>JAJHZJ010000713.1:4399861-4554861 GCA_023548195.1 Bettongia penicillata ogilbyi
TAATGAACGCTGTGGTACAATGAGCCAACCCACTGCGCTGACCTAGCTGCCCAGTGGCCCCAACTACATAATAGGAGGAACAGATTCTTAAGAGAAGACTGACTGTTCCCTGGAGAGCGTGGGCTCCAAAACATTCCCCCTGTAGAGACTCCATGAAGCCAGGCTCTGAGCATTTGCCCTGGGTTAGCATTTCCCAAACTAGTTTTGCTTCAAAACAATCTGGGGACTTGGACTATATTAAAGGAAACCCTAAATGCTAGTCTGGGGGAAGGGTGGGGCTTATGTACAGTGTCTGAAGGTGTGGAATATCCCTACAGATAAAAGATGGTAGTGAAGATTTTGGAGCAAAATAGAGAAAATTAAGCCTATTTTCTACATAGCAGTTGCTGCAGTTACCAAGAATTTTTGGCAGATAATAATGATGATAATAGTTAGCATTTATATAGAACTTTGTCTTCCAACGGCTGTAGACATATTATTTCATTAACCCTATGCTGTTAATAACTTTATGTTTCATTTAATATTTTATAAACTAAAATATTAAATATTAAATTTGTCTCATGGAACCCCATTCACAGCAGGCATATGTAGTTGGGACCTATTTTAGAAAACACTAACCTTGGAGAATCTCATGGTCCACAAAAGGCAAATGTTGAACTCTGAGTCCCCTCTGGATCCCAGAGGACCAGCAAACTTCCCAGGGTGAAAGTCTTAGCCCTAGTGGGCACTCTGAAGACTTTTTTCTTCCTGTGCATATTATTCAAAGGACCCCCTAAGTTTGAGTCACCTAGGAATGGATGGCAGGGGTGAAAATATCACCGATGTCATAAGGAGAGATGCATTTTAGTGTACAAATCACCTAGCAGTTGTGAATAATGAGTCTTTAAGAGGGTGGCAAATTGAAGAGGAGGGAGAGGTGATAACTGACATTCAGAGAGTGCTTTCAAGTTTGCAAAAGACTGTGGATATACCATTTTATCCTTAAAATCATCCTGTAAAGTAAATGCTATTATAAGACTCCCATATTAAAGATGTGGAAACTAAGGCTCTGAGAAGGTAAATTGTACCCCTAATAACACAGCTGGTCTAAAGTGGAATTTGAATAATAACAATAGTTAATAAGAACAATAGCACAAATTTCCATATGACTTTAAGATTTACAAAGTGATTTGCATATACCGTCTCCTACGAGCCCCATAAAAACCCTGTAAGGTGGATGCTGTTCTTATGCCCATTTTAAAGACGAGGAGACAAGATGAAAGATTATGCAATTTGCCTAGGTCCCCTCAGCTAGCAGAATCCTAAAGTAGAATTCGAACCCAGGTCTTCCTCACTGTGAGCTCTCACCACTGCACCATGTGCCTCTGGGGGAAGCTGCAAGAAGGTTTCGAATTCGCCCTGTGTGCAGCCTTTTTCCCTTGCGACGTTGCAGTGGAAGTGCCCTGCCCCCATTTGCCTCAGTTCAGTAGAATCTTCCCCAGACCCTGGTCTGACCCTAACTCTACGCCTTGCTCCAAACAAGTAATTTCAACATATGTGTCTTTATGTCAGAGCATCTCTTACCAGCGAAGGAAGTGTGTGTGCGTGTGTGTGCGTGTGTGTGTGTGCGTAAGGGCAGTGCATGAGGAGGAAAGGTAAGGGTGAACAGTGCAGAAATTTGATTTGATTTTTCTGATGAGTCTTTGAGATGAAATGCCTGTTGAGACTAAGGATGGAAGGGGAAGGAAAAGCCTGGGGGTGGGAGGGGGAGGGGACGGCATAGGGGAGGGAGGAAGGCAGGCAGGAGGCGGGAGGGCAGGGTTGCTGATTGTGTGAATGTGGCCCACTTATTGTTCCACAGCTTTATTCCTCTAGCCTAGATGGGGTTGATTTAGAAATCCTAATAAGGGAGCTCTCAGGGCTTCCCGAGTGTGACACATAACTTGAGCTGCTCTAGGGGCTTCTTTGTTCTCTAATGACAGCTGACTTGGTTGGGTAGTGGGAACAGTTCGAGCATAACTCTACACTGCCTGGGCTGGCAGCTGCCTATTTAACTCTTTCTCACCCACCCACCTCCCCAGGTCCCAGACACAACCTGGCCCTCTACTCCCTTGAAAAGGACAGGTTGGAGGATGGGGGTGGGGTGGAATGCATTCTATTGGAGTTAAGGGGGAAAATATTCTGCCTTTATGGTAGTCTCCAAATCAAGATGCATTTTCTGAGGAATACCATTCTCCTTTACCCGGGGAATAAGACCCATTTGTCTGGCTTTAGAAATGGAGTGAGCAAAAAGAAGGAAAAGGCTAATTGGAATGATAGTTCTTTGGCCTTGAGAAAAGAAGAGGAAGCATCTTCTTTCTTTTAGAGAAAGGTGGGAAACTATAAATGAGGGGTGTTGCATACCCTGTCAGCCACAGTCACTTTAGCAGTTGGTTTTGCTTAACTGTTTCTTTCTGTAAAAAGGAAGGGCTCATTGGGGATGGGGAAGGAGGTTGGCAAAGGTATATTCATACTATCAGTTTAAGACAAGGATTCAACATAGCTTCTTCAGAAAAAGTCAACCCGTTATGTAATAATTTCACATGTATATAATATTTCAGTGTGGTCTTCTCACTTTACAGCCCCAGTTACTTACTATTAGCTACTCTGGTCAGTTATTTGGTTCCGGGGATTGAAAACTAATTTTCATATAAACCTCAGTAAACATAAATGAACTTCATGAATTTGTTCTGACTGGTAGTGTTCACAGTGAATTTTCTGATACATACTAATTGGGTAACTAAGGATAAGTCACTCATCTCTTAGTACTGCCATTATGTCTGTAAGGCTAAAAGTTACAGATGTGTTGCTTCGCATCAGTGGAAAGATTTTCCACACTGGGATTTCCTTCACACTGATGGAATTATAGGTGTGACTTCCTCATAATGAGGAAAAGAATTTGCTGAAAGAATTAGATTATGTATTTTATATTTCTATATATATTTATTTTCACTCATATTTATATGTGTATGTATATATATATCACACACATACATATACATATATAATATACTTTGTTTATCACCCTTCTCTGGGCTCATTATTCATGCCTGAATTGAATTGGCAGGTTAGGTTCCCAGAGAGTAGCAGAATTTTTCTCCTAGACCCCTGAGGGGGTGATTTTTCTAGAGATTTTACTCACAAGCCCCCATCTGATGTGTTCCCTAATATTAATTAACCACTTGACATCAATTAACTTTTACAAAGGGCTATTTACTGAAAAATAAGAACAGAAGGTACAAAAACCTGTCTAGACTGGGGTGTACTCAGCAGCGATCTGGTCAATCTTTAACAATTGGTTCTGGGGAAACATGTAGGCATGAAACACTTTTAAGTTTAATCACATCATTAACATTTTCTCTATCACTTTCTTAAGTCCAGACCATCAACAAAACAATAAATCACGCCCTGGTTTGTAACATTTGCTGATTTCTGGGGTGTAAATAAATAAGTGCTCATGTTTAGCTGAGCTGGCTCCTTGCTGGACTCAGTCTTAGTTGACCAATCAATCCACGACTGGGTGAGGTCAAACAAGTTGTTTGACACCCATTCTGGCTCCTTGTCGTAATTTGTTGCTGCTGGTGCTAGTGAGAGACTCCCCTGATTGATCTGATGGAGCTTCTAAACTCACAGGATTCCTGATTACTCCTTCTTTAAAATACTCATTCACCTTAAGTCAGGAAAGAAAAAGCACAAAAGAAACTCAGGCACTGTGTGGTAGCTTGGTGGGAGACTGGGCAGCCTATGTCCTTCTTCCACCTGGTGGCTCACAGAAATTTTTGCCCTGATGGATGCTAGGAAGGAAACCACAAAAGGCCTAAGAAAGGGTAATACTTACCCTTTTGTAAGCAAAGTCAGTTCCTGTTCTGTGCAACTCAAGTTATCTATTTTTCCAGGTCCAATGCCAAATCTAGACTTTTTGTCACCACACAGTATGAACCACTGAGACATCATGGCCAAAGCTGACTTTTAAATTTCCAAGTACTGGACTGGCAGCAAATAGAAGAAATCTGCATGTGCTTCAAAGACTGGGCCTTCACTGGACAGACTCCCCATCCACCCCTCGCCCCACATTACAGGGGCACTAACTTCTCTGTGGAATCATCTAAGCACCTGATCTCTTGAATCAGCAATTCTTGATGTTTAGAATCCTTGGATTCTAGAAGGGATTAGATGGAATCTCAGTTTAGAACACATCTATGACTCATCTTCCTGAGTACAAATCTATCCTCAGATTGCTAACTAGCTGTGTGACCCTGGGCAAGTCACTTAACATTGTTTGCCTCAGTTTCCTCATCTGTAAAATGAGCAAGAGAAGGAAATGGCAAATAACTCCAGTATCTTTGCCAAGAAAATCCTAAATGGGATCATAAAGAATCAGACACGACTGAATACGATCATTCAATAACAGGTGGGATCTACTTCCTTCTTTTCAGACAGTGTCATGCCGTAAGCATTGTAAAGCAGAGAACATTCCTTCAACCGTTCTCAGTTTCTAATTTTAATGCATTATCTGGAAACCCTTTCTCTTAAGATCGAATTCTTAAAATCATAGCTTTAGAGTTGGTGGCTTAGAGGCTACCTAATCTAATTTAAACCGTCATGCTATAGATGAGAAACCGAGACCTAGAGAGGTACAGCAGCTGTCATTTTGAATTTCGTATTTCAGGGCACTATCCTATCATACTCCCTCTAAAACTTTAAAAGCTTTGGTAGCTGAAAAATTCACCTTAAGAGGCATCTTGGGGTATTTGCCAGGGAACTGGTCTCAGATTCAGAAAGACCTGGGTTCAAATCCTAGCTCATTACGTACACTCTGTGAATATGACCCTAGGTGAGTCACTTAAATTTAAAAGTGTCCCAGGCAACTCACTAAGATTATAAATTGCAAAACAAGCACCAATCTGTTTTGGTAAAGACAGATTGCTCACTGGGGATTCCATAAAGCAAAGAAATCACAGGTACTGAATACCCCACCCCCACCCCAACTTCCTTAAAAAAATCACCCTATGATAAACCTGCAACTTGCCTTTGTCTGGTCCATGGACCAGACAGATTTACTCCTATATCTATATATTGACAGATATGTTGTTGATGACCAGGAAGAAATTTTACTCCAGTAGCATCATCTAGTACCCAGCACTGCTTGTATTTAATGGTTAATTATACTTTGGTATTGGGTTCTTATAGCTGACACAAGTGCTCTGAAATGAAAATACTCGTTTTAGAAAACATTGTATCTGTTAACGTTGTGTCATTTGTGTCTTTATTTTTATATTTTGTTAGACTGGCCCTGGAGGCATGTGTACCTGGGTGGATATTTTGAATGTGAAACATTCAAGTGACCTGATTTCTTATTGGCTCTATAAGGTAGTATGGTTTGAGCAATAATGGAAATAACAGAAGAGATTTTAGTTTTGTCTAATGACAGAGTTGGGGAGAAAAAAATGTGATAAAAAACTGTTGGTTTCTAACACAGTTCAGGTCAATATTTGACCATCCGGTTCCTATTATTCAGGGAACTAATAATGATAAATAAATCACAAGGGAAGTGTTGTCATCACCCTCTCACCTCACACCTTCCTTCTTTTCTCTCAAATCCTTTGCGTTTAGTTTCTCTATCTTTTAAAACAGGAATATGTAATGAGTATGTGTGGAATTGATTAAGGCACCCATGACCGATTGATTTCTTCCTCATCTAATTAATAAAATTGCAGACAATGAATTATTATAATCTTCAAAGAAATGCAAAAATGTGTCTACACTGTTATCCCTTTACAAATTGTAAAGAAGTTCCCCCAGTTAAATTGGTAGAATCAGAGGGCATCTAAACATTGGCTGCCCAAGGATTGTCCATATCTTTGGTGGTCTTTTGAAAATTAGGGCACACTATCTAGTAAGCCTGTCAAGTCAGGAGGGAGATGTTAGTAATGTTATTGATGTGAGTCAAGAATAGATTCAATACTGGCTTTTTTGGAGTTGAGCTATGGAGAAGAACAAGCCCAGGGAGTTCAGTTCAGTGACCTGCCAAACAGAGATGCGGCACCTGGGAGAACACTATGTTCTGCCTCTATTTGTTGCTAAGCAGTTTTTCAGCTATGTCTGACTCTTTGTGACCCCATTTGGGGTTTTCTTGGGCAAAGATCATAGAATGGTTTACCATTTCCTTCTCCGGTTCATTTTACAGAAGAGGAAACTGAGGCAAGCAGCATGAAGTGACTTGCCCAGGAGCAGCCAGTTAGGAGTCTTCTTGACTCCCATTCTTGACTCCATGTTCTATCCATGGCACCATCTAGCTGCCACTCCACTAAATGTAAATGTGTATGCTCATCCTTATCACTGGGACTGTGTGTAGTTATGAGAGAATGTACTGCAGACATACACATGTGTATGTATATGCACACACACATATATGTATATATGCATATGTATAAAACACACGTGTGTATACACATACACTTCTATGTCACTATTGTCCTTACATTGCCATATCAATAAATACTTGTTTTGAATTAATTGTATTTATTATTTTAAATATGTGATTATTAAAAGTAAGTACACCAGTGGGGGACATGAGCTGTAATTTTGGAAGTGTGGACCCACAGAATACCTTAGACCTGGAGTAATCATCCCTCCTGGGCACTCAGCCTATGAGTAAGATTTAGAGGTAATCATGGAGGAGATGCTCTATACGTAACTTCAGAGAACTTGTTTGAGGATCATAGGCCAATGCTGATCCGTGAAGGAAGCGTGCAGGCATCTCACCCAAGTTGGAAATCAGCTTTGCTGCTATTTAACGTGACTCTTTGGCATTTCTGAAAGTGAAAAAGCATTAGAGTCTAGATCCTGGATGGCATAGCATGTCATTAAGGTAAACTATTGTTCTGCTGCCTAAATAGGAGCCTGAAGAACATCTTTGGCACCCATAGCTTCAGCTAGTATGTGCCATGATAGCAAAACTTCCTGTTGAGAAATGAGAGTTTTTAGCAATGGTTGGCACCATCTGACTGCTTCCCCTCCTCCCACAGGGCCCTGGAACATTGAATGATCACAAGGATCCATATTTATTGCCCAGCACCTGTGTCCACCACACTGTCCTTCTCTTATATTTCCTGATATATTAACTGCGGCTGGTAGGTGTTTCTGTGGCAACAGGGAGGTGGAGGCTGGGTGGAGGCTTAGTCCATTTTTCATCAGGTGCCACTGCTTTGTTCAATTTGGTGAGTGTTCTCCACTGCGTTCTAGTGGAGACAAAGCAGAAAAGATTGTCTAAATGACTGGTCCTGCCCCAACCCCGAGCATCAAGAGTAGTTGTTTGGCTTTTCTCTAAGAGGACCATGACATCAGGAAGGTGATGTCATAACTTGTAAGTGAATTTGGATTTAAGTGAGGTGAGACTGTGCAAAGTCACCAGCCTCATTCCTTCCTCCAGAGCTATCTGGGTCCAGTGGCAAGAGACAGATAGATCAAGAGATGGCAGTAGAACAGTGGGTAGAGTGTCAGGACTGAAGTCAGGAAGACCTGAGTTCAAACCCATCTTCAGATGCTTACCACATGTATGATCTTGGGCAAAGGTGAAGAGGAGAGTTAATTAAGGAACTGTCTTCAGGGAAGCAGAAATCAAAGGAACTAGATTCCCATGGGACCTGAAGAATGGGAAATAGAACATGACAAATCCACCTTCTATGTGCTTTTGTGTGTGTGCAGTGTAAGAGCCATGAGGCTTACCCTTAGAATCATGGAGGATTATCAATCTTCTAGGAATTTAGAACTAAAATCCCTGCCCAAGAGCCTAAAGTATTTTTCCTCCTTTCTAACACCTGGAGCAAAGCATGTCACATAGCATTTTTTTGTTAGATTGATTGATTTTAGGGTTCCAAATCTATTTTAAAAAATGTCCTAACCTTTGACCAAGTAGGAATATGTACATTTGGTTTTTTGTATCTTGATCTTATCTCATCGAATTAAAATTAGAAGGAAGCTCACAGGTCATTTTGAAGCCCATAGTGGTTTAGCAACTTGCCCAAGATCACATAAGTAATAAATGGTAAGTCTAATTTTGAGTTCAGAAAATTCTCTGGTGAACTCTGTTCATCAAATGCTGATTCTTGGAAGATGATCCTTTGTGCTTATATGTTTTTTTCTATATCTAGCCACGATCTTCATTAGCTTGGGCAAAGACTAGCCTGAGAAAAACAAGCCACCAAACACAAAAAGTTTCTGGTTGGTTCCTGCTCCTGTGAACCCTGCCTTGACACCGTTCCAGAGGACCCATTTAACCATGAGGAATCTTCCCTCCCTGCTCTTTTTGCTCCCAGAGCAGGATTAGGCCCTGTTCCCACTATACACCATGCACAGTTACCACGTGTATCCATACCTGTACAAGTCAGCCAAGCATCTCCTCATTCCATAAGGAAATAGACAGTGTGGAAAGCAGGAAGGGGAATGAAGTAGGAAAAGGGAATTCAAAAGAGGAGAGGGAAGGCTGAGAAGCCAGGAAAACAAAACCGAAAAACACTAGGGTAGGAAAGTTGACTTGAGGATATATACTTGTGTCCTCCTCATGGAGGTAATTAAAAAGTCAAGACTTTGCGGCCTGGATGTCTGTGGGTCCTGCCTCATGTGTTGCTAACAAAGGCTAAATCTGGCATGTTTTCAACCTCAACCTTGAGCGCTGCTCCATGGAGAGTGGAGATAGCCCAGATTGTACATCAGTTTCAGTCTTTAGCCCCAGAGGCCCGGCTGTGTGGATTCCAGGCCAAGGAAAGGGAGGGATGTGATCCCTCCTCACCTCACTCCCACAGCACTTCCTGTTCTTTTCTGTGTTTCAAAAGCTGTAGTTTAACTTTCTTAAATGTCCAAAAACAAAAAGAAAAGGTCATTTCAAAAAAGACGTTGTGTCCTAAGTCCTTTCTTGCCTCTGGTTCCTAAATGGAGACTTCAGACCTGCTTGGCTAATCAGCTTGACTGGGGAGTTGCTCCAGTCCCTAGAGTGTCAAGTATTCCACAGCACGAATAAGAGTTAAACCTAACTTCTTTTTGCTTTTCCTCCTTCATTTTGCCTTGTAACCTTGGCTAAAAAACAAGTAGGACTTGCTGGGTGTCTGGCTACCTGACAGAAGGTCTCTTCAGACCATAAGTAGAGTGACCTTGGATAAGTCTCAAAGCTGACAACAGCCCATGGAGAGTCAGTGGGAAGATGGAGGCTAAGTTAGAGCATGAATCAATCAGCATCCCATGATCTTTCTATCCTCCATTATTGGATACTTAGATATAACCAGTACTGATGGATATTTAAAGAAGGAAGGGCCTCCCATGGACACTTCCTGCTCAGTTGGACTATGCAAAGAAGAGGCAGTCTAGAGCTGTTACAAGAGCAACTACAAAAATGTGCCAGGTGGAGGAGGTGAAGGGTCTAAGGGTAGAAGAATTCACAGGTAGTATGTACTGTTGCAATTGGGACAAAGCTTAGCTAACTTGATTGAACTATCAACTGTCACTTCTGGGAAGTGAGATCAGCCAGGGAATGGGGAGTTCTCCATAAAAGTCCATCCTTGCCTTATATTTTCAGTCAACAATGATGAAATATTTTATCAGGCTTAGTTACATGGTAGCATAAGGAGATGTCTGGTGCTATTTTCTCTGCAGAGCTGACTCACTTAACCCTGAAAGTGCCAAGCTACTGGCTGCTTTGGTGAGGGTTGTAGAATTCCTTAGTGTTCTCTCCATCTGTGCCTCTACTCCCAAGAGCAATTCAGGGGAAAAACATTGGTCAAGAGGTAGTACTTGGAAACAGCTTTTGCTTAAAGATTAAGCCAATGGTTATATGGCAGTGATAATATGTGGAAAAATTTGGGTTTTGTCAGAGAAATCTTGCTGAAAAGAAACAATTAATTCTGAAGCAGTATATTTAGATAGATAAGGAAGAAGAGATGGAGAATGTCTTGTTTTCTGCGTGTCTCTTAAGTTAAGGTTTCAAGGTCCCATTGTACTGGAGCATGGTGGGGGCTGGTTGTTGAGACAGTAGATCTTTTAGGTGCTGGGGATGACCTTCAAGGTGTAGGAAGGTGAAAAAGGCAGGATTTTTTAATGCAAATTAAAAAAAAAATAAAAATCTACTTTCCAAAAGTAAGTGGATGGACTGGGAGGTTATTAAAATAAATGAACTTTACTTACTAAACATAAATGGTCATTTATTGCATGATGCATTTATACAGCATGATGCTTTGGGTAGTCTGTTCTTCTTGTAGTCAGGAAGATATCATTTCAAAGTCCTACTTGTGATACCTAATAGCTGTGTGATTCTGAGTATATCTCTTGAACTCTCAGTGTCCCAGACAATTCCTTAAGTTGAAAGATTGCTGACTTGTTACCAAGGAGTTTCCATATCAGAAGTCTCACAAACAGATGCAGGTTACTTTCTCCCTTGTACCCTAAATAAAAACCCACCACAGAGTAATAATGTTAACCGATGGCTTTAATGGAAAAGAATGCATCCTGGGCCATCTCCAGTTATCCTGATGAATATCTGGTCACTGGATTCTGATAGCTCCAGAGGAGAAAGTGAGACTGGTGACCTGGCACAGCCCTCCCTCAATCAAAACAAAGTCAAGTGCAAGTCATGTCCTCATTTCTCTGATGGCATGGTCTTCTTCATCAATGAAGGATGAACACACAAAATCTCTATGCCCATACCCTGAAACCCACGCATCCAAAGTTTGCTCCTGCAATATGTAGATTCTGTTGGTTGCCAGATAAGGGTTTCGCTAAAAGAGAGAAGAAGGGAAATGGGAACTCCCTAGGAGGGAATATCACAAAATGATTTGGGGGCTTTGAATTACGTTCCAGGTTGACATTCCTAAATTGAAAGGGGCATCCCTTACTTGACAACTGTCTGGGGAGTGTTTGGGCTGAGGAGAAGTAGGACTGGACATTTATATTCAAGCAATGTATCTCCAAAGGGCCTCTAGAGAACATAAGGGACCAAGCTAAAGGAAGTGGAGGAAACTGCATTTGGCTCTCATTAAGCATAAATGTGATAAAATACGATTTACTCCTGAAAAGGGAGTTCAGTTGTCAGGAAAGTTATCAGGTTTACGGCCCTGAGGGAGGTTTCAATTATTCTTGGGCTATAGAACTGTTGTTATTTGAACCTTTTATTTTAAATAGAGGGTGATCAAAACCAATGCACAAACTTTGTAGTATAGCTAAGCCCCCGTTAGTGCAAATAACGAATCTGGTGAAGTTGTCATGTGTATTCAAATTTGTGCTATGGAAGTTGGAATTATGTAAACTATGGTTGTTGGTTCCAACCCAGTGGAAATATTCAGTGTGGATTTGAATAATGGGACTTTTTCATGGGATTCATTATTCACACTAATTGGGACTTAGTGATAGAAAGAGTTCTGGAATAGGAATCTGAAGATTTTAGTTTTCATCCAGGCTCTTTGACTAATTCACTCTGTGACACTGAGTCCTTCAATGATTATGTATTTTTCCTTTGTGACTAACTTTCTTCTTGGCTTCCAAGGTTGAATAGTTGATAAAGAACTTATTAAGTATTTACTACGTACCAGGCAGGATGGTAGGCATTGGGAATAGATATATAAACGAAAAACAAGACACACACACACACACACACACACACACACACACACACACACACTCTGCCTTCAGGTAGCTTCCTTTCTAATACAAGAAGATGATATATAAAAGAAAGCTGAAAAATACAATGGCGGTGGGAACTGGGGAGTCTATGTAAAGACAAGGTCCAGAAAGAATATTGGGCTGAATCAAGTTTGGAGTAAACATGGTTGATGTTTTTTCTCAAATGGAAATTTTTTAAAAAATGAACTCACCAACCAGAGGGGAAGATTGTAGAGGTAGTAAAGTTGCTGTCATGAAAATGGCCTTGGTCCAAAGTTCTTGAAGGAATCTGGGGAACCATAGACTGAACCAAGTTTGGAATTTGGAATCTTTCAAATGACTTTCAGAGATTACTCCTTTAGGGAGAGCTTGCTGAGGCTTCTTTAAGACTGCTAGGTTTATGGTTAATGTTTCAGTCAGCCAATGAAGCATAATTTCATAATAACAATAAGAATCATACCATATAATTATTATCATATTATATAATTATAGTAAATTCATTTCCTAAAGGTGGTATATTACAATTCCCTCATATATCCCTTACACAAACATTGAAAAGCTTATGCACAGAAGAATCAGTGAAGTTAACATCAAAAGGGAAATAACTAAATGAAAAATCTTTATAGGAGACTTCCCTGATAAAGGTTGATATCTTAGATATTGAGAGTAATAGCCCCTATCACTATCACTGCTAAACTCAAACACCAATTGGCAAAACAGGAAGTAGAATCAGTGAAGTACCCCAAAGGAGGGATGGGAGGGAATAGGAGCAGTGTGGGGCAAACTATCGTCCTCACTGCTACCTCTGCTTTGACTACCTGTTAAAGACGTTGCCTTCAAAAGGCCAAGGTCTGCCACTGCCTTCAGGGCCATCTCCAATTGTCCTGATTTGTATCTAACCGCTAGACCCAGATGTCTCCAGAGGAAAACGTGAGGCTGATGACTTTGAACATCCCTCCTTCTCTTCAATCCAGTTCACTTGCATTTCATGGCATCACCTCCCTGATGTCCCGGTCCTCTTTGAGAATGAAGGACAAATAATAACAGCTTAGATCCCAAGAGCCCTAGTTAAGAGCTCTCCCAAAACCCCAGCTCTACCTCCACTCTGCCCCTTCTTCCATCGTTGTGGGATCAACACACATAGAGAAAGAGCCCAGAAATTTCCTCTGCCAGTGAATGGTACAGCCCTTCTCCTAAGTAGTTCTAGCTTCTGATGACATGGAAAAGAATATTTTCACTACCAAAGTCTTTGTCACTTTCAAGTGGGTGACATCAGAAATGGATAGAGTACTGGCCATCGTTTATACATTAATATTATCATCCTTGTATACTCTGGTTAAACTGGATTGTTTGCCATCTGGACATTTGGGCTTAACTATTTGCCTTGCCAATGTACCCTAAGGATCACTGGGCCTTTCCATCTACCTTGCAGGTTAACATTCCTCCTGTGCTATCTTCCCCTTTTACTTTGTGAGCTCCTTGTAGCCCCAATTCTTAGACAGTGCTTTGCATACAGTAAGCACTTAATATTTTCATTCATACATTATATATATACACATTTTTATATACATATATGTATACATACATGTATGTATACATATATATAATTGATACAAATAAATAAAAAATTGGGCCATACCTCAACATATAAAAATGGTCAAAAGATATAAAAAAGGCAGTTATCAAAAGAGGTAATGTAAGCTGTCAATAGCCATAGTTAAAAATGGGTTACATTATCAACAGTAAGAAGAATGAAACTTAAAAAGAATTCAGAGTTTCTAATTCTAACTCTAATTGTAACATCCATTAGATTGATAAAGGTGACCAAGGAGGAACATGGCAATTGTAGAATGGGCTATGGGAGAATAGGCACACTGATTCATTGTGTTGTAATTATGGTTCAATGGAATTTGGAATCATACTCCAAAAGATACGAAACTATGCATATGATTTAACCCATAGTACCACTCCAAGGTCTGTCTGTCTGTCTGTCTGTCTGTCTATCTTTCAGATCAGAGAGAGAGGAAAAGGACTCATATGTTCCAGCATATCTATAACAGCACTTTTTGTCATAGCATAGATCTGGAAACAAAATGAGTACCCATCAGTTATGGCGTAGTCAAAAACCGATGATGAGATATTAATAAAATGCAAGATTGTTGTTCTGTGAGAAATGACATAAAGGATAAATTCAGAGAAATCTGGGAAACTTGCAAATCTGGGAACTGATGCAAGATCAAATGAGAAGAACTGATACAATAATTTATAAAAATTATACAAATATATAGTATAATAGAAATACATAAAATTATAAAATTTACAATAAAGCATAGGAAAGTGATTTGGGAAGGCTTGAGAACACTCCTCAAAGCAATGACCAATATGTCTAGATGTATAATCCTGACTTTAGAAGACAAATGATGTAGCGTGTTTTCCATTTCTAGTAAAGAAGTGATGCACTAGCAGTGCAGAATGAGGTATACGTTTTCAAACACAGCCAGTGCATTGATCGGTTTTGTTTATTTGAGGTGTATGTAAGGGGGCTTTTACTTTTGGTGGTGGAGGGCAGGGGGTAGGAGGAACTGAGAGGGTAGTAACAGTGATTAAAAAAGAGTGTCAATAAAACAGTTAAAATATGGACAAGGGAGAAGAGGGACAAGCCAAGCAGTTTTGTTACTATCATATTTAATACATGCTTAAAAATTGTAAGAATTACTCACAGTTCTGTATATAATCAGTTCTCTTTACTCTTCTTCCTACTTTGAAATGTTCATACTTTTTGCTAATTATTAAATTCATAATAAAAAGAGGAAAAAAATTAACCAGTATCAAACAACTGTCCAGAGCTCAATCTTAATCTGAGCATTGTCACAGTCCAAAACAGCTCAAAAGAGAAACAGAGGCAGAGACACACACACAGAGACAGACAGGCAGAGACAGAGAGACAAAAAGAGACAGAGATAGAGAGAGACAGAGAGTAAAGGAGGCTCCCAGGAGACTGAGGAAGCTGTCCCTCTTGTCTCCATCTATCCCTCTATACCTTACAATCTCTTACTATGACCAGCCTCTTCTAAGGCACCCTACAGGTAGGAAGGGACACTCTTTCCCCCCAGACAAATCCCTAGCATAGCAAACTCCTCTAGGAAAAACATTCAAAGGTTGAGGAATGGTTCTCATTCTGGAAAGTACACTCCAGGACAATGAGCACAGGCTTGATTATTTTCTGGAAGAATCTTCTACCTCCCTAGGTCTGAGATTCCCTTAAAATTAAATCCTAAAATGGAGAAAATATTGATTTGAAATAATGGAGATGCAACATTGAAATGTTAGCTCCATATGCATGGTCCCTTTCCTTTTCCTTTCCTTTTCTTTTTCCTGGTGGGCAGTGGATCTCTAAGGAAGGGAAGAACTTTAGGTGGCAGGGAACTAGCTTCTGGGAGAACGGGTAGTTGGGAGGGGGTCTAGCTCTCTCTTGAGAATGGGGTCAGGCTGTGGGCAAGGGCTAATCCAAAGGTCAGGTCTCAGTTCCGGTGTCTTCTGGGAGGACTCGGAAGTTTCTCGGGACACATTGCCAGCTTTGTTTTGCAGCTGCTCGCTGGAGATCTGGCTCCAGAGAGCTGTTTGTTTTGGCCAGAAGAGCTACACAGAAACAGTAGTAGGACAATGTGGAGGGGAGGGGCAGGGGCAAGGGCTAGGGGAGAGTAGGACTTCTGTACTTCCAACTGAGAGAAAAAATTTTGTTTAAGGGTGGTGTCAGGGACCACAGGCTGCCTTAAGGATCCAGTTGTGACTTGGATTCATGACATGAGCCTTTGGAGACTTTAAGGTTAACTGAGCTAACTGGACAGAAAAATCCATGCAACTTAATACATACCCATGAAGACTGAACACAATCTGGCCTGTAGGAAATCAGGCTATGGGGTTTGAAGGAAAATGTGTCCTATTAAAAAAAATCAAATAAGCTGCGCTTGGTTTTCCTGTAACTGCCTTAGTTGTAGGAGCGCAGGACAGAGAGGATCTTGGAGGATCAGGCCTTTAGTGGGCCTGTGACTGAAAGGCTGAAAGAATATGGCAGATGTGTCTAGGAGACTGTATTGATAAATGTGAGTGAGGATGTTGTGTCCTTCCAGGGTGGAGGACATTGTTTTACTTTTGAATTCTGGGATGACCTTAGCTAGCTGGCAAATTACTGCAAGGAGTTTTTAGGAATAAGAGTACTGGCTACTTAGGACATCCTTTGTAGTATCACTAAAAAAGTGAATTCAGGTGGGAGAGAGAGAGAAAACACTTAGGTACTCCTCTATTAGTACAGGTAAAAAGGTTGGGCCCACCTTTCAGTTATTTATGAAGAGAAGAGAAACACTCTCTAAGAGGTAAGCTTTGACAGGTACAATGAGGCTGCTTTCCTCCATGTTTCTGTAGAAGGTTATTATCTGTTACTAGGAGGACATTTGTTTTCTTTTTGTTTGGTGGGGAAGGGGGTAAAATCGGGGAAGAAGAATGGAAGAGTTAATGATAAGTATATTAAAGAAAGAAAGAAAAAAGCCTCAATGAATAATTTTTAAAAATAAGCAGAAAGAAATTCAGGAGGCATTAAGACAAATAAGGCAGTGTTGAAATGACTATGTTAAGTCTGAAATATACAAGATGTCTTATTTCAGCTACAAAAACTCAAGACTGCATTAAGAGTTTTGGGACACCCCATACAAAAGATCCCCAAGCTGTATAGATTAGAGACTCATCGTTTTGTGTAGTCTCCCTTTTCTGTTTTTCCTTTTTGTTTTTTTTTTGGATAGAGAAAAGTTCATATTTGTCAAGTTTGTAATAATGAAAAGGAACGTTTTAAAAAAAATTATAAGGCAAACTTTCTTTAAAAAAAAGATTATGATTAAGAAATGGCTGTGGAAGTAATCCAAGGTACATGCTTTGTGCGTGGTGATTCTTTTTACCAAATCATCCTGAAAGTTCACTTTCCCCTCACAATGCAGCAATCTTCCTTCATGGTCTCTTTCTTCAAAGTATTGCAGTCTCTGTGTTCATGGAGTCTGTTGTATCCTCATCTTTGTGAGGGGGTGAGGATAGGGATGAAGGTGGAATAGACTAAGAGCTTGGGAAAGGAGGTAAGTAAAGGCAGACAGACAGGAACAATCTCTAATAAACCCACTGAGCAAATCCCCAAGTTCTAGAATAAGAGGGGCTTCCAATCCAGACAGAGAAGTATAGGCTATTCTAGGAGTTTCAATAATATGCCACATTACTTGATGAGGATGGACAGTGGGATTTAAATTTTGGAGGCAGCTTTGCCTCTGTTTCCTCTATATTTATTCTCAAAAGGAACTTTTTAAAAAGGTAGAAATGATGATTTACACAGTTATTTGTGTGTAGTGGTACTGTTTAAAGGAAGGTTGGCTCTGGGTTTATGTATGGAAGAGCCCTTTGACCATCTATATCCTGTTAACTTTTGAGACCACATAGTAGGCCTGTGCCTTACAGGATCACATATTTAGCTGGAAGAGATCTGAGAGGCCAAGAAGCCTCTCCTTTTACAAATGAGGAAACTGAGACACAAAAGGGTTAAATGGCTTATGCAGGGTCATAGAGATGAAAATCTTTAAAGCAGGACTTGAACCCATGTTTTTCCTGACTCCAAGACCAATTTCCTAGCCACTACATCAGGGGTGGGGAACCTGCAGCCTCAAGGCCACATGTAACGTTCTAGGTCCTCAAGTGCAGCCCTGTGACTGAATCCATGCTTCACAGAACAAATTCTCTTAATAAAAGGATTTGTTTCGTAAAACTTGGACTCAGTCAAAAGACTGCACCCAAAGACCTAAAAGGCCACATGTGGCCTCCAAGCCACAGGTTTGCCACCCCTACACTACACCATACTGCTTTATCCCTAGTAGAATATGGCAGAGGTTCTATCTTAGAACTCCGTTCTTTGTCCAGGAAGAAAATTAGGGTCTAGAGGTATCTTGAGCCCAGCTTAGTAATTGATTATAACCTCCTGGCCTTCCCAACCCCAACCTGTATTTCTCTTTTGACAGAAAAGGGGACTTCAGAAATAAAAGTTAATATGCCCTTGGCAAGTGCTGGGGAGATGAAAATGTGTTTGACACATGCTCAGCCCAGATTGCAAAGAAATGCTACCAGCAGGATACAATTAATGACTGAGAAGGAGGAAGAAAAGATTGTAACAAGATGGTCCTCTCCCTCATGTCCCTTATTCCCTTGCTCTGGCCACATTCCATCTTCCTAAATATCCCAAGGATAGATAGATAGAGATACAGGGGCTTGGGATGCAGCTGAAGATGTCTCCAGGCATTTCATTCAACTCAGAACTGGAATTCAAGGTCCTCCTAGGGAAACTAGATGTCATACTGGAAATCAACTAGCAGCCACTGTCAAGAGTTTTTCAAAAGTTTAACCTTTGGGGATCTAAAGTTAATTTAAAAGCAGGAGAAACAGAGAGAGAGAGAGAGAGAGAGAGAGAGAGAGAGAGAGAGAGAGAGAGAGAGAGAGAGAGAGAGAGAGAGAGAGAGAGAGACAGAGACAGAGAGAGAGACAGAGAGAGACACAGAGAGAGACACAGAGAGAGAGAGAGACAGAGAGAGATAGAGGAGGCAGAATTAAAGTTATTAAAATGGTCAAAGTTAGATCAAATTATCTGTAGCTAACTAAATCTTTCTTTTATCATCAACTATGGAAACATTCCATATCTTGAGTCTCTAAAACCTAAAGAAATTCATCTTCCCCCATCTCCCTTCTGTTTGTCAGAGAAAGTCTTCATTTCCTATTCCCCACATTACAAAGGATTGGGTTATGACATTAGGCAAAAGAAGAGGTTTTAAACTCCAAAGAAAGATACAGATATGTCTGTCAAAGTACAAATGTATAAACTATATCAGATTACTTGCCGGATCAGAGAAGGTGAGGGAAGGCAAAAAGGGAGGGATAGAATTTGGAACTCAAAATCTAAAACACAAGCAAACAAACAAACGTTAAGAATTTTTTTAAACATGTAACTGGGGAAAAATATATATTAATATTAAAATTATTATATTAATATTAAAATTATATAGTATTAAAATGAATATTGACTGAATAGTCTGACAGTCAGTCAACAAGCGTTTATCAAATACTCTATTCAGGGTACTGTGCTAAACACTGAGGGTACAAAGAAAGGCAAGTCCTCAAGAAGCTCACCTTCAAATGGTGAATAACTAGGTATGGACAAGATATATGTAGAGTAGATGGAAGGTAATCTTAGAGCATGGAGTCAGGAAGTCTCATCATCCTGAGTTCAAATTTGGCCTCAGGTACTTACTTAGTAGCTGTGCTTAACCTTGTTTGCCTCAGTTCCCTCATCTATAAAATGAGCTGGAGAAGAAAATAGCAAACCACTCCAGTATGGGGGTCACAAAGAGTCAGATATGATTGAAATCTTACAGGAAAGGCACTAAAGTGGGGGTGGAGTGGGAAAGATCAAGAAAAGCTTCCTGTAGAAGATGGGATTTGAGTTGAGTCCTGAAGGAATCCAGGAAAACTGAGTGGGAGAGGTGAGGAGGGTAAGCCTTTCCGGCATGGAGTACAGCATGGAGTGGGGAAATGGAGTATTATGTGTGAGGGACAGAAAACTCAGGAGACTGATTGACTATCAGAGAGGATTGGGAATCCCCAAACTAGCTCAGTGACTCTCAACTCTTGCCCTTCTATAGCTTTTAGGAAACAAAGGACAGAAGATTTGGTTCTTGGATCTTTTTCTAATAATGAGACAGCATGGCATAGTGACTAGGACAGTGACCTTGGATTTAGGAAGAAGTGTTCATATCCTGCTGTAGGCGCTTACTTATTAATTCTACGTTGGGAGTTGCCATTTAGCTATGTCTCTGTTTCCTCATCATTTATTGGGAGGGGTTAGTTGAGAATTTTATTTTCGTTATTGAGTCATTTCAGTCATGTCCAACTCTCTGTGACCCCATTTGAGGTTTTCTTGGTGAAGATACTGGAGCAATTTGCCATTTCCTTCTTTAGCTCATTTTATATATGAGGAAGCTGAGACAAACAGTGTTAAGTGACTTGCCCTGGGTCACACAACTATTGAGTGTCTAAGGTCAGATTTGAACTCATGTCTTCCTGACTCCAGGCCTGGCACTCCAGGTAGACTCTTGAGTTTCTTTCACCTAAATCTATGTATGATGTTTTGAGCCCTGGGTCCACTTTGCAGTTCTTCAAGTTAAGAGGGCTGTACTACTCAGTGGTCTCTTTCTGCTCCAGTATTCCTTCAAAAGACTTTTAGATACCACAGACTAGATGTAACTTTGTCATTTATAGATAGCTCACCTCTCTCTTTTAAATTCAAATTGAAATTCCCCTACAGTGTAATGTGGCACTTTACTGAAGTGACTACAGTGCTTATGCTTCTGTATCAGTGGCTTAAGAGCATATTAGTTCTGCACAGGATCTTGGCATTTGCTCTGTAGGTTTATTAGAGATGATCCCACCGTCTCTCCTATTTCAAAAGAGGGGGTACCAGATCTAGGATTCTTTGGATTCTTGGAGAAATTCCAAGTCATTCTGGGTTAGTCAGGAGACTTTCCCCCCATTTTTCTCAGATGAAAGGGATGGACTAGATAATTTCATGAAATTCATTCCAATTTTATTGGAATTTTTAATTAGGTGGTATGAATAATTAATTAGGTAATGTATTAATGGAGAAAAGTCATTATACAATCTGGAAAGTCTTATTTAAAGTCCATTCCCTGGGTAGAATTCTTCCAAAGTAGAATGGGTCCTTTACTCAGGCCCCAATGAGATGATAATAATACTTAATAATAACTAGCATTTATGGAACTGTAAGTTTTGCGAAGACCTTTATATATGTTAACTCATTTTTTATCACAGTGACACTATTATTAATGTTATTGTGACCCCCATTTTACAAATGAGCAAACTGAGGCACATGGAGGTTAAGTGATTTGCCTGGGGTCATACAGTTAATAAGTTTCTGAGGAAGGATCCAAATCCTTCACTCTATACCACCTCGATGACCATTATGGTTGTCAGTGTTGGGCTGAGGAATTCAGAGGCGGGAAGGAGGAAGTGAACAACATTGGTGTAAGACCCTAGACATTATTTAGCTTCTAGGGGATTGGCTAGTCCTTGGCCACTCTTCCTCCTTCTTTCTCCTAAGACATCTTATGCTGTTCTAAGATTCATGAGTGTTACTGGATATGACTCCAGAGCTAAGCTAGGGGAGTTCTGTTACACAGATAGGACAGATAGGGTAAAATGGCTTCTTCCAAGCAAAACCATTGGGGTTAGGGAAGAGTTTGCTGGGAGCAATGGCCTGGGTCTATGATCTGACCCAGTTATGGTGGCTGAGCTTTCATCTGTCAAAGAAAGAAAAGAACCAAGCAATATTATAAATATGAGTTATAATTGCTATAACCACTTATGCCTTTCTATGAATTCTAGGACTTGGCACAGTACATGGCACATAGCACATAGTAAACACTTAGTAAGTGCTTGCTGAACTTGCTGATTCAATCTGTTAAGGGACTGATGAGGCTCCCGGCTGCTGTAGTGAATGAGATGCTAGAATTGGAATCAGGAAGGTCTGAGTTCAAATCTTTTCAGACATTTAGTAGCTGCGTGACCCTGGTCAAGTAACTTTACCACTGTCTGCCTCAGTTTCCTTAACTGTAAAGTGGAAATAATAATAGCACCTGCATCCTAGGGATCTTGTGGGGATAAAATGAGATAATATTTGTAAAGCACTTTACCAACTTTAAAGCATTGTACAGATACTAGCTATGATTACTGAAAAACTGATAGGGGAGCACCTGGGGCAGAATTTAGCCTACCTCAGGGATAAAACCCTTCCTTTCCTAATTTCAGTTAATCAATTCCTCCCCATTCCAAGTAACTTCAAAAGTCCCAAGGCCCTCCCTACCTAGGATGGGGGTGGGATTTTCTCCCTTCAGTCTCATTCAGGCATCTCTTATGGAAAGCAGGGTCCTTTAGCTTTGCTTCAGACCTACTTATAACTAATAATCCCAGGACCTGAGGCTATTAATTATCCGTTGAACTTGCTATAGGGGTAGTGATATGGACCAGCCCCAAGAGAGATTGTCCTGTCATTGCTGAAAATGTGTTAGGTGCTAGAGAAGTCTATTTCCTTCCTCCTTTGACAATCCTACACTACCCTCCCTCTCTCTGTGTCTGTCTGTCTGTCTCTCTGCCTCTGTCTCTCTCTCTCCCTCTTGCTTTCACCCATTAGCCTACTCTCCCTCCAACCCTCCGAGAGGCTCAGGCTCATGAAGGGGTGTAAAGTACAGAGACTGTGATCTCTGGATTGCAGCAAAAAGGAAGTATGTCCCTAGAATATTGTTTCCTGGGAATTCCCTTGCACCTCCTCCACCTCCTCCCCTTCCCCCAGTTACAGCTCTGGCTTCTACTTTCAGAACTGCTAGGAACAATGGTTATCTCCCTGATGCCTTCCCCCACCCCCCATCTCTCCATGGTCTCCCCATGCAGTCTTTCTCATTCTAGAGAATGGTTCCTGAATGTGTCAAAGCTAACTCTGAAGTCCAAAATCCCTTCAGTGCAGGGGGTGTGTGGGGGAATCAGAGTGGAGGTCCCCTTCCTTCCCTCCAGTCTACTTCTGTTCCCAGTCATTATACTCCTTCCTTCATCAGGATTTAGAAAGCTATTTTAGGTGTGCCCTGGCCCTGAATAGTGAGCACAAATGCGGGGCGGGGGGGGGGGGGGGGGGGGGGGGGGGGAGGGGGGAGGGTTTGGGTGGGAGTGGGGTGGGTGAATTCTTTAACTTGATCTGAGCACTTGGGAGTTAGGGATGCTTGAATGCAACATGCCATTTATGCAAACTACATGCAAATGAAGCTGCCTGGATTAACTGTGGGGAATAAATCCCCATAGCTTTACTTACCAGGGTATCATAGAACTTCCTACGTCTATCTCAGAGTGATTGTTAGGACCAGTCGAGGGAAGATTGTTGTAAGATGTAGGAGGCTGGTCTGTTCTTAGCTACCCGTCCTCTCTATTTATCTTCTGATATGTTCTCCTATAGAACAGATACAGATCTCTTCTCTAGCTTTGTTAAATGTCTACCTATCAGTGTCTTTATGAATGAATAATTCCATAAAACTGGGTCCACAGGAGCCTAGGTGGGAGTTACTATACTTTCAAAAGACTTGACAAGGGTTGTAACAGGAAGTGGGTGATTGGGAACTGAGAGGGTTTATATATATTAATTAATTTACTATCAC
Source organism: Bettongia penicillata ogilbyi (assembly GCA_023548195.1). Classification (NCBI taxonomy): domain Eukaryota; kingdom Metazoa; phylum Chordata; class Mammalia; order Diprotodontia; family Potoroidae; genus Bettongia; species Bettongia penicillata. The sequence goes on from JAJHZJ010000713.1 coordinate 4,422,817, forward strand.
AACTCTATCATAAATGTTATTATGACCCTGTTTTACAGATGAGGAAACTGAGGCACACAGAGGTTAAGTGATTTGCCCAGAGTCATTACAGCTAATAAGTTTCTGAGGCTAAGGATGGCAGAGCAGTGCCCCCAGCTCAGGCTCTCCAACAGGCTGGGCCAAAGTAGGTCCCATGTCACCAATAACAGGGCTGAATACAAACTCATCCCTTGCAGCCTACCCAGCTTTCCCATGGTAGGATCCATAGAAAGATAAAATATTAGATCAGGAAAGAAACTTAATCTGCTCACTTTAGGAAAGAGAGAAGTGCAATTGAAAGAAATGACCCATGTAAGCTCATATAGCTTGTAGGAACAGAGCCATGACTAGTCTCTATATACCCTACCCTAACTTATGCTCTGAGATGGTTTTTTTTTTTTCACTACATCAAAATTCCTCTGATTGGCTTTAGGATCCATTCAGTGCTTTGCAGGTCCCAGGATCTCTCTGAACATTCCATTTGGAAACCATGCCAGGCAGCTGCACTAGTTAATTTAAATTTACATACTTGGAGATAGAGTCTCATGAACTTGCAGATTTATGCAAAATAAGATGCAAATCCCCATGTTCAGTCTTTTGTCAGTAGTGGAGCTAGGATGGAAACCAAGGTCTCCTGACGGATTTTCATCCCAGTCCAGTGCTTTGTGCTCCAAAATAATATTCTCCTAACTGGGACCTTGAAGCTATTAGCCACTCAGCTAAGGTTTCTAGAGGCCCTTAACATTCACTTTTTCCTGTCTAAAGTTTCTGAAATCAGGGAAATTGGAGTGATGAAAGTGGATTGGTAAAAAACGAATGGACAAAGGAAAACATCCAGCAATGACAAATGGGGTGAAGGGGATGGCAATCAAGTTTTACCTTGAAAATTACCTGAGACAAGAGATCAGCTCCAAAGTCCTTTGAAAAGCATATGCAAATAACATGCAAATATGTAGAGCCCTCTGTTTTCTACTCCTGGCTGTGGTCCTTACACAAAACCCATTGGAGTTTCCTTGCACTGAAGAAAGAGGTTCTGAGGAGTTCATGTTTCCCAAGTGAAAATAAGTCTTTTGGCTCTTGTGTCCCCTTTCAACCAAATTGTGAGAAGATGTCGGTCCGTGAAGATGGATACTGGCAAATGATGGTGGTGAGGGACTGTCTGGGTTTCTCATATCCTCTCAAAACCAAATTTGTTTCCAAGAGTTTATTTCCATTCACCTTCTTTTGTGAAAGTTTGAAAAAGACTTAGAGATTTAGGTTAATAGATGTAGATGTAGAGCTGAAAGGGACTTCAAATGTTATCCTGTTCCATTTCTCTCATTTTACAAATGAGGAAACTAGGCTCAGGGAGATTAAGTGACTTGCTGAAGGTCGCACAGGGAGTAAGCATCAGAGTTGAGATTTGAATTCATGCTCTTTTAATGCTCTTTTCACTTGATTGTGACTGTCCAGCATCCACTTTGGAATTCTGTTAGACTTAGATTGAAGGTCTGCTACTTCAGGAACTTGTTTGCCCTGGTCATTAAGATTCAGTACCAATTCTTTTGACCCATCAGGGATAGAGAAGAAGAGAAAGGAGAACAGGACAAGACAAAGGAAGACAAAGAGAAGGTTCAATGGTTCTTAAAGTGGAGATTGTGGGATAGGGAAGCAGGGAGGTATGAGATCATCCTCTGGGGCAGACTGGCCATCTTCCCTGAGCTTTTCCATGGGTTGCTTTGGTTGCATGCATTTAACTATCTTAGTCAACATTCATGAGGACTGCAATAAAATTTATATTGTGTGATTTAAGTAGTTCCACTTGAACTGACTTAAGATTGTTGAGATTGTACAAACATTCACTGGGTGGTATGGGCTTCCCCTCCTTTCCTCATTTCCTTGTAAGGTAATAAGCCTCTAGAAATGACCAAGGTTCAGCTTTTTCTGTCATGCTTTATCCCTCTGAGAAGTGGAAGGCCAGATAATTAAGAACCTTCCCCTCTCCTATTGAAGACACCATGTCTTCTCAAGGGCATAAGAGTACATACTTCAAAGGGATTTCAGGCACTGATATTTAGCACAGTTCAACCCCTAGTTTTTTTGAATATGTCAGCTCAGAATGAAATAACTGGAAGAGACACAGATTAGGATTGGCCTTTCAGAGGGAAAGAAGCTCTGTGTGAGAATGGATGAGAGTCTCATAGACTTCCCATTGGAAGGGATCTTAGAAGTAACCTCATTGTAATGGAGGCACTGGCCAATGAGGACATAGTCCTTGAAATATGCACAAAAGGATCTGTGTGATATTGACCCACATGAAGTTAGGTGAACTTGCTTTTAAAGGTTTGTGATAAAAGGACTCTTTCTCTCATTCAGAGCATGCACAGGTATCCTCTAACTTTTATTTTGGTTCACTATGCAATGATGAAATAGGCAGATGAACCACAACTGAGTGCACATATAAAAGATTGGAAAGAAGGTGCTTTCTCTTTCCCAGTAGCAGGAAGTACTGTACATTACTGGGGCAGTCCCCTGCTGGGCTTGGCTGTGGGGGCTACTTGTTGACCTTGAAATGAATTTCAGTTTGCTAGATCTTTCTCATTTCTCTTCTAACTTTTCAAAGTAGGTCATTTCTAGCTCCAAAATTTACGCACCTAATATCAGGAAAGAATGAATGTTACAGAGATAGAAAAACAAGAATGCCATGTGTTTATGGCCACATGGCCACAAGGTGGGAAAAAGATCTTTCATTCTTGTGCATCAGACCATTAAGAAACATACTCTGAATGGAAGAAATGATTCCATGCCTTTCCAGAAGCAGGCTTAGCAAGCCACCCTGTGGGTAGAGGCAGAATATATTGTACATGTTCTAATGACTGGGACCTCTTTCGTTAGTCAGTCCCTTACTTGCACTTATTTTACTCATGCAAAAATTGAAGCCCAGAGAAGATGCCCCCGGTCATATGGGTAGTATGTATTAGAGTTAGGTCCTCTGATTTCCAAGCTTTTTTCACTACATCATAGAATTCTGTGTAAGGAAGTTTCAATGGCTATGAGGATTTCTGGACATTCAGATTAAATATTTCCATGACATGACAGTGTGATAAAAAGTGGCTACAGGTCCAGCCTTGGCTAGAAGAATTTGTCTATGGACAAATTATGGGTGGCATCAGTGGACAGAGTTCTAAAGCATGAGCTCCCCACATAGATGAAATCACAGGTTCAATAAGAAATAAATTAATGTTTATTGCTAATTATGTATATTATATTTATAGATTGATTAATTTGCATTTATATTATCCTTTCTTATTAATAGTTGTGGGTCCAGTAAAGTGATGTATTTAATTCTTTATCATACGTTGAGTATACAGCTTGAGTACTTTTTGGTAAGAAGACTTAAAGTCCTTTTGAGGAAGGAAACCATATTATCCCTGTAGGTGGATTGATGAGAGTCATATTTCTAGAGATCATCGCATTATCCCACATGATAATGTCTCCTATTCATCACCCCTATATTTTGACCCTGGTAAATCTTAGGGATTTTTTTTCCTCACATGTCAACTCCAAGTGTGCCCTCTTGAAGTTCACTCTGACCTTTTTGCTGATTCAGCTGGATGTAGCTGTATAGTTCTTTCCTGTTTCCTTTCCTGAGTAAATGTGCAGAAGACCTAGAGCCAGTGTGAAATCAAACCATTCCCTCAGAACATAATCCTCTGGATTCTCTCTAGGTCGGAGTGCAGAGAAAAGGAAGACTTGGTTGCATTAGAGGAGGGGTCCTTAACCTGGGATCTATGGATGCACTCAAAGTGTCCATGGCATAGGGCATCTGTCAACTTGGTTGGGAAAAAAAAATACATCTTTATTTATACTAACCTCTAACTGAAATTTATCATTACAAGAAAGGAAAAGATTCAAAAGACCTTGTTAATATCTACATAAGATAAATAGACTAAACCTGTAATATTTACGTAATGTTAGAGCTGGGATGGTTCACCTTTTCTCCTATTTGTTGATAGAATCTGTGCTTACCACAAGCCGCAACTGACATTTGTTCTCTGTGTCTCAGAACCTAATACATACCTGGCACGTAGTATGTACTTACTAAATGATTATCAGTTGATTGATTGAGTTTCTTCAGTTGCCTCATTTTATACATATAGATGTTTAAAGCCCAAAGCGGTTCTGTGATATCCCCAAGGTCACACAGTTAATTAGTGGCAAAACTAAAATTTGAATAGTGTTGTGTGGGAGCCAGCTCTTATGAGATGATCAATAAATTTTCAGTGTGAGCATTTATACCTTGGAAATCTGCAAATCCTATGAATTAGGCCTTGATTTATTGTTTTGTTGATTATCTAAACTTAAGATAGTGATAGAAAAATGTTAATAATACAGATTATACTTCAAAGTGTGTTATGGATTTTTGGAGAGCTGGTTGTTAAACATTTATTAGCACAACCTTTAATTTAGGTCTTCTGATTCAAAATTCAATATCCATTCTACTCTATCATTTACCTTTATTCAAGCTACCTATCCATGTTGTAGTGCCCTCCCTCCCACCCCCACTCATATTTGCCATGTTAAATGTGGAGTCCAAGAACCTAGATTTAAATCTTGGCTCAGAAGTAGGAGTAGAATCCCTGATCAGGGTTTGTATTAGAAGTCCTTAGAGGGTCCCTCTAATCTACCCCCTCATTTCACAGATGAGAAAACTTAGGCCTAGAGAGGCAAAGTGGCTCACCCCAGGTCACAAAGTGGTCTTTCCATTATATTACACTGTTAACTACAACTCATTCAAGTGATTTTGAGTGAATTACTTAACTTGTCCTGGCTTCAGTTTCCTCATATGTAAAATGAGAAGGTTAGAATGTGAATGAACAAGTATTTAAGCACCTGTTATGTGCCAGGCATTGTGCTATATGTAGCACCCCTTTCAATTACTAGTCCTTTGCCCAATCGTTGTAGTAGGTCCAGTGCCCTAGGAGCTAGCCATTCCAGGTTGAAATTATTCAATGGATTTATTCTTAAAAATATAGTCCATGAGCTCCTATGATGTGCTTATCTTACTATAGTCAGTCTGTGGACTCCTGTGGATTGAAAATCTTCAACTCCAAATCTGTGACCCAATGATCATATGTCTTCTATTTCTCCCACAGCACATAATACAAAGTTTTGCATAGGCTTGCTGTCTTGGGCTTTTCATGGAAACTGATTAAAATCCTAACACCTTTGGACAAAAGGGTGGTCTAAAGGCAACATGGAATAATGGGTTTGGGTTCAAATCCTGCCCTCAGAATCATACCAGCTGTATGACTATGAGCAAGTAATTCAAATGCACTCAACCTCAGTTTCCTCATTTGTAAAATGAGATTAATAGTGAGGCTCAAATGAGATGAGAAAAGGCATGTGAAGCACTTTTCAATCTTTGAAGGAATATAAGATAACATTCCTCTTCTCATAATTATTATTTTGTATCAATATCCTGTGATTAGAAAAACTAGAAGGCCACAATTGATATGAGCTTTCAAAACCTTAGTATAATTGTAAATTGTTATCATTATTAATAATAAAGATAATCATGATACAAAGTTTCATAGATACATGAATTCATTTGTGACTATGTAGAGAGGATCACACAGAAAATAATTATAACATCAATGAAAACATTAACAAGAACTTGTGTGTGGCCAGGAAGTGGGGGTGGGGTTGTGGTGAGGGTGGAGGCAAGGGTTGGCATATGGTTACAGTTACTTGTAGGGTTATGTCGTAGAATTCTAAAATTTCACAGTTGGAATGGACTTCACTGATCATCTAATACAAATCAACCTAAAGCATAGATCCCTTGAGTTTCAATATCTCTAGCCTTTGTTTGAATACCTTACCTGGTGATGAGGAACTCATTACTTCATGAGTAATCTTCTGTTTTTCAGATAGCATTGTTTTCGAAAATTATATTGATTTTTTTTATATCACTTATATTTCCCAATGTATCCTTCCCTCTTCTCTTTTCCAGAGAACAACTTCTTTACTATGGCCACAATTCATGGAAATAATGAATCCCTTGAGGTAGTCATATAGGTGTCCTAAAAGTCTTTGTGCAGTTTAAAGTTTTAATAGCTTGAATAGTTCTGAATCTTTAAGTCTTTGTACAATATTAAGCTAGCAAAGCACAAAATTGTTCTGTTAGAGCTTAAAAAAAAACCCAAGCAATCAAAAAACCCAAACCTAAAACCTGTTCTGTTAGAGCTCAAAGAAGATATATGAGAACGCACTTCCCTCCCTTCTTTGCTGAGGTGGGGTATTACGGGTGTGGAATATTACAAATATTGCTCTACTTTTTAGTGTGTTGCTTAGTTGTGCTGAATGTTTTTCTTCTTTACTATAAGAAATTTATTTACTTATTAATTCATATTATAAGTTATAATTAAAATTAATATATAATGATTTACAAGTAAGCTTCATTAGTTTATAACTGAACTAAGACTTTTAGGATGCCCTGCATAAATATCAATGATTATTATTATATATATATGACAATTTACTTTGTGGCTAGAAAATTTCATAGAAACTAAACAGAATAAACTGTTTACTTAGAGATTTAACATGTAATTGGGTTCTCTCTGCTCATTTTTTTTTTTTAAATATAGACAGATGCTCTGAAAAGTAAGTGATCTTAAACTTTTGTAAATTGCATCAAAATGCATCTAGGAGGCTAGAAAAGAATAATTAAGAATTCATACCATAGATATAATCAGTTGCAAGGGATTTTGAGGCTACACTGAGCAGAAGCCTCTGAGTCATGTTGCTATTTTAAAGGCATTTTGATGGTAGGTGAATAAACACTAGGTGAGATAAAAAGGAATATTTAAGGATCAGATGAACTTGAATCTGTCTTGGTCCTGGCACTAACTAGTTACACAACCTTAGACAAATAGTTTTCTTTCTCTAGTCTTCATTTTCTCATCTCTAAAGAGAAAGAGTTGGGTGAGATGATCTCTAACATTTCCTCCATCTCCACAACCACTCTATGAATCTATAAATTTCATAAGGAGAATAGGGGTTGAATAGGAGACCTCTCAGTTGCAAATACAAAAAACACACAAAAAATTGCCAATGCATCCTTATTTCCTTATATAGTATTCATGTATATCTTTTAAAAATATAATCACTAGTAGTATTAATTATGGCTTTGTTTAGCTATTTTAATAAAAAGGTGTTTTTAGTTTACAAAATAGTAAAAAGAGATTTTGGGCTGGAATGTTGGAGCTATGTGACCTTCAGTTAATTACGTTATCTTACATGGACTTTAGATTCCTCATCCAAAAGAGTTGGATTAGATCATCGGTCCAACACTTTCTGAATCTAAATTCCAGTGCTACATGCCTAGGTTATAGTCAATCAACTATTCAATCAATAAACATTTATTAAGCACCTACTGTGTGCCAAGATATGGCTAGTTCTTATTTAGATTGAGCCATAGTCTATATAATGATGGTATCATTGCTCATTAGGTAACAACATAGTCCAATTTCATAAGTTACAATCTAAAATATAAGTAGTAGTACAAAACTGAGGGAAAGGAGACTAGCAATGAGTGAGTTAGTGAGACTTATCAGACATACATACTGACATGAGGCAAAAATTAAGGTCTTAGTGAGGGACTGGCTCTGGTACCTTGGAAAGAGTTAGATTTCTTAAAATAATGATGTCAAATATCCCTGTGGGTTGCACACTCATTTAGAAAACTACAAATTAACATTAACTATGTTGTGTTTTATTTTATTTTGCTAAACATCTCAGTTCCTGGCATTTTCTGACAGTTTTTTATGTCTGGAATGTTCTCTGTCCTCCACTCCATCTATTGACCTCCTTGGCTTCCTTTAAGTTACCACCCCTCCCCCCATTCCCGTCTTTCACCAGAAACCTTCTTTAACACTTCAACCCCAGTGCCTTCCCTCTGTTAATGATTTCCTGTTTATTCTGTGTATAGCTTGTTTTGCATATATTTGTTTGCATATTGTCTTCCCCATTAGATGGTGAACTCCTTGAGAGCATGACTGTCTTTTGCTCTTTTTATCCCTCAGTGCTTAGCACAGTAACTGGCATGTACTAGGTACCTAATGATTAATGATTGATTGATTGATTTCCCAGTTGCATTTTAGTCATGTTTCAGCTGTTCTAGGAAGTTTTGTAGGTGGCTTGTGTCTGGGGGACATGAGTTTGATGCCTCTGTGTTAAAATGTGGGTTTTTCTTGAGACTTTAGTTGATCATTCAGAAGGATTCTTGCTTTTGAAAGCAGAGATTAAATCCTGGGACTGAGGATGGTTACATGGAAGTTGGGGTTGAAGGGAAGGTGGGGAGAAACAAGGAGAGGTGCTAAGTAAGTCCTTAGTCTGAGGATATGGCAGACAGAGGAGCTTGAGGAATACCTTGACCCAGGGGCTAACTGTGGTGGGCAGGTGAGCAGAAAGGAAGCTGAAACATTTTATGGCTAATAGTAATCATGCAGCTGTGTAAGCAGAGATCAAAGATCAAATCAAATTTCAAACAGTAGGAGTCTCAACGTGATCACCTGCAGGGGTCAGAGAATGGAATTTTTCTTCCTTGAAGAGCTCTGAGATTGGCTGAGTGCCCAGTGGGAGGAGGGGATTTGGAGCTTCCTCAGAAATATCGCATTACTGGCTGCTGCCCAGGAGCAAAGGGCCTTGATAGTTCCAGGACAGAATAAGTTGGGGTGGCCTGTCCTTTCCCTTTCCCTCTGTTGGAGGATCTGTAATAGAGCCCCACACATAGAGTAAGAAGAGCCTGGGCAGGCAGACAACAGATGCAGCATCTTCAGGACTCAGTTTGTTCAACGTGGGTCCATTGCTGGAGAAGGGATATGTTATCTGCCAGTGACAGATGAGTATGGAGGCCTTTGTGATTGCAAGATATTGTGAAGTATATTCTCATTCCAGTAAGAAGATTGTCACTGAAAAGCACTGAAAAGGGGAAGCAATGGAAGGAAAATGTGAAGGAAGGGCTTTCGTTGAATGAAGTGAGGGGGAGCCCCACTAGTATTAGGTTTGGGTACTGGGGATCTGCATTTTGACCTCAACCTTTCAACTACCCCAAGTAAGAAAAAGATGCTTAGTTAAGAAAATGTGATTGAGGCATTGGACTAGGTAGTTTTTTGAGGGGTCAGAAGAGCATGACCGTGGAATAAGCAAAGGATTTAGAAGCAGAGTCCCTAGATTCAAATCTCAACTCTGTCCTTCGTTAGCCATGTGATCTTTGGCAAATTATTTTTTCATCTCTAGGCCTCAATTTCCTCACCTATATAAATGATAGAGTTGGACTCAATGACCTGTTCTCTTCCAGATGTAACTCTATGATCCTCTGACCTGGGTTTGTCTTCCAAGTACCTGGAATACAGAATACCTTCTGCATATTGACCAATTACCAAAGTCTTCTAGGCCTCAGTTTCTTTATTTGTAAAATTGGAGGATTAGACTAGATGGTCTCCATCCATAGATGATCTATGATCCTCTCTTTTCTCTTGCCTCCTGTGTGCTTCCTGTAGAGTGGTGGATTCAATGCCACCCCAGGGGCTAACTGTGTGAGAAAGTGTGAGAAATGGAAGACTGCATCATGCAGTGTAAAACAGAACTGAATGTGGAGTCACAGGAAGTGGGTTCAATTTCAGGCTCTGCTATCTACTCCCATGATCTCAGGCAAGTAATTTAATTGCTTTAGGCAACTATTTTCTCTCCCATAGATGAAAGGGTTAGACTGAGAGCTCTCTGGAAGATGAAGGGAATGAGTACTTATATGTTCCTTGTTTCTCAGTCGTGTCGGACTCTTCATGACCCAGTTTGGGGTTTTCTTGGCAAAGATACTGGAGTGATTTACAATTTCCTTCTCCAGCTCAATTTACAAATGAGGAAACTGAGGCAAGCAGGGTTAACTGACTTACCCAGGGTCACACAGCTGCTAAGTGTCTGAGGCTGGATTTGAACTCAGAAGATGAGTCTTTCTGACTCCAGGCTTGGTGCTCTGTCCACTGCACCACCTGACTTCCCCAATAGCCTCTGCTATGTATCAGCCACTGTGTGCTAAACACTTTTTTTACAAATATCTCACTTGATCCTCACAACTTTGTGAAGTAGATGCTATTATCATTCCCATTTTACAGTTGAGGAAACTGAGGCAAATGGAAGTTAAATAACTTGCCCATAGCTAGTACATATCTGAGTCCAGATTTGAATTCAATTAAGTCTTTGTGACTTCAGGCCCAGAGCTCTATCCACCAGACTACTAGCTGCCTAAACACCTTTTAATATCTCTCCCAACTCTAAATATGGGAAGACATAAATATGGAATGTCCTTGGGAAGACAATGAACTGTTTTTCAAGCATCATGAGGGAGGTGCTTGTTAGGGCACTGGGATATCTTTCCCAGGGGTAAAAGACGTGTGTGTGTGTGTGTGTGTGTGTGTGTGTGTGTGTGTGTGTGTGTGTGTGTGTATAGAAAGGGAAAATTAGATTGTTCCCTTAGCTAGGTATATAGTTACAGACTTTAGATGGTGGTTATAAATCATACCAAATGAGGCTGCATATTTTTAATATATTAAAAAAAATCCTTCTTATGGGGATGGGGAGGTTAGCTGGGGAACAGCTGCAGGTAGCTGAACTCATGGCTCATATCCCTGTGAGAGCCGCCAGTGGGACTTCTGGCCGAAAAACAAGCAGAGCCTTTTCAAGCTAGAATGTGAAAAAAGCAAAGGGAGAGATGAGAGAAGAAAACAAACAAACAGACGAGCTATGGAAGCCAGTGCATACTTAACAGGAATAGAGATCCACTTAATTTGTCTTTGAGGAAATGGCAAAATGGAGGAGACTTTCCTTAAAGGTGATGGAAGAAAAAGTGACGACAGAAAGGAATATAATGAATCCTTCAAGAAATAGTGACTGTGGAAAAAGCAAATGTGAGTGGGCTTTTCTCTTTCTCTATCTTCTATTTTCTTTGTCCCTTCAGTCTCTTCTCTATGAGACATACCACTCAGTGCATTAAAATATCCATGTTTTGTCTCTAATATAATTCCCATATTGTAATTAAATACCCATCTCCTATGATACATGAGGCACTGGTCAGTTTCACCCTTCCTTGTTCTGTCTCCGGGCAATGTAGTTTGGACCAGGCTTGGTTCTGGGGAAATTATTGTTAGAGGGAACCATCTTTTCTCAGACTCATTGACTTGTTAAGTCCTTACCCTAAAATCCCAGGGAATAATTCTATTTAACAAAAATCTTTTGTCACTGATCAGTTGTTCAGTCATGTCTGACACTTCCTGACCCTGTGGACCATTGCACACCAATACTATCCATGAGATTTTCATGGTAAGGATACTGGAGTAGTTTGCTATTTCCTTCCCCAGTGAGTTAAGGCCAAAAAGAGGTTAAGTGACTTGCCCAGGGTCACACAGCTAGTAAATGTCTGAGGCTGAATTTGAACTCAGGTCTTTCTGACTTCAGGCCAAGCACTTAGTCCACTGAGTCATCTAAATGCCTCCGTGATACATCTAATGCCTCTTGAAAAGAAAAGACTAAAAGAAAGATCCTCTATGTACAATGTAAATTGGCCATGAGATAGGGAATTTATTCCTACACACACAACTGACTAAACATTAAGAAATCATAAGAATATAAGATTCAATTACTTAAGATAACTGGATACAGTCTTCTGGGGGATGATATTCAACTTCATCACAACATAAAAAATTTGAGGGATTAAAGGGTAAGTATTTTATCTTTCACCTTTCTCTGCCCTATCACTCCACTCCAAATCCAAACTTGCTCTGAAGTTGGAGTTCAGATTCTTCTTTTGCTCTAGTGAGCCTGCCACCCCTGCCCGCACAGACCCCTGAACCTTTCTAACTCACAAGGTCACTTCCTGGACAGCTAGGTGGTTCAATGGATAGAGGACTAGACCTGGAGTTGGGAAGACAAGTTCAAATCTGGCCTCAGACATTTACTATTTGTATGATCCTGGGCAAGTCCCATAATCTCTGTTTGCCTTAGTTTCCTCAACTGAAAAATGAGAATAATAACGTCACCTACCTCCCAGGGTTATTGTTAGGATTAAATGTGATAACGATTGTAAAAATTAAGACTACTTCAGAAAACCTTGGCTTAAAAAGACTAAGGTCTCCCATGGCATCCAGGGCAATCTTTAGTTTTCTGTTCTATAATTTTGCCACTGGGCCCAGATGACTCCAGAGGAGAAAGGGAGGCTGGTGACTTTGCACAGCCCTCCCTCACTTAAATTCAATTCATTTTCAAGTCATGGCATCACCTCCCTGACATCATGGTTCTCTTCGAGAATGAAATATCATCAATTGTAGAGTTTAGCATAGTGCCTAGTATGTGCTAGTTAGTGCTGCATAAATACTGGCTATTATTGGCTATTATTCTGATTCACAGTACCTTACAGGTTGCTGTTTAGCTACCTACCCAGGAAACACAAAAGTAGCAACCCTAACCCATGATCAGGGTTGCCCATCTCTCTGGATGAAGCTTCAAAATAGTTCTATGTAGTGTGAGGTTGAAAAGGAAGACAGAGACATCGTAGATTTCTTTTGTTCATCCACTGAGGCATCAGCAACTATGGCTCAACAGCCAACGAGGGGACTCTACATCATTTCACGTGTAATTATCCCTCTGTGATAAATCAGATTTAGCAGGAAGCGAGCCCCAGTACTCCAACATGGCAGACTAGAACCAAAAAAGGCAGCTCTGAAGGTGTTCCGTGGGAGGCAGATGGCACTGCCACATAGCAGCAATATCTTTGGAGATTATTATTCACTTACTTCCCTTGCCTGGTAGAATCCAGGCTGGAGCTTTACAAAAAAAAAAAAAAAAAAGCAGTCCATTTTGTATCTATGTTGTTGCATCAGGACATCTACTTGCCCAGTCCCATCTCTAGCCTCACTGGGGCTTTCAGAGTATATTTTGGGGCTATATCATGGATGTAGATCTTGATCTAGGTAGGGTAGAGGTGAGAAACCTGCAGTCTCGAGGCTAGGTGTGACCTTTTGACTGAGTCCAAGTTTAATAGAACAAATCCTTTTATTAAGGGGATTTATTCTGTGAAGTTTGGATTTAGTCAAAAGGCTGTACTTGAGGACCTAGAGGGTCACATGTGGTTTCAAGGCTGCAGATTCTCCACCCCTGAGAAGCAGAGCACCTACAACAGACTTTTAAGTTGAATCTGCATCATTAACATTTTCTCCATTGCCTTCTTAAGACTAGACAATCAAGAAAATGATGAATCAAATCCTAATTTGTAACATTTGATGATTTCTAAGGCATAAATGCTTCCACTGAGTTTGACAGTAAATTCTCTTGGAATCTGTTTGAACTGACTTCAGAAACCCATTGCTTACATTTCTAACTAGGAACCCTTTTCCACAGCCAAATTTAGAGGAGCTTGACTCAATTCTAGATCCCAGGAACAAACATAATATTGCTCTGGACCCTTTGGCTCACTGCCCCTAGAAAAGCAAAAGAATATCTTGGTGAATGGCACTGTCCCAATGAATGCCTATGTCCCATTCCATTAACTTCCACTAACTTACTGGGTGATCTTAAATAAATCTTTTCATAAAGTATGTTTGAATTTCCTTTCCTTAAAAATGAAGGGGTATTGGTCAGTAATGTTTTTCTTTCTTTTTTCATCAATGTCACTTAAAGGCCCGGTAAAAAATTCTCCCAAAATACTCTACAAACAATACAAGGAGGAAATAAGCATTTATTAAGTACCTAGAATATTCCAGGCACTATGTCAGAAAGACCTGAGTTCAAATCTAACCTCAAACACTTACCAGCTGTGTGACCCTGAGCAAGTCACTTAAACCTTGTCTGCCTTACTTTCTTCATCTGTAAAATGAGCTGGAGAATGAAATGACAAACCACCCCAGGATCTTTGCCAAGAAAACCCCAAATGGGGTCACAAGGAGTTGTAGACACTGAAATGACTGAACAGCAACAGTGAATATTCATCTTTTCAGGTGTACATAACTGGTTAGGAAGCAGATGATATCTCCCCTTACTCAAATGAGGAAATTGATTCTGGGGAAATTAAGAATTAGGATTTAGTGACTCAATTGTGTTCCTAAGAGTTACCAACTCTAGAGGCAACAAGTGGATGGAATCAGGAAGACTTGGATTTAAATCTTGTCTCTACCATTTATTAAATTATATGATTCTGTTTTAAGTCATTTCCTCTAGATAGGCCTCAGTTTCTTTATCTGTAAAATAGCGAATACCAATTGACCAACCTCAGGATTTTTTTTTTTTGAGAGAGAGAGAGAGAGACAGAGACAGAGACAGAGAGAGAGATGGAAAGAGAAAGAGAGAGAGAGAGAGATTTCCCTGGTCTAGGGAACTCCCATTGAGAAACTCACTCTACCAATGAAGATCAGAAACTTGTCTGCAACTTGAGAGGTCAAGTGACTTGACCAGGGTCTCCTAGTCAGTATGTATTGGGAGCAGGACTTGATGTGAAGCCAGGTTTCCTTGACTTCCAGGCTGATTATCTATCCATTGGCAAATGGAAGTGGCTTTCCATTTTCTTCTGGTGCAGACTGAACGAGATCATGGATAGAAAGTGTTTTGCAAACCTTAAGGCTCTCTATAGATGCCAGCTGTAATGATCATTATTATTGTGTATAGAACAATGCATTGAGTGTTGAAGGACACTAAAAAAAATAAAAGACATTTATCATCGCCATCACTCTTGAAAGCATTTGATGGACTGCTTTTCCATAAGACTAACTTGAATATGTACCTCAGAAAACTAAAGGGACATGGTCATACCCTTTGGGAGCTCATGATCCAAAATAAAAGGATTCTGAGAAGAGTTTCCAGGTTTTTATCTCCTAGGAAGCTTCCATGTAGTCTGTCCAGGCACCATGTACCTGCTCCTGACTATTCGTTTCATTTCCAGAGAAGCAACACAAATATATTGCACTTGAAGCCAAGGCTTAGATACTGCCTTTGGGACTTCTATCACTTAACCCCCTTGGCCTCAGTTTTCTCATCTTAAAAAATGGGTATACTGACAGTTGTAATATACCCACAAAAGGTTGTTATGAGGCTCTAATAATATATGTAAAACACTAAGCAATTCTTTGCAAAGTACTAGATATGTAAGTATGAGATATGATTATTTCCAGCTTTAAAACCACCCACCAAATAGGCAGTACCTCTTATCAATAATACAGCTTTTAGATTAATACCATGATCCTTTCCAGGGATTCTCACCGATCCTCATACCCACCACTTCCTCACCAGGGTCTTCTGGCATTTTACCCCCTTCTTGTTCTTGCTATGACATACTCTCCACCACCTTAACTTCTTCCATCCACTAGAGAAATCTACATTTTTATGACCTTCCCAAGTTTTGAGGCTTGCTCAGTCCTAAATGCACTGTTTTATCCTTACCCTGTCTTTTCCTTTTGTTTTCCCCCTCAGGGCTGTTTCCCTGCCAGGAGCAAGTGCCTAGAGAAAAATTTCCTCCCTTAGAAGGTCATGTATGGCTTAGTTTTGGGATTCAGAGACTGAGGGCTAGGAATCCAGTGCAGTGGAGATCATACTGGCTCTGGGGAATCCCAAAGTGAAATGTTTTCACCATAACAGTTGTGTGAACAGTAACTAACTGTGCTGTTGGTTTCTGGGACTGGCCAGATGACAAGCTGAGTGGTTGAGGTAATTTCCATTTTTTTCTCTTCCCTTAAATTTCATCTTGTTGATGAAATAGGCTTCATAGCTTTTATTCCAGAGAAAATGCTTATCCAAAGAAAGGTTGAAGTGAACACAAAAGATAAAAAGAGGTGTTCTTGATTATACGAAATTAGCAGCTTGTAATGTATGAACGAAGTTAATATCACCAGGATAAGAAGGAAAGTGATTGATTGGGAGAAAAAAACTTTATATAACTATCTCTGATAAAGGCCTAATATCTAAGATACATGCAAGATATATGCGAAACACAATATTTGAGAACAAGAGCAATTTCCCACAGAATAAGGGGTCAAAAAATGTAAACAAACAGTCCTGAAAAGAATTGCAAACTATTAACTATGTGAAAGACTGCTCCAACTCATTAATAATAAGAGATGTAAAGCGAAATTACTCTGAATTCATTCAACTCATACTGAGTAAATTGGCAAAGATGTTAAAATATGAGAAAAAATGTTAGAGAGATTGTGAAAAGATAGTCATACTAACATACTATTTGTGGAACTATGAGCTTATCCAACTATTTTCTAGAAAATCATTTGGAAAGTTAAGAAAATAACTTAAATATCTTTGTCTTATCATCCAGAGATTCTACTTCCAGATTTGCATTCATATATACATATATATGTATTCACATGTGTGTATATATCCACAAATATATGTATACGTATATACTTTTATACATATACACCTAAATATACATATATACACATATACATATGCATACACATACACACATATACATATATACTGTGTGGAGATCAGAGAAAAGTACGAAGGCCCTGTATACACCAAAACTATAGCAGCACTTTTTATTTTAACAAAGGACTGAAAACAAAGCATTTATTGGGAATTGCTAAACAAATTGTGGTATATGAATGCAAAAGTAAGAAATGATAAGAATATGATTGTACTATAGCTATAAGAATATAGTCATACTGTAAGAAACTATGAATAAGATGTACAGAGAAACAGGGAGACATGGTATAAAGTGAAGAAAGTACAACAATGTAAATTTAAATGGAAAGAATGACAAAACAATAAAAAAAAGAGATCTATGAAAGAGTGCCTCCATAAAAGATATATGAGAGATATCTTCTCCACTTGCTTTGAAGTGCAGAGGGTTATGAATTTGGAATACCGCATGGAATGTTAAACTTGGCTGATATGTGGGGTTAGTTTTACTGAATTGTTCCTCTCCTCCCATTTTCTTGTTGAAGGGGTGACTCTTTGGAAGGGATAAGGAAGGGAATGCATTTGTAAATGTAGGTGACATGAAAGTATAACATATCTTTAGAACTTTATCTTTAAAAGATATAAAATAGAATTTAAAGTTAGAGGACCAAGGGGCCTTTTTTAGGTCACAGGAAAATATTCCAGTCATTACTTTGAGGACTCATATTTGACATGGTTTAGGAAATGTGTTATCAGCCTGGGACTTACTGACAATGCCAACCTGAACCATTGGATTGTTTTTATTTTATATTTTTATTTTATGGAATTCCATAGAACTGGAGGGGATCTTAGATATAATACCTCCCCCTCCCCCTCTCAATTTTATAGACAAGGAGATTTAAAGCAATTAAGTGATTTGACCATAGCCAGAGAGAGAAAGTTGTAGAATCAAGGTCTGAACTCATATCTTCTAGCTCCAAATCCTGACCTTTATATATCATACCATATATTTATCATGCAAAGAGTCATGCTCTTTTAGGAGACATGAGGACCTTA
Source organism: Bettongia penicillata ogilbyi (assembly GCA_023548195.1). Taxonomy (NCBI): domain Eukaryota; kingdom Metazoa; phylum Chordata; class Mammalia; order Diprotodontia; family Potoroidae; genus Bettongia; species Bettongia penicillata. The sequence continues at coordinate 4,440,325 of JAJHZJ010000713.1, forward strand.
GGTCACTGACTGTTAGGATAGTCTGAAAGCAAAGAATCTCTCCAATTCCAGTTCTGTTTTAAAATAGTTTAGGCCCTCCCAAGAAGGCAAGGGTAGAGTTTTTAGAAAGGAGTACTTACTCAGATAACATAGTAAGAACACTTGGTTCAACTGTGGGCACCATTTCTACCCCCTACCAAAGCCTGGTACACACTGTCATACAAGTACATACAGAATCCAAGGGAAAGGGTGCTCAAGATGTAAGAACTCATGTGGCAAAAGGATGTTGAAGAAAATTATTAATAGCGAACTCTTCATTTTAACCATAAAGCTGCCAGAAACAAATTAAGATTACTCTAAAATCCAAGCCATTTGTAAATGGGAGAGGGAGTGAAAGACACACACATTATCAAAGTTGCCCCATGACCTTTGTCATGAATCTCTTCAAAGTAATACTTATAGAAATCTTGAACAAAGAGATCATAATATCATGGATTAACATTGCAGAACAGTCACAACTTAAGTCCTTCTTTGACTGCTCACCTATAAGAATGCTTAACAGTCCTCTATTTCATTGAATATCTATTTCCCCCCCTGAGAATTACGCTCAGTTTTGATGGGGAGGTTACTTATTCTTGGGTGTAATGCTAGCTCTTTTGCCTTTTGGAATACTGTATTCCAAATCCTTTGATCTTTTCACATGGTAGCTGCTAAATTTTGTGTGATTCGACTATGACTCCATGATATTTAAATTACTTCTTTCGGATTGCTTTCAATATTTTCTCCTTGACCTGGAAGCTCTGGGATTTGTCTATGTTTCTGGAAATTTTCAATTTGGGATTTCTTTCACAAATTTATTGGTAGATTCTTTCAACTTCTACTTTACCGTTTGGATCTAAGATACTAAAAAAAATCATCACTTTCACATAGTCCAACAACATTACAATTATCTCTTCCTGATCTATTTTCCAGATAAATTGTTTTTTTAATGAGATATTTCACATTTTCTTCTATTTCTTTATTCTTTTGACTTGGTTTTATTGCTTCTTGCTGTCTCATGGAGTCATTAACTTCCAGTTGCCCAATTCTAATTTTTAAGGAATTACTTTCTTCAGTGAGATTTTACACCCCTTTTACCATTTCGTCAATTCTTCTTTTTAAGGAGAGTTTTCTTCAGTGAATTTTTGTGCTTCTTTTACTATTATTCCAATTCTTTTTTTAAGGTGTTATTTTTTTCAGAATTTTTTGTGCCTCTTTTTCCAAGTTGTTATTATCTTTTCATAATTTTCTTGCATCATTTTCTTTTTCCAAGTTTTCTTCTACTATTCTCTCTTTCTTAAAATCTTCTAGGATTTTATGTTGGGGACTTGGGTTTAATTCACATTTTTCTTTGAGATTTTGTTTTTAGCTGCCTCCAAGGCTCCTCCCTGGTGTTCCTGTCATGCCCCAGGCCAGATCCCACCCCAATGTCACAGACCCCTTTTGTTGACCCCTGTCATTGTCTCAGTTTGGAAAAATGTCTCTCTATGACTTTTTGTTGGTTCTGTAGCATCAACATTTTATTTGAGGATTTATTTTAAAGTTTTTTGGAGGGGAATGTTGGGAGAATTCAACTAGCTGCTACCTGTATCAGTATCTTGTCATCTTGACTCCACCTCTTCCACAGTTAATTTTTTTGAGGAGAAAATATTACTGGTATTGAAATTTTCTTAAAGAACTTTTATTCACATCACATTAAGTACTTGGGCTAATAGGAATACAGTTTGAAAATCATTGACCTAGAAGTTTGAAAGTGAGGTAACCTTAACTATCAAATTTTAAAAAAATAATATATAATTTATTTATTTTTCAGTTTTCAACATTCACTTTCACAAGAATTTGAATTCCCAATTTTTCTCCCCATCTCTCCCACCCCTACCCCAGGACAGCATGCACCTCATCCACCCCTTCCCTAGTCTGTCCTCTGTTCTTGCAGAGCTCCCCTTTCTTCCATCCCCCTTCCCTCTATCTTCCTGTAGGGCAAAATAGATTTCTATACCCCATAGCCTGTACATGTTATTTCCAAGTTGCAGGCAAAAACATTTTTTAACATTCATTTTTAAAGCTTTGAGTTCCTTATTCTCTCCCTTTCTCCCTCCTCACCCATCCTCATTGAGAAAGCAAGCAATTTGATATAGGTCATACATGTGTAGCCACTCTCCCTTGACCTGTCCCCCAACAATAGTGTTTGTTGCTGATTAGCCTGTTCCCCAGTTTGCTTTCCCTGATATTATTTTCCCTCTCCTGTCCTTGCCTTTCAGGAGGGTAAAATAGATTTCTATACACAGTTGAGTGTGTTATTCCCACCTTAAGCCAAATATCAAGAGAGTAAGGCTCACTTATTTCCTTTTGTCTACCCCCTCTTCCCCTTCATTGTAAAAGTTCTTTCTTGCCTCTTTTATATGAAATGATTTGCTACATTCTACCTCTCCCTTTCTCTTACTTCTAATACATTCCATTCAGCAGTAAATTTTATTTTTTAGTCAGTCTCCCTTCATTTTCACACCTGTGCCCTCTGTCACACACACACACACACACACACACACATACATATATATATATACACACACATACACCATACACCCATATGCATATGTTTACTTACACCTATATATACACATATGTAATATACCCATACACACATATATTATATATATATATATATATATATATATATATGTATATATTCTCTCTAGCTATCCTAATGCTGAAAAAGGTCTTATGAGTTACAAATATTATCTTTCCATATAGGAATGTAAACAGTTCAACTTTGATGAGTTCTTTATGGCTTCTCTTTCCTGTACTTTTCATATTTCTCTTGATTCTTGTATTTGAAAGTCAAATTTTGTATTCAGCTCTTTTCAACAAGAATACTTGGAAGTCCTCTATTTCATTGAAATTCCATTTTTCCCCCTGAAGTATTATACTCAGTTTTGCTGGGTAGGTGATTCTTGGTTTTACTCCTAGCTACTCTGATCTCTGGAGTATCATATTCCAAGCCCTTTGATCCCTTTGTGTGGGAACTGCTAAATTCTGTGTTGTCCTGATTGTATTTCCACAGTCCTTGAATTGTTTCTTTCTAGCTGCTTGTAATATTTTCTCCTTGACCTGGGAACTCTGGAATTTGGCTATAATATTTCTAGGAGTTTTCCTTTTGGGATCTCTTTAAGGAGGTGATTGGTGAATTCTTTCCATTTCTATTTTACTCTCTGGTCTAGAATATCAGGGCAATTTTCTTTGAAAATTTCTTGAAAGATGATGCCTAAGTTCTGTTTTTTTATCATGATTTTTTATTATTTTTAATTTTAATTTTAAAATTACCTCTCCTGGATCTATTGTCCAGGTTAGTTGTTTTTCCAGTGAGATATTTCATGTTGTCTTTTACTTTTGCATTCTTTTGGTTTTGTTTTATAGTTTCTTGATTTCTCATAAAGTTATTAGCTTCCATCTGCTCCATTCTAATTTTTAAAGAACTATTTTCTTCAGTGAGCTTTTGCACCTCCTTTTCCATTTGACCAATTCTGCTTTCCAAGACATTATTTTTTTCATTGACTTTTTGATCCTCTTTTTTGCAATTTTGGTTAGTTTATTTTTAAAGGTGTTATTTTCCTCAATATTTTTGTGGTCTCATTTAGTAAGCTGTTGACTCATTTTTCATGATTGTCTTGCATCACTCTCATTTCTCTTCCAAATTTTTCTTCCACCTCTATTACTTGATTTTCAAAGTTCTTTTTGAGGTCTTCCATGGCTTGAGACCTTTTCATATTTTTTTGAAAGGCCTTGTATGTAGGAACCTTTACCTTGCTATCTTCTTCCAGTTGTATGCTTTGGTCTTCCTCTGGTTGTATGCTTTGGTTTTCCTCATGCAAAAGGATGGAATAAAATATCTTTTCCCCAAGAAAGTAACCTTCTATAGATTACCCCCCCTCTTTTTGGGCATTTCCCCAGCCAATTTACTTGATTTTTGAACCCTTTGTCAAGTGGAGGGTATACTAGCCCAGGCATCAGAGGTTTTGTGTAATGGTTCCCTGGGATATTTCTAGGGACCTCTAAGTTCATAGTTCCTCCAATGTATCACATTTTTTAATGGGAGTATACTTGGATTTAGCCTCAGGACTAACTACCTAGTGACCTTGGCCCCAGAAAATCTCTTTGGCCTCTTTGAGTGAAGATCCAGTCCTAAAATATTAAACAATTGAAGGTAAAGGACAGTAAGGAAAGGAAAGGACAATAAGTTTCTAGAAGAAGAGAAAAAGGTAGGTGGCAAAAGAATAGTGAACAAAGAATGTCAGGAAATAGAAGTAGGAATGGCAGATCGCAAGAAAACAACTGGGAAAAAGGAGAGATGTCATGATATGTCTATGAGGGAGGAAGAACAATGTGGGCTCAGAGGTATTTGAAGCATACCTCATCATCATTTCACTCCAGACAGATGTAGAACAAAGCCGATACTGATTTCTTGTTTGAAAAAAATTAATTTATTTTTGTCTTTTTCATTCAGTAAGAACATGAGATGGGCCCCATGGTGGGAGCTGGATTATTGCAAATTATCCAAGCTTCAATTATATAACTAACATGATAAAAAATTATTCTTTTCTTACCTGGCTAACACATTTAATTCTTTCTTATCCTCTCCCTTTGTGTATCTCCTTGTCTCCCTGCTATCTCCCTCTGCCTGTGTTTCAGTTTCTAATTTGTTATTTAAAATTCTCTCCCTCTACCCAATAAAAACAAAATAATTCTTTAGGGGAAGGAGAATAAAATTCAGAAAGGAAAGTAATGAAATTGTGTGAATAGGAAAGATGTTCCTAAGGTGTCTTCTATCGTTTTAGAAAGTTTTCACAGTAAGAAGTTACTTCAGATCATGAAAGACCTCATTTTGTTAATTTTTTCAACATAGTCTTCTACCTCTGTCCCTCATTTTTCACTCTTTTTTTCTTAAGGGAGTATCTCTGTCCTAGGAAAGTTCAGGAGGTCAAACTGGTGCCTCCAATCTCTTCTTTTTTTTCATAGTTTCTGTTGTGATTAGTCTGAACTAAACAATGCTGAAACAGTAGACCCTCATGTTTGATATGTTTAAAGGAAGGAAACTGGGGCAACTGATACTCCCCCACAGTAAGTAATATTTCCTTCCTTCCTTCCTTCCTTCCTTCCTTCCTTCCTTCCTTCCTTCCTTCCTTCCTTCCTTCCTTCCTTCCTTCCTTCGTTTCCTTCTGTCAACTCTTAGACTTGCCAACTTTCTCATGCTAGGGCTAGGATTGATAGATCAAAACATGGTTGAGGAAGAGCAGTGAAAGGATATCAGCAGGAATGGCACTAGACAGCCTCAGTCAAGATAGTCTTCAATACAGGGAAAGAGGGTCTAGTTCATAAGAAGTGACTTCTGGTCACTTCTGGTCACTGGTTGATACATTGCTACTCCAGTCTCTCTCAGATTTCTTGGGTTCACTTCAATCTTGTATATAAAAACTACTTTGGGATCAGGAAAGCCACAAGTATTTAATGGGAAGGAGTGGGGTCCTTTTATAGACCTATCTGATTGTTATCTATTCCCTACCCTGATTCTGATGTTAGAGCTAGAGAATGGCAATTATCTAGGCAATTGGATGTTTCTAGATTGAAAATATCTAAACATAACTTCTTCCAGATAGGAGGACAGAATGAGGTCAAAATATAGATAGTTTATTGGATTTTAAAAAATATTTTCTATTTCCCTAGACTATCACAACATCCTTCTCACTAGTCAGGGAGACTCCTGCTGAGGAAAGCTGAATAAAGCCATATGACTCAGGAAAGGAAAATCCAGGCTAAGTATTTAAAAAAAAAAGGAGTGGCTTCAGTACTGTGGAGACAGTAGTTGTGACCACAAAAGACTACCAACTAGCAGCATAGCATCTATAAGTAATGGAAACACACATATACATATACATACATACATAAATACACACACATACACACATAGATTTTCAGTGCTGAAAGTTTTGAGCTGACCTGAATATTCAATTCATAACAAATGTCTAAAACTTCTAGTCCTAGTGACTATGGGTGGGAAAGATCATAACTATAGTGTTTTCTGCTTTTGTAGCATCTCAGATTCCAGGGTCAGGCAACCTTTTCAAGGAGTCTTGCAAGAATCTTTTCTCTGTTGGGTGTGACCCAAAGAGGTTAAGCCATTATTGAAAGATTGCACAAGAAGAACAAGGTTGGGGTTCTCAGGCTGGCCAGTTCTGCATGATATTTTTCATCTCTGTCAAGATCTCAGAATAATGTGGCAATAATACTTCTATTAGTGAACATGATATGTTCCAACAATTAGAGACTCCATTACCAGTGATCAGGATGCTATTAAAAGTCTAAGGTTGAATTCTGAACTCTTCCCTTTCCATACCCTCTGGTTCTTCACAGAAAAAATGGAAGTGATTCACATGAACTTTTCCTTCTCCCTTTCTTTTAATCTTAAAACCCCTTCCTTGGAATCATCCCTCATTCTCTCCTTTTCTTAGGTAACAAATAATGAGGTGACTCTTATCTAGAGGTCTGCAGGAACCAGCTCAAAATTCTTTGAGAGAGATGGTTATGAAATATTAAGAACGAGCATTCACTCTTCAGAAGTCTGCAAATGCTAAAAATGAGGACTTGGTTCATCAATTGGTTGATTGTCCAGATTTAAGAAAATGATGGAGAAAATATTAATAATGCAGATTAAACTTAAAAGTATGTTAAGCTTTTTTTTCCTGGAAAGCCAGTTGTTAAACAGTGCACCGCTGTTCTTATCTTTGCCCATGCCAATCTATGTGTAACCATGATTCCATTTTTTCCTTCCTTCCTTCTTCCTTCCTTTCTTCCCTCTTGCTTTCTTCCTTCTTTCCTTTTCCCTTCTTTCCTTTCTTTCTTATTTATTTCCTTTCTTGCTTCTTCTTTCTTTATCTTCTTTCCTTCTTTCTTTCCTTCCTTCTTTTCTTCCTTCTTCCTTTCTTCTTTCCTTTTTCTTCCTTCCTTCCTTCTTTTCTTCTTCCTTCTTTTCTTTCTTCCTTATTGCCTTCCTTTCTCTTCTTTCCTTCCTTGCTTCTTCCTGTCTTCTTTCCTTCCTTCCTTCCTTCCTTCCTTCCTTCCTTCCTTCCTTCCTTCCTTCTTTCCTTCCTTCCTTCCTTCTTTCCTTCCTTCCTTCCTTCCAAGCTTTCTTTCTCTGTACCTTTATTCCACCACGTCTATATCAGGATGTGTAAAGCATGCTTCATCTTTGATATTCTACTTGGTCTTTATGTTGATCAGAGCTTTTATCTTTCAAAGTTGATTTTTAAAAAAATGTTGTAGTTATTATACAAATTGTTTTCATGGTTCTGACTCAGTTTATAGTCTCCCCAGGTTTTTCTAAATCCACTCTTCTCATAATTTCTTATGTAACAACAATATTCTTTTACATTCACATATCATCATTCTTTGGTCATTTTTAGTTTGATGAATAGCTTTTTCATTTCCAATTGTTTATTATGACAAAAGTATTGATGTGAATATTTCTGTACATGTGGATCCTTTCCTTTTTTCATTTATCCTTTAGGGATATATACCTACTAGTGGTTAAAGGGTATGCAGAGCATAGTGGCTATTTAGTCAGTGGGCTCCTGCCTAACGGTTCTTTTGGACCCTCCTGGCTTTAGAGTGATTATTAATAGTAACTGCGCTGTTTCTCTCTTGGTCTGATATCTTTTTCTTGGCTTCATTAAATGGGCCCTGCCCTGGCTACTTCTTAAACAGGCCCATTCAATGAATGAGCATTGCCTAACCCTAAGTGAGTACCTGCAAAGACCTTGGCCTAAAGGGCCCAAGATCTCCTAGGGCATCCTGGGTCATCTCCAGTCATCCTGATGAATATCTGGCCACTGGATTCAGATACCTCTGGAGGAAAAATGAGGCTGGTGACCTTGCACAGCCCTACCTCACTCAAAACAAAGTCAAGTGTAAGTCTTTCTCTAATGTCATGGTCTTCTTTGGCAATGAAGGATGAACACTATAGTGTTGGTGTATGTATACACCCACAGTCCCTTATACAATTGTCTTTATCCATTTTTGCCATCTTTACTAATCTGACAAAGGGAAACTGTAGCATTGTCTTAATTTGTATTTCTCTTGTTATTAGTAATTTGGCACATTTTTCACATGGTTTATAATAGGTATGTTTCTCTGTTACCTTGGAGACATTAACCTGGAACAAGAAAGCTAGTCAGCTGAACCAACAAAGACTTGAAGGGCACCTCTGCTCCATAACATGTACAAAAAATGATATCTGAAAGGATATATCATGTGCTAAATGTTCTTAAGTTCATGTTTCACAAAGACTCTTTTAAACTATTAAACAATTTTCTTTACCACTTCATACCTATCAGATTGGCTAATACAACAGAAAGGAGAATGACAAATGTTGGAGGGTATGTGGGAAAATTGGAACATTAATGCATTATTGATGGAGTTGTGAACTAATCCAACATTCTGGAGGGAAATTTGGAATTATGCTCAAAGGGTTATGAAACTATTCATACCCTTTGACCCAGCATTAGCTTTACAAGGTCTGTATATCAAAGAGATTTTTTAAAGTAACTGTAAAGTCCCTATATGTACAAAAAGATTTATAGCAGCTCCTTTTGTGGTGTCAAAGAATTGGAAATTGAAGGGATTCCCCATCAATTGGGGAATGGCTAAACAAATTGTGTTATAGGATTGTGATGGAATACTATCATGTTAAAAGAAATGATGAGTGGGATGCTTTAGGAAAAACCTTGAAAGACATATATGAAGTGAAGTAGGTGAGGTAAGGAAAGCCAGGAGAATAGTGTTACACAGTAATAGCAATACTGTATGATGATCAACTGTGAATGACAGCTATAGTCGGCAATACAATGGTCCAGGACAATTACAAAGGTCCTATGATGTAAAGTGCTATCTATCTCTAGAGAAAGAACTGATGAAATCTAAATGCAGATCAAAGCATCCTACTTTTTACTTTTTTTTTTAGTTCATATTGTCTTCCACAACGCTAGTATGAAAATGTTTTGTATGAGAACACATATATAACCTATATCAAATTGCTTGCCATCTTAGCAAGAGAGAAGGAGGGGAGAGACTTTGGAACTCAGATTTTTTTAAAAGGAGAATGTTAAAAACTGTTTTTACTTTTAATTGGAAAAATATTATTAAAAAGGAATATCCTGTTATGGTTTCGTGTTTTCTTTGAAATCCATCTGTTCCTCTGCCTCATCGGGTATTGGTTCATTTTCCTAAGGCTTGAGATATTTAGTCATAAATGCTTGGATTCTTTTGCTTATCTGGAATCCATTCTCCTTTCTGTTTACTGATATCTTTCTTTTTGGTCAGTCTGCCAGTGTTCGAGGTCTTTAACTTAGTTTTCTTACTCCTGAGACCCTTGATAATTTGTGTCTTTTCTCTACCCCTTTTATTTTCCCCTTATTATTCCCTTTGTAACTCCTTCCCCTTCGATGACTTTTACTTAGGAGTTGAACCTCCAAGCACCCTCAGATTCCTTCCATGATGGGCAATTAACATTTTACTGGCCTATTTCTGATCCAGGTGGCCCTTGGTTGATGCTGGACTTTATTTTCTCTCAGTTCCCTCTGTTCCTTAGTTCTCTGACAGAGCTCCATTATAGCACAGAATACTGCCATCCTGCTGTTCTATTCAGAAGATACTTTTTCCTTTTGGTTTTCTATGAGGGCTAGGAGGAAGGACTGGTAAGATGAGTTTTGTTGCAATGTTGTAGGTCAGTTTGTACAACCCTGCTCATGTGGGGGTCAGTGGGAGAAGAAGTGATGAGTGATCTAGGTAGTGATAGAAAGTTATCTTCTTTTCCATTTTTCAGTGAATTATTACCTTGTTAGGATTCTTGGTATCCTAAACCATGAAGGAACCTAAAATTGCTTTATTTCTTACATGCATAGTTACTATTGTAGAGGATTTTGAGAGGATCAAATAATCAAAGGGGAAATTAAAAGGCTCAAAGAGAATTATGAAGATTAGTGAAGATGTCTGGTTTTCTATCATCTTGTTGGTCATGGCTCACACAGTCTCCTCATTTTTCTAGGAAAATACTTGAGCTTTGATTGAGCCATTTTCATATCTAACCAGTTAATAGATAATTATAATTATGAAAAGAATGATGCTCTTACTTTATAGTAATCTAGGAAATCCCAAAAATTGCCCCACAGGATTTTACCCCAATGATGTGATGGATTTTCTTCACCTCTTTGAGCCTACATTTCCTCTTTTGTAAAATGAAGGAGTTGGACTAGATGATTTCTAAGATCCCTTTCAACCCTCAATCCTATAGTTCTTACAACTTCTTTAAGGAGAACATTTTTTGTCTTTAGTTTTTCATTTGGCAAATGAAGATACAGAAACAAAATAACAACACTCTGTGACAGCAGAAATTGGAAAACAAAATTAATGTCCATCAATTACGAAATGGTTCAACACATTTTGGTATATAATGAAGTGGAATAATGTTATAAGAAATGATAAATATGAAGAATTCAGAAAATATGGAAAGTTTTAAATAAATTATGTAGAGAGAAAAGACAATATACCTGATAACTACAATAATGTAAATGAAAAGAACACTGAAGTATATTGCTAAACTCAGGTTAATTATAAGAACAAATCTTGGGCCTAGAGAAAAAAAGGAAATAAATCCATTTCCTTTAAACAGGTAGGAGATTCTGAGTATGAAATATTGAATATTGTATCAGATATAGCTATTTTGTTGGTTGTGTTGAAGATAGAAGTTTCAACACAGGGATTTATCAAGCACTCCACTGCTTTTCTACATACAAAAAAACCTCTCCCTGTGCAGAGAGCTTCTCCTATTACTGAACTGCATAAATATATATGGTGCTAGAGAAAAGAGAACAGTGAATGGGTTGGCTGATTCATCATACTTTCTTTATAAAGAGGCACAGGGAACATGCAATCAGGCATTATCTTATGATAGACTTTAGTGTTTTTCTAAAATGTCTTTTTTCCAAAAAGTTTCATAATTCTTTCTTCTGACATAACTCTCCAACCCCCATTGCCATTCTAGGGATACATTTGACTTCTTGTTTGAATAGGAACACCATTAAACCATCTCTCCACTTTGCCACTTTGACACCCAGCTTGTTTGTGCATCATCTTAATCAGGAAATTATTTGTAGTAGAATTACATAAGCAAGAAATATGATTAAGCTAATTATCCAGTCCTTAATCAAGCCTCTTTGCCCAGCCTGATATTTTGAATTGTCTTTGCTCACTCATTCAGTTGTGTCTAATTCATTGAGACCTTGTAAGATCATAGCATATCAATACTGTCCATGGGGTTTCCTTGGCAAAGATACTGGAGTGGTTTGCCCCTTCCTTCTTCACTGGATTAAGACAAATAGAGGTTAAATGACTTGCCCAGGGTCACACAGGTAATAAGTGTCTGAGGCTGGATTTGAACTCAGGTCTTTCTGACTCCATGTTCACAACTCTATCCATTGAGTGACTTGGCTGTCTTCTAAGTTGGGCAGCGAACTCCAAATATCAAAAGGAAATTTTTAGCAGTGGGTGACCATACCATTTGGGGTGCCATGGCAGACCTTTTCCAAATGGAAGCCATATGCATAGTCCAAAGAGAACTCTTGTCCATGTGACATTATTTGATTTTTTTCCTCAGGAACTTTTCAAGTTTTCATGGTCTTTCGCTACACCTGTATGACCTCATGGAGAAGGACCTTGGTTGACCCTCAGAAATCAGCTTCTTGCAGGTTTGCGGGACCTCTATTGTACTTTTTTTAAAAAAAATCATTTATTTTTAGTTCACAGCATTCAGTTTCATAAGTTTTTGAGTTTTAAATTTTCTCTCCCTCTCCTCCTCTCTCCCCAAGAAGGCATGCAATCTGATATAGACTTTCTCTATATATTTATATTAAACATACTTTCACATTATTCATGTTGTAAAGAAGAATTATAACCAATGGAATGAACCACAAGAAAGAAGAAACAAGAGAGAACAAATATGCTTTGATCTGTATTCAGACTTTGTCATTCTTTCTCTGGATGTGGATAGAGTTTTCCATCCTGAGCCTTTTGGAGTTGTCTTAAAACCTTGCCTTGCTGAGAAGAGCCTTGTCTATCAAAGTTTGCTATTGTACAATGTGGCTATAACTCCATAGACCCACGTTGTTCTTCAGGATGAAATTATGGTCTTTAGATGAGGCCATTTTTTATCATCCAGTCCTTTGAGCTTGCCTATGTCTAGTCTCCTTTCTTGTGTGCTAGATTAAGTGGGGCTCAATTGATCACAAGGTTCTTTTACATTTTGAAGCATGTATATCGTAACGTGATACTATTCAGCTGAATTGAGAAGTATCCAATGTGGACCTTTCCACCTAGGCTTGAAGGCTAGTTTTCTATGGTGGATATTCATACATATCCTATATCCTGTGTTTAGATAGTGGCAATATTCCTGATTGAGTTCTGTTGGATTGTTGCCTAGATCTGGGGATGTAAAATCTTTCCATTTTCATTAGTTTTCTGTAGTATGTTATCAGGTTGCTGTGAATTAAATAAAATCAGTTAAAGGCAAAAATGACAAAAGTCTTATGGCCTGGCCTGCTGGGATGTCATAACAGATAAGTCCATGTGCTCTTGAGGACATGGCCCTTGATATAGGGGCTTGGGGTATGGTGTTTTCTTAGATTGGGTCTATTTCTTCATACATTTTGGCAAATATTTAAAAGTATTCTGTTCTGTTTTCACCCTACCCCTACAATTTGAAGATGGCAAGGGCAATGGAAATGTTCCACATTTTAGACTCTTGGCCGATGTTGCATGAGTTTTCCTATGAAATGTGTTCCTCAGTCACTACAGAGGGATTCTGGCATTCCCCAGATGGGGACGTATGATTTAACAACTTCTTTGTTACTGTGAGAGAATCGACTCTCTTACATGGGTAGGCTTCTACTCAGAAAACAAGGATATCTTACTAAGATATATTTGTACCCTAAATACTTTGGCATCACAATGAGGTCCATCAGGGATCTGGATTCTGGCCATACATTTAAAACTTTGCCCATGTTGGGGACTTAAATGTAGGGTAGGTAGTGGGACTCTGTATGAGATGCAAGTTGGGACATACCAACTAATCTTTGGAATGTTCTGCATTCCTTCCTTGCCAACATGTACAAGATGATGAAACACAGTGGTAAGCTGAAGATACAGATACTGTGGGGGAGTCAGAAGGCTGTCTATGTGTCTACTGGGGGAATAAAGGCATCCTCCCTCTGATGTGGAGGGTAGAGAACTCTTCCTAGAACCTCTATTCAAAGATAGAGCCTAGATCATTCATGTCTTCACTTCTGATCCAACTGCATTCCTTTAGATTTCTCCACCATACTCCCTGCCTTTCAGCTTCCTTTTGTGTTCTATCTTACCCCAATAGAGTATAAGGAGCCACCCCCTGGGTACTTCTTAAACAGGTCTATTCAATGAATGGGCGTTACCTCACCCTAAGTGAGTCCTGAATAGACCTTGGCCAAAAGGGGTCAAGGTCTCCCAGTGCATCCTGAATCATCTCCAGTCATCCTGATGAATATTTGGTCACTGAATCCAGAAGGCTCAGGAGGACAAAGTGAGGCTGGTGACCTTGCACAGCCCTCTCTCACTCGAAACAAAGTCAAGTGCAAGTCATGTCATCATTTCTCTGATGGCATGGTCTTCTTTGGCAACGAAGGATAAACACAGCAACAATAAGCTCCTGGAGGGCAAGGACTGTCTTTCTTTTATATATTTATGTTCCTAGTGCTTTGCATAGTGCCTAGCACAGTGTAGGTGCTTAGTAAATATTTATTGACTGACAGAAGAATGGTGGCAGGGAAATGTGGGTTGTACTATTTGGGCACTTGCATAGAGGCCTTATCCAAACTGCCAATCTTTATAACTCCTGACTGAGACAATGGGAAGACACAAGGGAAGGCTGTACCTTGTATTAGTAAAAACTCTTTTATAGGGAATATATTATATTAAATTATTGTATTATATACTAAATATATTCTATTTATATTCTTTTATATTACATCATGGGGACATTATTATATTAAAGCACTATGTGAATGCTAGCTATTATTATTTTTCAACAAATTGACATAATTATTCTACTAGAAGGCTTATATTTCAGTTTGTAGGATGGCTAATTTAGCATTTCACATTTTACCATGACTGCACCACACTTCTGATATGTTTTTTTCTGGCAAGCTAGACAGGCTCTTGATGATCATTCTCTTCAATGCAGAAGTTTTCTCTCCATCCCCCACTCCATCTCCATGGCAGACATCATCACCACCCTGCTAATGGATGCTTTTGCCTTCACATTTGCAGATTTCTTGGCCTCTCTAATTTACAAAATCAACTCTAATCCTAGACGTGGTCACCTCAGAGTTTCTACTCAGTCACTTACTCAAGAAAAGAAACACAAAGAAGGAAAAAGATGGCAAGATGAAGGAACAACTTTGCTCAGTTGATTCTTCCCCCAAAACTAGTTGCCACATGGGCACAGTTACCATGATGCTGGGATGCAAAAAGAGCAGCATTTCCTCAATCCTCAATGCATGCCACTTGTAAACTGAATAGACATAATAACAATGAACCACTGAGCTGGCTCCCAAAGGTATAGCACCTTGCTTCCTGCCATATCATAAGACAAGTAAAGAAGCAATGCATGATTCAGAGTTTGCCACATCTCATACCCAAGAAGCAAGTTCTCCCAACCCTAAGTGACCACATGGTCAGAATTAGACCTAAAACTCCTGCAAGGTTCACTGTAACCAAAAAAACAAACTCTAGGAATGGCCCTTGTTACACTGGATACTGAGGGCTTCTGGGCAGTGACTTATGGACAGAGTTCAGGTCTGCCTTAGTCTGACCCCATAGCTGTGGTTGATCAAAAAAAGAGAACAGCATTAGAAAGACTTACTACTTTGTTTGGGGGGGAACAGTTGGCAATGAAGAAGGGAAGAACTTCACATAGTAGAGTAAGTCTGTCTAGCAGGGACATTAAGAAAGACTCCATCTGGGGTGCATTAGATGGTATAACCAAGACTGCAGAAGAGGTCATGACCTAAAAGGTTGATGGGGAAGTTGGGCTTGGGAGGAAGGAATGGTTAGAGGTAAGTGACCCCATAGAAACTGATAATTGCTGAGAAACAGGGTGAGGCACCAGAAGCAATGGAGACTCCCACTGCCTGAATTATTTCCTCGGTAAAAGGAACAGAAGAAAATCTGTCCTTTTGCAGAATGGAATTCGGGTTAGTGGAGTGTGTTGATCTTGTTTTCATTAAGAAGCAGTAAGTTTTCCCATTAATAGGCAGGAAAACTTCTGGTTTACTGCTCACAGATAATAGGACAGGGTACAAAGTGTGAAATCGACATTGTGCCTTCATGTGTGGTAAAAAAAGAAAACAAAAGTGGCAGATGAGGATCTGAGAATCATGGAACAAGAACTAGAAGCAGTCTTAGAAGCCAATACAACCTCTTAATTTTATAGGAAGAAACTGAGGCCTAGGGAAATTACATAACCTGCCTAAGGTTATATGAGTAGTAAGTATAGAAGTAGGATTTGAGCTGAAGTCCTCTGAGTCAAAGGACTAAAATTCTTTTTACTGTCCCAATATTTGTGGGCTTGGTTCATCTGTGCTCAAGAGGGGACAATTTGAACATTCATTGTTCCAATGTTTCACTAGTTTGTAGTGGTTGGCAATGTCCCTTGGGCATGGCCCTTGAGACCCTGAATTGGGGAGGTCTCCTCGGTCCTCTCCTTGGCCTCTATTATCCATCTTTATATCCCGGGTTTACCCATAGCCATTTCCAGCTGGGTTTTCAAGTCTTTGTATTTATAGGGTTATAAGTTTGGTCTCACTTATCCTTGAGGTTTTAGCTTGGCATTGTGCACAATTTGGTAGTGACCTCAACTAGTCTGTCTGTGGTTTCTACATATCAACCCCCACACATATTTCAGAGCTGATTAGAAATTTTCAGGCTTCAACCTTTTTGTACATATATTGCCATGCTTGATCCCTTTGCATTTTTTTTTGCACTTTTCATCCCTGAGTTTTGGAGGAAGGTATCTCTGAGTGGCTCCATCTAAGCATTTTGATTGTCTTGTGTGCATATGAGGATCTTGCCCAGTTTATATGCATGTAGATGGTTTCCATAACCCTCTTTATGAGTTTATCGTATAACTCTATCATTCTGGGATTATACTTAGGATCTTGTGCATCCAAGCTTAGCTTGATGGCAGTTCAAGTAGTGTAATGAATACTTTTTTAAATTGGTCTTTTCTATATTAGAAATCCGAGTAGCAAGATCACATCTGTCTATCTCTTCTAGTTAGTCTGTTGAGTTACTCCAGTAATTCTCCAGTCCCTTCCTTTTTAGGGGGAAGTCAGATGACTTTTTGTTTGTTTTGCTCTCTGCCATGGCACATGGTCCTGGATGGTTTAGTTGTCCCTTCCCTAGGTACTTGCTTAAAAGGAATCGAATATATCTTGCTTGGAAATGAGAAGATAAATGTTCTCTCAAAAACAGCTTCCACAGTTGGTTTTTATTTAGCTTTTTTGTTTGTTATAAAGGGGAGCTAATGACAAAGTTAGGCATATTGGCAAATGATTCTGATGAGAGAAGGAAAAGCATAAATAAAAGATGTTAATTGGATTTTTTAAAAAAGAGGTCAGTGTTAAGTAGATGTCAACTCTAGGCAGCTTTTGGGTTCCATAGCCCAGAGGGAAAAGGTAAAGTTGGTTACAACTGAGGAGATATATCATTGAATAATTTGAGCATGCCAATGCGGAATTTGTAGACCAAATAGAAATGCTGCAGACAAATGACTTTCAGAAGGTATTTGTAAGGCTCTCATCTGAGGGCCCACTCTTTGGTGCTGTGTAACTAGGCACCCTAAACAACCCATTAGTTTTCCCAACAATAAAGTCTGGGCAAACACTTCTTGCCTGCTTCCTGAGGCTGTTAGTAGAATTAGGAAGGTAATGTTTGTGAAACATTTGGAAGAAGAAGTTCCTATATAAATACCAACTATTGTTTTATATCCTGTATAAACAAAGAGACATATAGGGACTCTTATGGGCCTCTAAGAAGATTGTAATTACACTTGAGTGCCTTACATATTTTTTTCCATCATTTCACTAATTACACTGCCACTTTTGTTGTCTTACATGTGTCTTTTAAACTATAATGAGTGGTTGTTTAACAAAGTTATTTTCCCATCAGGGCAGGGGCCAATTGTCTGGATGTTGGGCTTCCTGGAGACACTGGCAAGACACCTGGCCATGTTGGGGTGACTATAAGCTATCCTGGGGATTCAGGTTAAGTGATCAGTCTTGGTTTCTGAAAAACATTGCACCGTCCCAGTAGATTTCAACAGAGTGAGAGTGGCTGATTAAAGGATGCTTTAAACTCTTTTATTCTTATTTCTGGGAGGCAATGATAAGGCTGGGAGACCATGTAGAAGTTGAATTTTAGCTCCTGCACCTGTAAAATGATCTCTTGGTTCCTTCTATTTCTAAATTTTGTAATCTATGACCCTAGACAGGGCAGATAGGTCACTTAGTGAATTGAGTTCTGGGCCTGGAGTCAGGAAGACCTGAGTTCAAATCTGGTTTTAGACACATATTAGCTGTATGACTCTGGGCCAATCATTTAAAGCCTGTTTGCCTCAGTTTCCTCATTTGTAAAATGAGCTGGAGAAGGAAATGGTGCCAGTATCTTTGCTGAGAAAATCTCAAATGGGATCACAAAGAATTTGATATGACTGAAACTACTGAACATGACCTTAGATGCAGCCTCATTCATGATGCTTTGTAACCATGTCACCACAGGGAGTTGTGCTGGGTTAATTGTGGGGCTTTATAGAGACAAGAGGAGTGACCTTTGGTCTGGATGAAAATGAAAGTGTAAGTGAGTGGTGGGTACATCTGTCCTGGCATAGCAGGAGAATAAAAAAGAGGAACAAAGAACCCTAGAATCCTAGAGATGAAAGGGATGTAGAGGTTATAGAATCTAATCCCTCGTTCTATATCAAGGGCTTCTGGAAAGTGACTTAGGGACAGTGACCAGCTCTGTCTTTAACAACCTAACCACCATAGCTGTGGTTGACCAAAAAGAGATATCAGGTCTTTTTGCTACTTTGTTGGTAGGGTTTCAGGGGGAGAATGAGACGGAGAAGAACTTCTCATGATGGAGTGAGATCCAATCCCTAATTTTCTACAATAATCCTGGAGGAAATTAATTTAGTTTCAATTTGAATCCCTTCAAAGAACTCATTACCTCCTGAGATGGCGTATTCTGTTTTTGATAGCTCTAATTGTTAGAAAATTTCTTCCCATTTTTCTATACTTTTCACTCATAGTTGTTTATTTTATATTCTGGAGTCACAAAGAATAACTGTAATTCCTCTTCTTGAAAACCTTTTAACTGCCTGAAGAGTGTTATTCTTTCTTCCTAAAGCCCGCTTTTCTTTAGGTGAAACAACTCTAGTTCCTTCAAACTCTTCATCATATGACATGTTTCAAGTCTCCTCAGCCTCATGGTCATCAACATTTCAATTTGCCAAGGTCCCTCTTAAAAGCTGTGGTCCAGAACCAAACATGAGGATTATAGATGAATCTTGACCCTGCATTGACTTTCTGGTTGGCATATCACACACTCTTTTATATCGTCCTAGCCATGCCATTAAAATTGCTCCAAGATTTTTGCGCATGACTTACTTTATAGTTACAGTCTCTTTATCCTGTACTTATAAGAGGTAGACAAGGGACATGAAGAACTTATTAACAACCCCTAACTCTAAGAATACAAAATTGGAAAGGTGTCTAGACACACAGTCTCCAATAGTTCAGCTATCTCTTATCTAGAGCTCTGGAGAGATGAATTTATAATAAGCTTCCTAGGACCAAAAAAAGGTTAAAAGTATTGTATCCACGTGATTTTTTCATAATTTTCCTTAGCCTGTTCTCCTACCCCCAATCACTATTGAGAATGGAATTTGGCCCCTTGGAAACAGAAATCCCTAATCCTATTGAGACTTGACAACTTTCCTCATGGAAAATGGAGTATGCCATTGCAGAAATTCTCATGAATGTGGGTTTTTGACCAGATGGTTATTGGAGCACTACTCGTATGTGGGAGGTGGAGTGACTGTTAAAAAGCGGGGGAGGTTGAGGAAGGAAGTGAAGAGTCTATTACATTTGGGTACTATTCTCCATGCTTGCTAGTTGTAGTAAGCGTAACTTGTGATTATCACTGGCCTCTTTTTAATACAGCAAAATACGTCTAAAACTTTGTTTGAACATTCTCCCCCCTCCCACCCCTAACAAATAGAAAAGAAAAATGAAAGTCAGGTCAAATGTTAAGCCTGTCTCACCTTGATGGAGTGTGTTTAATATGTGTGTAAGCAGCGGGGTTTCGGGCAGCCAATTTTCCTCTATTGGGAGCTGATATCCTGACCTGCTCTGGAAGTGAGCTGAGCTGGCAGAAAGGTTTGAAAGTCAATCCTACTTATTCCTCTAGAGACAGAGGGTGATGTGTGTGTGTGTGTGTGTGTGTGTGTGTGTGTGTGTGTGTGTGTGTGTGTGTAGGAGATGGAGATGGTAGGGGATACTAAGGGGGTGCTTACAACTCTGTAAAGGACTTCTTATCAAGACTGGCTTCCTTTACCCAGCTTTCATCTTTAAAAAACATTATTTGCTTTGCAAATCCTTGAGCCTAACAGGACCTTGGAGTGTAAAGGCAAATTCTCCCAAAGAGAGTCTGTGTTTGAGTTTAGGTTAGAGGAATCTGGGAGATCCTGGCTGGTTGAGTAAAGCTGTATCAGAAACTTTTAACAGCCCTGATGATAGGGTTAAGTCAGCGATCATAATAGTTTCCAGACATTGTTGAATACGCATAGAATGTTAGAACAGAAAGCATATAGTCAAACTCCCTCTTTTTGCAAATCAAGAAACTGACTCACTGAGAGGCTAGATGATATGTCCAAGTAAATAGTGAATGATAGAAGTAGCTATCAGAGATCAGATCTTCTGAGTTTTACCCTACAGTGCTTTTTCCTGTAGTGAAAAAAAAAAGAAAAAGAAAAAAGTGATGCCCTGTCTTAAATGAAATTTTATTTGACTCACAAAATTAACAATGACCTTGATTACACTGGTTACCTTCTTTTTCTTCTGTGAAGACCCAGTAAAGTTCATTCCCATGTAATGTTGTTCCATAGGTAGGGCCACCCGTACCAAATGCATAGGAAAGTCTACCACATATAAGAAATATAAGGGGAAGTAAGAAAGGCATCCTCTGGTATAGAATTTTATCACCGAGTAAATACTATGTTAATAGAGCTAATAAGAAGAGGTCTAGGTGTCAGCAAAGGGGAACCCTGGGTAAAGTATCCATGTTAACGCAGATTGTCCCTGCTCCCTTCCCATCAGCCACCAGGTCTTGGCTAGCCTTTGCCTTAAGGATTTATCTCTATTATATCTAGGGGTCAGTTTATATTTATGTTATTAATTTCTTTCAGCTTATAAACTCTCCTGTTTATGGAAGCATCTCAATGCATCTTCTTTGACTTCCAAATTCAGACACTCTCAGTTTTCCCTCCCCTGTTTTCCCCTACCCCACACACTTTAGTTTGAAACCGGAGTGTTTTTCTTTCTCCACCTAGATTGAAACCTTCCCTCAAACCTCTACCTGCACACACATTATTCACTTAACAATAATTAGTGATCAGCGTATGTCCTTTTATAGAAAGGAGAATAAAATGTTAGCGCTGAAAGGCAGAGAATAATGGGGAGGGCAACAGTTTATTTGGATAGGAAGCAGGCCATACTGGTACTTCTAACTGATGAGCAGAAATCAGCTTTTTCATTTGTTTGTTTGTTTTGTTTCGTTTTTAACTCTGTTTCCTGGGAAGAAGGAGGGAGTGACCAAACGGAGGATTTAATGGGAGTTGCTTCCTTCCTTAGCATAGAGTAATGGAAAAAGAATACTGCCTTAGAGAGCGTTATCTCACCAACCATCACTCCCGGTTCTCAGAAGTCTCTTGAGCTTCCCTCAACATAGCATCAACAATAGTAGCAGCAGTGATGGCCTGTCAAAATCTCAAGTAAAGAAGAGGGAACATGCCCAGAGACTAAGAGCTCTCCTTAATCCTGTCCTGCCTACATGGTCCGAGATAGAGAACAAATTCTCCACTTCCCTCTTTCCAGCTTCTTTCTCCTAGAAATCTAAAACAAAGCAAAACCAAATACTCTTCAGTCCAACAAATACAAGTTCAAACCACATTACCCAGTGTTCAACTCTGGGATTGTATCTGCTGATGTTTCTTCTTTGCATAGTCATATTGTGGGTGTTACATGTCCTTACCCTTTTTGTTGCATTGGGCCAAGAGAACACAAATACTTGACTCTAGATAATCTATGCAGCATTTTAAACTTTTTGTATTTTCTAGGGCTCATAGACTATGGTTAGAAGGAGAGTAAATGTAGCTTGTGTCCTGATAAATTCTACTCAGCATCATGGTGCCCTGAGAATTTTGCTCTGCTTGCTTTGGAGAGATTGTACCACCTCTGTATAGTACCATGGAACAATTAGATTCTTCTATGAAAGTAATCTAGTTTCTTCTTGGGAGTCATACATTGTTGATTTTCCATGTGAATGTGATATATGCCCTTTAGTTGTGTGTGTCTGTCTGTCTATCTATGACTGTGATAAATAGATAGTGTTTTAGCGATGGGTACATGGGTATGTTTGTGTGTATTGCTGAAAAAGTATCTTTTATAGGTAGGTTGTTTAGTGAGTTGATTTACTTTGCCCTGGTAGCTAATCTGCTCTTGACTAACACAGTGAAACACTGGAAGATTCAGATCTGAAAATCTTAAAAGAGATTTCCTTATAATTTAAGAGCAACTGTTCTAGTCAGAAGCAAGTACAAGACCAGAGTGTCCCAAACCACAGTGCCTCACACAAGTCATTTGTTGAGTTAAATGGAATTGAAGGCACAAAGGGAAGGTCACCCAAAGAATTTGTGGTAAGCTCTTACTGTATCCTTTTCTGTGAGTTTGTATCAAATAGTGAAGAACAGGGGACTTTTTGTTCAGAGATCAAAAAGCCTACAATCTCTTGGAATGCACCAACAGTTCCCTAAGCTGGGTAAAAACCCTATCACTGAACATTCCCTAGCAGTGGATTGAAAAGTGATAGAGAACTGGCATATTGTTTTGTATATTATGTACATCTTCACTCACAGGGTCATACTTCTGAGACATGTTTTTTCTCTTCTGCCACCATGACCCTTTTCCCCTCTTTCTTTTGTCGGCACCTCTAGTTTGATAGAACTGCTCTCATGGCTGTTGAAAGTATCTTGGAAATGAATATTTCCCTGGGTAACTATGCTTTTTTGGGTTATAAAATTTTTGAGTTGGAAGGAACCTTAGAGATCATCTAGGCCAGGGGTGAGGAACCTTTGACCTTAAGGCCACATGTGTTTTTCTTGATCCTTAAGTATGGCCTTTTGACTGAATCCAAATCAGAACAGTACAAATTATTCAGTAAAATTTGGATTCAGTCAAAAGGCCACACTTTAGGATCTAGAACATCACATGTGAGAATTTATTCTGTAAAATTTGGATTCAGTCAAAAGATTGCACTGAAGAATCAGTCCACATGTGGCCTTAGGGCTACAGGCTCCACTCCTGATCTAGCTTATTATGATGAGTAAACTGAGGACCACAGAGGATAATGACTTGCTCAAATCATACAGCTAATAGGTTGAGATGTGAACCCAACGTTCTTTCCATTACCATGTCAACACTAGGACCTATGACTAGGGACCAGTCTCCTCCACTGACTCTGTGATGAGGAGTTGGGGACTTTCCTCTTCTCCTCTCAAACTACCAATGGGCAGCAGGAGGATAGAGCACCAACCCCTGCTATGTGAGAGGAAGCCACAGATTAATCCCTTATCCAACCACCACCAGGTGCTGAATCCCGCATCCCTGACTGTTAGAGGTAACCTGGCACATCACTCTACCCCTTGAATTCACTGTCCTCTTGGTGACTATCTGCCCTGCCATTACTTTTCCCAATTCTCTGACTCTTGCCATCTTCTCTGCCACTTTCTCTAAGTATTACCTGGCCTTTCAGCTTGCCATAAATGAGTCTCCTAAATCGCTGTTCAGTCATTTTCAGTCATGTCTGATTATGTGAGCCCATTTGGGGTTTTTCCAGAAAAGATACCGGAGTAGTTTGCCATTTCCTTTTCCATTTCATGTTACAGATGAGGAAATGGAGGCAAAGAGGGTTGCCCAGGGTCATACCACTAATAAGCCTCTGATGCCAGATTTGAATCCAGGACGATGAATCTTTTGGACTGCAGGCATTCTATCCCTTGCACCACCTAGCTGCCCTGTATTTTTCAAGATTCAGCTTCAAGACCCTTCTTTGGTAGGATGCCTTTCCCAGCCTCCCCCTCCCCCCAGTATCTTTCCTCCAAGATTAGCTTCCACTTACAATGCGTTTAATTTGTATGTACAATTTTTTTTGTCTGCCCTCTACTTCATTATTATGTGAGATCCTTGAATAGGAAGACTATTTTTTTGCCTTTCTTTCTATCTGTTTCAGGGGTTTATATAATAACTGAATGAATGAGCTTGTGACTCCGTATGTCTCTGAAACACAGTAAGTACTTAATAATAAAGTAAATATTTAACAAATACTTGTTGATGGACTAACTGTATGTGCTGCCTCCCCTAATTAGAATATGAGCTTCTTGAGATCAGGGGATGCTATGATTTCCATTTGTGCCCCACGGTGCCAATGTCTGGCAGAGTTAAAACTTAACGCATGCTTTACCTTTCCATTAGTATGTCTGAAAGCTTAGAATATAGGCTAGTTTAAGAAAGAGAACATTCCTTGTGTACGTGTGTGGTGGTTGGGGCGGGGGACAGAGTGTACAGAATAGAGTAGGAGATGCCTATAGAGAATTGTCCTGACAAAGATATTATCAGTCATTCAGAGAGTCTGCTTTGTAGGGGCCAGCTGGCTATGTCCCCTGAGCCTCTCTTTACTCGTCCTTTCCTCTCCTTTCCATACTCTCTTCCCTGCCTGTCATCTGCCCAACATGGTGGTTTTCTGCATATGGGATGGGGGATGACCTTGCTGAGCAGAGACTGATCCCTGCCCACCAACATAACATCTCTTGCAGCGGGTGCTTCTGGGCAGGCAGGAGGTTCGTATTAAAGACTGTTACCATAGCCAGAAGGTTGCAATCAGGAGCTGGCGGGTGAGGCTATGGGTCACCAGAAGGGTCAGTCCCTGACTTATCTCCCTGTCCTGAAATCCTGTCAGGGGGCCCCTGGGGCATGCAAAACAAACACGGTGGAGGACTCCAATCAGAAAACTGTGTGACCTGGTGGGCTCCAAGTTGGCCGTGATCACATCTTCCTCTGCTTCACTTAGGGTAGTGGAGGGAAAAAGTGTGCACGTGTGTATGTGTGTTTCCTGAATTTGTATCTGTACATGTGAATACAGATTTGCATTTATACATATATACATATGTATATATACATACGTATACATATATATACATATATATGCAGGGTACATGTATGTACACTTAGGTAGGAGGAAGAAATAATTTTCAGGTGTAACAGCAACACATATAAAGCTCTAAGATGAACGAAGTGCTCTTTTCGTGTTATCTCATTTAGCCCTCACAATAACTCTGTGAAGTAGGTGCTTTTATTGTTACCCCCATTTTACTGATAAGAACCCTGAGGCAGACAGCACTTAAATGACTTAAACAGGGTCACACAGGTAGTGTCAGAGTCAGAATTTGAATTGAAATTTTCCTAAGAAAAGTTGGTGGAGCTGTCTTGAGTGCAGTAGAACTAGAGAATTCTAAGTCACCAGTTTCTCTCTTTACACTTTGTCTTTCTGTCTCTTTTTTAATAGAAAGCTATAAGTATGTAAGGTGCCTATTATATCTAATGGACAAGGGATCAGTCTACTTACCACTCAGTGACTCATGACAATTGACTGATATCGTGTCACTCTGTCCAGAAATGAAAGGAAGGGGAATTATTTTTGTCTACAGACTGGAAGATGGGAGTATAACAGGAACAGAAGTAGGAATCTCATTCTTTGTTTTGCACCCTTCCCCTGAATCTCTGTTTTCTCTGCTAGCTTGGTAAGACTCCTCAGCAAGCAGCTTACCCTGTCTGACTCAGTTCTCCTCTGGGAATTCAGGTACCCATGCTATTTAGCATTAGGATTTTTTCTGAATTGTGCTGTTCTGCAGTTCAATTTAAAAAAAAAAGTGACTGAGCTTTTGACTCTATATAATGGTGCCAATTTACATGTGGGTTTGCATAAAATTTGCATGCTATTGAGAATTCATTGAGTAGCTACATCGTATAGAAGATGCTATGAAATGAGAATAAAGAATTAGGAGGCACACAGGAATTCTCTCCTTAATCCTTCCTTCTTTATCCCCAGAGTTCTCTGCTTCTTCCTACTGCCCTTTGTTAATTTAATTAGGGCTGGTCCAAACTAGAATAACTATTAGTTGGGATTCTGGTAGTTTAAATCAGCCTAACGTATATAAAACATTGATTCAGCGAAAGAACTAGGTGCTTGAGTCTTTTTTCTCCTTTTTATTTTGAAATAAAATACCACCTCCAAAAAGAGCATTTCCCCAATTAAAAAGAAAGGGGGAAAAATCATTTTTGCAGTAAATAAGCAAAATAAGTCAAGCAAAAAAAAGTGGTATGATGGCCATGTGCAGAAAAAAATATGTATTTCTTTTCAAACCTTAAATTCATCACTTCTCTGTCAAGAGGGAGGTGGTAACATATCATCATAGGTCATCGGTAGACATGGGTTGACCATTACATTGATTAGAGTTGGTGAATCTTCCAGAGCTGTTTGTCTTTACGTTGTTTTCACGTTATAAATTGTTCTGGTTATATTCATTGCTCTCTGTGTCAGTTCATACATTCCAAGATTCTCTGAAAATCTCTTTTTCTTCTTTTTCTTATGGCACAACAGTATTCCAGTACATTAATATATGACAATTTGTTCAGCATTTCCAAATTGATGAACATCTCCTTAAGTTCCAGTTCTTTACTTTTAAAAAAATATCCTTTTAATCTCCCCTCCAGGATCAAAAATTTTATTTTGCATGTGACCCTTCCCTTCTCAATATTATCTTTCCTCAACTCCTTCCACCTTTCCCTATCCCTACTTGGAATTCTGTTGAGTTTTAAGAATTTCTTCTTTAAAAAATTATTTTCTTCTATTCATGTGTCTACTTTTTCTCGTATCTTCTTCTCCTCCTCTCCTTCAAAGGAAAAGAAAGAAGAAAAAGAAAATCCCTTCAATAAATATGCATAGTCAAGCAGAACAATTATCCACATTGACTATGTTCAAAAATGTATGTTTCACTCTGCTCATATAGTTGACATCTTTCTGTTAGGAGGTGGATAGTATTCTAAATCATTAGTATTATAGAATTAAAGTGATAATTAGATTGATCAGAGGTCTTAAGTCCTTCAAAATTGTTCATTTTTGCAGTGTTATTGTTATAATATAAATTGCTCTCCTAGTTCTACACATTTCACTTTGCATTAGTTAAAAGATTAAAAGTAAGATTAAAAGTAAGATTCAAGTAATACTTGCTTTCTCCATTTCTTCACTTACATAGATTTCCATTTTTATACACTGATTATCTGAGAAAATAAGTCCCCTCCTATTCCTCTTCTTCCTTAGGGTTTCCTTCAAATATTCCCTTCCCTCTAGCCTCCCCCCGCCCCATCTCTATTTCCTTTCTTCTTTTTAGATAGTCACAACATCTCAAAAATTGTTCCCAGGACTTGCATCTTATTTGATTTCCTCTAAAACTTCTACTGACATTTATAGTTCTCAAAGGAGGTTAGTGTCATATGTCCCCACCCATTAGAAGACCAAAAAAACAATGCTTCATAATGTTTTTTTCTAACTGCTCACTGGTATTTACCTTATAATGTTTCTTTTTATTTCTGTATGTTTTAAAATCTTACTCAGATCCAGTTTTTTCATCAGGAATGCTTGGATGTTCTTGGAATTTCATTAAAAGTCCATTTCCCCCCTCTCCTCTGCTGTAGTATTATATTGTTTTATGGGGTAAGTTAGTGTTAGTTGTGATTAAATATCTTTTGCCTTTTGAAATATGGTATTCCACGATCTCTTGCTTTTTTATAGTAGAAGTTGCTAAATCTTGTTTAGAGACATTAAGTGACATGTCCATAGTCACACAGCTAGCAAATGTCTGAAACAGGATTTGAACTCAGGTCCTCCTGATTCCAAGTCCAAAACTTTTTATCTTTTTTTTTTTGTTTAGTCATTCTTCCACTGATCTCCTCTATGCAAGTCTGTGTCTCTGAATGAGCTCCGAATCAGCTTTAAGAGCTGATGCTGTGTCCCTGACCACCTCTGTCCTCTGTACTGCTTTTCTAGGCAGGAGACTATACACATGATCTACTCAGGGAGATTCCCTACTTAAGGTTGTGGACACTATGTTCGTGCTCCCTGGACCTCTGGGATACTACTCACTGCTGGTCTGGGCAGGAATCCGAGTCTAAGATCAATTCTGGACTCTGGTATTGAGTTTATGGTTCTGGGTCATCCTTGCCCCCAGATGAATAGGAGGGAGTAGAGGGAGAAAAATCACATGACTCACCATCTGGTAGCATCCAATTTAAGCTAATAATTATTGCAACATGCTAAAGTCTATTGTTTTTATGTTGCTGAAAGCCTGTAAATACTATCAGCACCCTGGCAAAGCTCCAATCACTCCACACTTGCTATATACTTCTAGTAGCTGCTAAATATGCTTTGGATTTCTGTAAATCTTTTCTTGTATTCAGCTTAGTGTAGTGGAAAGAACAGTGGATGTGGAGATGGAAGACCTGGGTTAAAATCCAGGACTTAGCTACTCATGACCTGTATAATCCTTGGGTAAATCACTTTCACTCTGTGGGCCCCAGTTTCCACATCTTTAGATGAGAGGATTGGAATCTAACATGACAGAGCAAGAACATGGCAAAGCGGAAAGGCTTGTGACATTGGAGTGACCACTTGAAGCTATAATTCAATTTAGTTCATTGTATTTACAAGGCAACATGGCATAATAGAAAAAGTCTTTTGCCCAGGTGTCAGAAGATCAGTGCTTAAGTACTAGGCAGCTAGAGTTCTGGCCTGGAGTCAGGAAGACCTTAGTTCAAATTCAGCCTCAGACATTTATCAGTTTTAAGACCCTGAGAAAGTCACTGAACCTCTGTTTAATCTATCTAATGGGGATAATAATGGCATCTACCTCCCAGGGTTGATGTGAAGATATAGTGAAATGATATTTGTAATGTGCTTAACAAAGTATCTGGCACATAGTAGGTACTATAAATGTTAGCCATTATTACTAGCTCTTCCACAGAGTTCTGCGTGTGACCTCAGACAAGTCAAATTGCTTGCTTCTCTGATGTCCTATTGTTCTGAGTATTTATAGAATATCTACCATAGACCCTGTAGTGGGGGATAAAATAGAAATATAAAATATAGCCCTTGCCTTCAAAGACTTATAATAATTCTGAAAGTACTCTCTCCGAGGTCTATGTGTTAACACTATTTTATTTCACTTTCCTTTTTTTGCTGTCTTTTGCTGTCTTTGGAGTGACTGGTGGGAAGAAATAATATTTGGTTCTTCGGTATTAATCCCCTCTTTCTACTAAGCTGACTGCTCCTCAATGCCTGGAGAGAGAGAAAGAAGATATGGGGTGGTTTGTGTATGATTTTGCCTGTAGAAATCAGAAATTGCATGATTTAGGATCACAGGAGGCCAAGAAAATTTGAGTGACTTGACCAAGGTCACAAGGTTTGTCAATGAAAAAAGTAGAATTTGAATCCATCTCTGCTAACTCAATAAAACATTTTCCCCATTACCTATCAGTTCAAAGCAAATAGGGATACTTTTTTAGTTCTCCAGAAATATCACAGTATTTCATTTCATTCCATCCACTTATAACAACTTTCACATCCAGTCACTTTCTTTCCACCTACAATTGCTACTATCCTTGTTCATTCCCTTTTTACCTTTTCCCTGGAGTATTATAATAATCTCCTAACAAACAAAAAATTCCTAGCCTCTTCCAGTTTCCCCTGCCTCATCCTTCACATTGCCACCAGAATCATCTTCCTAATTTCCTATTTTGTTCACGTTACTAACATGCTGAAAATTTTTTATTTTTCTTTTTGGTAGTGAGTTTCCCCATCTTGCTTAGGCTGTAAATAGAAAATGGGCAAAATCTCACTGCTGATCAGCAGAGAAACTTTAATCTGTCCTCCCCCCACCCCCCTCAATCTGCTGCTAGTTCATTCTTTCTCAGCTGCCAAGAGTTTTCTTTATTGGTGACATGGGCACTTGAATGGTTTTAGCCCTCTTGCAGCTCAGAACTCCTGAACTCTAGCAATCCACCAGCCACTATACAACTGAAAACTTTAGTCTTCTCATCATCAATTGAATAAAGTCTTTACTCTTTAGCTTGGCATTTGTGACCCTTCACAATTGTAGGCCTAATTTCTCTTCCTTACCTTCTTATACATATCTATCTATCTATCTATCTATCTATCTATCTATCTATCTATCTATCTCTCTCTCTCTCTCTCTCTCTCTCTATCTATCTATCTATCTATCTATCTATCTATCTATCCATCCATCCATCTATCCATCTATCTATGCATACACATTCCTCTGAAATAAAGCAATTTCTCCAAGACTTAGTCTGGTATCAACAAATCTCAGACTTAATTAATACCATACCTCTTCACTTAATCTATTCTCCAGTCAAAGTGGACTGTTTTTCAATTCCAAAGACTTCCAGTGCTCTCCTGCCTTTGTACATGAGCTCACACTAATCCTTATTCTTGACATGCCCTCCTTTATGGCTCTGCCTCTTAGAATCTTCCCTCTCCATGTTTCAAGGCTCAATTCAAATGACACTGCCTTCATGAAGTTTCTTGGCCCTTTCCTTTAACCTTCTCCTCACTCAGAAGTCATTAATCTCATCACTGAATTAAAACTATTATGGGTTTTCTCATAATGTTTAGGGTGATAGGGTCATAGAATTAGAACTAAAAGGAATCAAAGAGGCCAAATCTTACAAATTTTCTAGGGAAGGAAATAGCCCCAGAGAGGTTCAGTGGTTTATCAAGTGTCATGCAGGTAGAAAACTGCAGATTTGACCTCCATATGTAGACCCCCTGATTCCAAATACAGTGTTTCTTCAACCAAATCATGGCATCTCCTCACCACATGGTCACTTAGATGGGACTCATATTCCCTACGGACCATAAATTGTTGGTGAATAGAATCCCTATGATTCATTCTTTCAGCAGCTATGTTTCAAGGGCTAACTATTTGCAAAATACTGTCTTATTCAGCTTTGCACAATTCTCAGGACTTTGGGGAGTATTTTGCACATAGTAGGTTTCTCAAAACGATTTCTTAATTTGAATAAAATCAGATCGACTTTAATTCAAGTATACCCTGGCTGCTTGGTTACCTTCCCCTAAACTTTGTCTCCAAGACTCGCTGGAGAGACTGAAATTATGTGATTTTGATGACCAACAAGGCAGAACAGTTGGCAGACCTCTCTGTGAGCTATGTATTTGGAATGACATGACTCTATACCCTCCTGGACCATCAGCATAGCTACTGGTGGGTGACTCAGCCAGGGCAAGGCTCCTGGCTGAGCTGGATGTGGGTGGAGGGTATTTATACATGTGCTTTCACTTTCTGACTCAAGCCTCAGAAGTGTTGACATCAGACTAAGTCTTGGAGAAATTGCTTTATTTCAGAAGATTAAAGGACTATATATATGTATGTGTATATATATACATATATGTATATATATATATACACACACATATATACATAGCTATAGATACACACATACATATATGTATATCTATATATGTATGTGTATAATATATACACAGAGAGATATATAATATATACTTATATACATATATATGTATATATATACATACATATGTATATATATATATATACATATATATATGTATATATATATATATAGAGAGAGAGAGAGAGAGAGGAGAGACAAAGAGACTTGAGACTTGATCTGGAAGGGACTATAGAAAACATTTCATCCATTTCCTAATTTTACAGAAAAAGAAACTGAGGCCCCAAAAGGTTAATTCATTTGCCCAAGATAACACACATAGCAAGTGGCAGGTCAAGATTTGAATTAAGATATATTGACTCCAAATCCAGCACCTCTCCACTATATTACATTGCCTTTAATGTGATTAGCTTTGGACTTGAGTGTGTGACTGGTCTCTATTATTTCTGTCCAGCATTTATGTTGCAGGAACAAATTAAATTGTAGATTGACAGTGCTTTCTTAGATTTTCAAATCCTCGAATTCGTACTACTATATTAGTACAATGGAAAAAGCAATAGGGCTGAAAACAAAATATCTGGCTTCAAATCTTGGCTCTGCTTCTTGTATGACTGCTGCTAAGTCACTTCACTTATAAGGACTTAGTTTCCCCATCTGTAAAAAAAGGAGCAAGGGTGGAATTAAGGATCTCTCAGGTCCTTTCTTGCTCTGATATCCTATGTCACACCTTTACATGACCTTAGTACTTGGAATCATAGAATTTTATTTTTCAGATCCAATTTTGGGGAAACACATTTAAAAAAAATAAGTATTGTTATTTTAGACTTATCAAACAACAAAATAAGCATTGAAATACATAAACAGGTTCACATAAAATTGTAGACTTTATTATTTATAGTTTGTTTCAAAATAGGTATAAATTATGTGGCATAGTGTATAGAGAACTGATCTCAGGGCCAGCAAGACCTGAGTTCAAGTCCTACCTTTGACACATACAATCTAAGGGCAATTAGGTGGCATGGTGGATAGAGTACTGGATCTGGAGTCGGGAAGACTCATTTTTCTGAGTCCAAATCTGGCCTCAAAAACTTACTAGCTGTGTGACCCTGGGCAAGTCATTTAACCCTGTTTGCCTCATTTTCCTCACCAGTCAAATGAGCTGGAGAAGAAAATGTCAAACTACTCCAGTATCTTTGTCAAGAAGACACCAACTGGGTTCACAAAGAATAGGACATGACTAAAAATGACTGAGCAACAAAATTATTTCATTATGTGTAAATGGAATTATCCAGGACACCTAAAATCCCAATAAGCACACATAATTAAATTAGGTCTCAGGCTTCCAATAGAGTTGAGTGAGAGTTTTGGCTGGGCAAAACAAATTAGAATATATGTATGTAGCTGAAGAAACTAAAGTAAGTTTGTTATCATTCATATCTATTCCCACCCACAAGCACCAGTGTATGGTTGCATGAATAAATTAATGAATGAAAAGGCTTTTTTTAATGCGCTTACTCTGTGCAAAGTGCTGGGGATACAGAGAGAGAAAAGAGCTCATACTTTTTTTGAGTGGGACAATAGATAGAAGAAAATCCAGCTTCAAGTCTGATGGGAAGACCTGGAAGTAATAAGGGAATGGTGGGGGGACACATAGTAAGGCCCAGAGGTACTTACTTAGTTTACATAAGTAATAGAACAGTACTGGGGCCCCACAAAGCATTGAGGTTAGGAAGATGGGTAAACCATAGAAGATCTTGGAAGGTGGTGGCAGGGCAGATGATAAGGCCTGGTTGTTCTCCATTTCACAAGAAAGAATGGAGTTGTTGACTCCTACCTCATCTAAGTCCTATGAGTAGTCAGTCAACTTGGGCAAAGGATGGAAATAAGAAGGGAGGATGCCTCCTATAGTGGTGAGTCTTCCCATCCCTGGCCATCTGGGTAGATTCCTGAAATGGTCCATTATGGGGAAGTGGCAAAGAGGAAGTCATTCTCCCTTGCCTTTGCCACATGAGGGTGGTTCTTTATGCTGCTAAATCACCCTGAATGATCTAGCAGAAGAGGATCATACTCTTTGAGGATCTTCTAATCCAATCCTTTATTCTATGTAGGTGAGATGTGAGACCTCATGAAGTTAAATGGTGAAGTGACTCATGGTTACACAAATATCGTGTAGCAAAACTCGGACTCCTAGAACATTGTAGCATTGGAGTAATATCTGTTTTATAGGCTTCTTTAAGGAGACAAAGTGTCTCTTTGGGAGATTTACCCTTCTCCAGTTTTGTGGCATCTCTCTTAGGATACACAATTTTCCCAAATACTCCTAGTAGCTGAGCATTCACATCTCCAATCTTTGCCCCGCCCCCCAAGAACCAAGAATTTATTTCATGTGGTGACTTAAATTCCTTAAGTGCACCTAGGTACTCTTTTACCCTTTTCTTATTTATATTGGGAATCATCATCTTATTAGTCATTTTTAGTATCATTTCCAGCATAAAAGTCCTTCTCCTTTCTGGAGAGAACAGAAACAATGTAAGAACTGAATAGTTCTACCTTCTCTCTGTTGTCCATTATCATTACCCTAAGTGCTTCAGAGGTCCCATCCCTTCTTTGCTTTGCCTTTTTCCTCCAACTATAGCTTAAAACCACAACAATAACCCTTTCTGTTGTCCTTTACTAGTTTCAGCTCAATATGGGTTTTAGCATTCAAGATGTTATTTCTTTTCTTTTTTTATTAATTTATTTTCAGTTTTCAACAATCACTTCCTTATGTTTTTAATTTTTTCTCCTTCTCTCTCCCCTCCCTCCCCAAGACAGCAGGCAATATTATATGGGTTTTACATATGCATTCTTATTAAACACATTTTCACATTAGTCATGCTGCATGGAAGAATTAAAACGAATGGGAGAAACCTTGAGAAAAACCAAACCAAAACATAACAAAAGAGAAAATAGTCTGCTTCATTCTGTGTTCCTATTCTATAATTCTTTCTCTGGATGTAGATGACATTTTGCATCAAGAGTCCTTTGGAAATATTTTAGGTCCCTGTATTGCTGAGAAGGGCTGAATCTATCAGAAACAGTCCTCACACACTGTGGCTGTTACTGTGTATAATGTTTTCCTGATTCTCCTCATTTCATTCAGCATCAGTTCATATAAGTCTTTTCATGTTTTTCTGAAGTTCACCTGTTTGTCATTTCTTATAGCACAATAGTATCCTATTACATTCACATAATACAACTTGTTTAGCCATCTCCCAATTGATCTTCAATTTCCAGTTCTTGGCCACCACAAAAAGAGCTACTATAAATATTTTTGTACATGTGGGATCTTTTCCCATTTTCATGATCTCTTTGGGATACAGTCCTAGAAGCTATATTGCTGGATCAAACAGTACGCATGTTTTTGTAACTCTTCGAGTATAGTTCCAAATTGCTCTCCAGAATGGTTGGATCTTCTCACAGCTCCACCAACAATGAATTAGTATTCCAACTCTCCCACATTTTCTGCAACATTCATCATCTTCCTCTTTTGTCATGTTAGCCAATCTGATAGGTGTGATGTGGTACCTCAGAGTTGTTTTGTTTTGCATCTCCAATCAATAGAGATTTAGAGTATTTTTTATGTGACTATAGATATCAAGATATTATTTTTACAGAACTGTACGTTGTTGAAGTGGGAGAAGGTTGCTGCAAAAGAAAAGGAGGCTCATGCCATTTGATGGCCTGATGTAGGATCCCAGTGTCCTGTGGCAATGGCATAGTTAGGGGTAGATGGGCAGTCTTTTCAGAAGCTCCCATTCACATTTACAGTTGGTATTGATGGTTGATTAAGGAACTTGCCAGAAGTAGAAATACAGCAAAATTAAATATCCTTTGACTCTTCTTAACCATCTTAGAAAAGGTGGCTTGATGTCATAAGAAAAATAAAGATTATTTGTCCTTGTGTATTGAACAATTAGGATTATGACTTGAAATTAGAGGAGCAGCTTATGGTAACGCACATAGGTGAAAAAGACATTGCTCATAGGAATGAGTGTCAGTAAATTACAGTTGTAAAGTATTATCTCTGACACAAAGGGTTTTACTGGAAAAAGTGTTAAACCTTGCCAATATTAGGACAATAAAGGAAGAGTCCCTCTCAAATGGCAGGTCTCCCTTCCTCTGGGATATTTCAGATGCCTTTTTCCTGAAGTGAGACTGAGGAACCAACAGGTGAAATTATGGAGTTGCTTTGTTTTTTAATGATATAGGGAAGTGAAATGGTCTTTTAATAATAATAGTGAACAAGAGTTTACCCAGAGGAAAGGGGGTCCTTTCACTGACTCAGCAGTAATATTGAATCCTAGGATGAAGATGAAGGTCAGTATCTAACCTCTATAGAAGAGATAGAGTAGTTGCTTAGTAGAACATTCTAAAGACATGAAAATTTGATATTATCCTCCCTGAAAAGGCTACCAGGAAAGAAAAATTTTGACTGGTGGGCCAGGGAAAACTGAGTAATGGATGGTACAAGGTTAGTCCCAGTAACAATTCAGGTCCCTGGACAGGTTGCATGAAAAAGCCTATGACCCTTTAGCAACCTTGACACAAAGATGACCCAGACCTGTGATGGAGACTGGTGGTGGCACTGGAAGTATAGTGCTTTGCTGAGGACCTGAGGCTGCTGATGTTGTTCCAAGTCATCCATCATGCTTGTTTTTACATTAGGAAACCTGCTGAACTGTCCCTGAAAATATCTGTACAACGTGGCATATGATGGCTTTTCAATTGCTTTCATCTTTTTATCATTTTTATTAGGCTTCTCTCCCCATGCTGCTTATGATCTTGGAGCTTTTTAAAAGAATATTTTAGTTAGTGGTCAAAGTTTCCATTGAAAATATTTAGGAGCTTCTCCCAGTGGGATTTGGTAGGAGTGCCACTTGTATACAGGCAGGGTTGCTTCATTAATGGGGGCGGGAATAGGAAGCTCTATTGCACTGGGGGCTTGACTTTCTAACTTAATTTGGTCAGTTGTGGGGTAAAAGTAGAGTAGGAAGGCAGGGATGCAGGCATTTCATACAAATTATTATTCTTTTCTTAACTTAGGAATTGTATAAAGGGTTGTGCTGGAAGCTATTCAAACTGGCTTGGGAGAGCTGATTGTTAAATATTTAGTGTGAGCATTTGTACCTCAGAAATGTGCAAATGCTTCCAATTTGATTTTTTGTTTGCTCAAATGGCTAGACTTATGAAAATGATGGGGAAAATGTGAATAGTGTGGAATGAAGTTAAAAGTGTATCTTGAATACAATTTTTCCCTTGGAGAGCTAATTATGCAACTTTTGCCAACACAGCCTCTGATCATAGCCTTTTTATACTTTGTCACCAATAAAGTTTTCTTTATCACAGTATATGTTTTACAAGTGCCTCATTGCATTTTAAACACAAATTTCCTTCCTTAATATATATTATATGTAGTATAATACATGTAATGAATTATTTAATGTCATGTTTTCTGCCCTTTTTACAAATGCCTATGAATCTTTAGTAACTTAAGCATTTTATGTGAAAGTGAAATAAATACATCTATAATGTACACTGAGCATGTTTTCTTAAGACCAGACTGTTGTTTACAGTTTGAGGAGTACATAGATACTCTATACCTAAAATCTCTTTTAGAGATTTCCCTGCAGTTACTCTGAGAGTGGAGAGAAAGAGAGAGTGTGAGAGACAGACAGACAGAGACAGAGAAACAGAGAGAGGGAGAGAAAGTAACAAAAAGAGATAGAGAGACAGAGGGGTGTGTGTGTGTGTGTGTGTGTGTGTGTGTGTGTGTGTGCGCATGTATGAGAGAGAGAGAGAGAGAGAGAGAGAGAGAGAGAGAGAGGGAGGGAGGGGAGAGAGGGAGGGAGGGAGGGAGGAGAGGGGGGGAGAGATTGAAATTACCCTTTTTTTGTTGTCAAGACACCTCTCTCACTTCATGAAACCTTCTCTATGTGGTCCCAAATCCCCTTTTTTGGGCTCCCTAGGTTACAAGGTAAATAAAAAGAACAATAGCAATAGCAGCTAACATTTATATAGCACTTCAAGGTTTACAAAATGCTTTATAAATATTTTCTTATTTAATCCTCTCATTCACTCTGGGTGGTAGATGTTATTTATTCCCATTTTACAGGTGAGAAAACTGAGGCTGAGAGGGTGATTCACCAGAGCCACACAGCTAGTATCTGCAACAGAATATGAATTCAGGTCTTCCTGACTTCAAGTCCAGCAATCTATCCACAAAAAGAAATGCTATTTTTGAGGGAAACTGAGAAGAAGGAAGATGAATGTCACACAAATAATATAATCTCAGAGGTAGAAAGGATCTTTGAAATAATGTAGTTCAATTCTCTCATTTTACAAATGAGGAAAATGGGAACCGGAGAGGGTCAATGGCTTGCCTAAAATCGTACAGCTAGTTGATGAAAAGGGCAGCTAGGTGGCACAGTGAATGGAGTGTTAGGTCCGGAGTTAGGAAGACTCATCTTCATTCAAATCTGACCTTAGATACTCACTAGTTGTGTAACTCTGGTGTAAAGGTTTGCCTCAGTTTCCCCATCTGTCAAGTGAACTGAAGAAGGAAATGACAAACTACTCCCATATCTTTGGCAAGATAATCCCAAAATGGGGTCACGAAGAGTCGGACATAACTAAAAATAACTCAGTGATGGAAGGAAATACTAAACTAGTCCTGTATCTTTGGAAAGAAAACCCCAAAATAGGGTCATGAAGAGTTGGACACAACTGAAAATGACTCAGTTAATGATAGTGCTTGAAAGAGACCCCCGGTTTCCCAGCTCCCACTCCACAGTACCATACTACCTCTTATTTTCCTAAAATTTCAAAGAAAAATTGCTTGGAATAACCCAGGAATAAAATCTTCCATACTCTAAGATTATTGTTCTACCCAACAGTACTCTTCCCTCTTTTAATAAAACCCAAATTCAGTTCCATTAAGTCTGTACATGCTTGTTAATCTGGCTTTAAAGAAAAGAAAAGTTTCACTCTAAACAATTTTTCAAAGATCTGTGCCTGGGGTCAGAGATTTTGGAGCAAAGCACTATCCAGGAGAAGTTACTCTGGGGTGAGCCCAGCAGGGATACTGAGTCTTTGCTGTAGAAATACACAGACTTCCTCCCCTGAGGGAGCTCCTCTGACTTGGAGGCGCCTGGGGTGTGCTGATCCTCTCCTCCCACACAGAACACTTCTCTTCCTTCCTTGGGGCCTAAAAGTCTTCTTGCCACAGCTGTGAATAGTTGTTGGTGGACAGAGTTTCTTGTTCAAGCGACCTTGTCCTGGAATGAGTTAGGCTGGTGTGTTCCCTTTCCTAGCACGGTCAGGTCAACCAGTATTTTATTAAGCACTTAGTATGTGTCGGGTGCTGTGGCAAGTGCTGAGACATACCAAAAAGAAAGGCAAAAAGCGGGTCCTGACCTCAAGGATCTCACAATCTAATGCAGGAGATAACAGGCAAACAACGATATGCAAACAAAAGACATATAAAAACATTAGCTGGAAATAATCTCAGAGAGTAAGCACTAACATTAAGAAACATTGAAAAAGGTTTCTTGTAGAAGGTTGAGATTGTAGGTGGCACCTGAAGGAATCCAGGGAAGTCAAGAGATGGAGATGATAAAGGGGAGGATTTCAGGGCTGGGAAGGGGGGCAGTCAGTGAAAAAGAGCAGTCAGTATGTGGAGGGGCATGAGGTCTAGGAAGTCTGGGAAGATAGGAAGGCTCCAGATTATGAAAGGCTTTAAAAGCCAAACATAGGATTTTAAATTTTATGTTAGAGGTGACAAGGAAACACTGGAGATTATAGAATACAGAAATGATATGGTCAGGCCTGTATTTCAGAAAGATCAATTGGTCAATTGAGTGAAAGATGTACTAGAGCAGGGGTGGGGAACCTGTGGCCTTGATCAAGACCACATGTGACCCTCAAAGTCCTCAGGTGTGGTTCTTATTCAGTCGAAAGTCCACACTTGAGGACCTAGAAGGCCACATGTGTCCTCAAAGGTACAGTTTCCCCACCCCTGGACTAGAGTGAGGGGAGATGTTAGGCGAAGAGAACAATCAGCTGGCTATTTCAGCAATCCTGGTGTGAGGTGATGAGGGCCTGTACCAGGCTCATCTCAGTGTCAGAGAGGGGAGCATAAACAAAATATTATGAAGATAGAATCCACAGGTCTTGGTGAGAAATTAGATATTGGTGGTGGGAGAGGTGGGGGTTGTGAAAGGGAGAACAACTGAGAATAATTCATAGGTTGTGAAAGTAAGTAACTGGGAGGATTGTGGTACCCTGGAGAATAATAGGAAGTTAGGGAGAGGGAAAGACTTGAGGGCAAAAAACAGTTCTTGTTGAATAAAATATGTCTATGGGATGTCCCATTTGACATTTTCAAAAGGCACTTGGAGATGTAAGATGGAAGGTCATGACATAAGTTAGGGGTGGGTAAAACTGAGAGTCACCAGCATAGAGATGATAACTGAATTCATGGGAATTGAGATCACCAATAAAAATAGTGTAGAACAGGTATGAGGAACCTGAGGTCTCAAGGCTGCATGTAGTCTTCTGAGTCTTTGGGTACAGTCTTTTGACCGAGTCCAAGTTTTACAGAACAAATCCTTTTATTAATGGGATTTATTTTATGCCATTTGGGTTCAGTCAAAGGACCACACTTGAGGACCCAGAGGGTCACATGTGGCCTTAAGTTCACATGTTCCCCATCCCTAGTCTAGAAAGAGAAGAGAGTTCAGCACAGAACCTTGGAGGACACCCATGGTTAGTGAAGGATGTGACTTGGATGCAGATCCAGCAAAGCAGCCTTAGGCATGATAAGACAAATTGAATGAGAATCACAACAGAGCTATGTAGTGAAAACCTAGAGAAGGGAAGAAAGAGAAATATCCTTTTCTCCTCATCGAGTAGTAGAGGATATCTGATGGTGTTACAGGCTGAAAAGAGGTCAAAGAAGAAAAAAGCATTGAGAAAATGCCCCAATGGTAAGGCCCTAATCCAGCCTGTCACCTGGAAAGTCACTGCTGGAGTCAAAAGCTTTAAGGATTTTGGAGTTCCGGATTAATTTGTAGGACTTCAGCTGAAATATTTGGGAAAGAACAGGTTTACACCTCTTCCTATGGAAAGATATGAAAGTAAGTACTAGTCGATATTTCTGATGTTTGTTTTTATTAGCAAACAGTCAGTGAATGCTTATTGAATGCTACAGTGTGCCAAGCTCCATGATATGATTAAAAACCAAAGATGAGAGGCCCTGGCAAAGAAGAATTAGCAGAACCATTCACTATGCTTCTCTACGCATTCCTTCTCAAAACCAATTGCTTACTTAAAGCCTTTTGTCCTCATTAGATATGGTAGAAGATGGCAGGGTTGGTAAGGTGTCAGATGGCTGGTTGTAAGGTGTCAGACTTATAAAATTCAAACATATTTGGGAAGAAAAATTATTTTCATACACTAATAGCCATTGGAAATGCTTCAGGTTGTTAAAATAAACAGTGTAGATAGGTCTGGACTCAAGCTCTGCCTCCAACACATACTGACTGTGAGACCAGGGGCAAGCGAATTAACCTCTTAACATCTCCAGGCAACTCTCTCAGACTCTAAGCTACTGATAACTGGAAATCAGAATCAGTGGAGGATGTTTCCACTCAACCCTTGGTCCAACATTTCCTCATGTTGTGCAGA
This sequence comes from Bettongia penicillata ogilbyi, assembly GCA_023548195.1. NCBI lineage: Eukaryota > Metazoa > Chordata > Mammalia > Diprotodontia > Potoroidae > Bettongia > Bettongia penicillata. The sequence goes on from JAJHZJ010000713.1 coordinate 4,481,103, forward strand.
AGTTATGCATTTCCTGGAATGAGGGGTAGTATAGCAGGGTGTTGAAGAGCTGGCATAGGAATCAGAAGGATTTGGGTTCAAATTCTGCCTCTCGTACATCCCGATTTATGTCCTTTTTCAAGAAATTTAACTCATTTCTTCAGAGAGCATGTGAAATTATAGACTAGGTAGTTATTTGCATTGATAGAGGGAGTTTCCTCAGTGGAAGGTTCCTACACTGACAAAATCATGAAGGGTCAAAAAGCAAAACCATTCTTATCTAACAACATCCTAATTAATGCCCAGAATGATAGGATGATTAACTGAAAGGGTCCTTATAGATTAATTAAGGGAGATATCAAGACCCAGGGAGGACATATCTTCCAGCTCTGAATCCAGGTTTTAGTCTATATCCCTAAATCCTTAGCCAGACCTCTTGGGGAAAGAAGGGGTGGGGATTAGGGAAAGAAGATGAGCAGTCTCTGTAGTATTGACCCAAAGTTAGAAACTTTCTTTTTCTTCCTTTCTTTTCTTGCCTTTCTCCATCTTATGACTTTTTATTTCTTTCCATACCTAAGATTCCAAGGGCAGTAAGAGCTTGGAGGTGGAGAATTGTTTTAGTTTGTTTCTGTTCTTTAATCTTTTAAATCATCTCTGATTCTGTTTTATGAATTTGATTGGAAAAAAAGTACACCTACCCACCACCGATGAACCAAGCCTGAGACCATTGTTCTGAGGCATCTACTTCCTTTTAGTCTTGGATGGATAAATAAATCCCCTATCCACACAATTCATTTATTCTTCCTTCCTTGCTTCTTTCCTTCCTTCCTTTACTTTCACCTCCCTTACCTCTTCCTCCTCCTTCTCCTCCTCTTTCTCTCTCTCTTTCCTATTTTATTCCTTCCCCCCTCTCTCTCTCTCTCATATTCCAAGAGTAAGAAGAGTTTGGAGACAGAGAGTAGCTTGACATTTTTGCTCTGATCAGAACCTGTTCTCTCTTCCCCTCTCCTTTCTTTTCCTCATTCTCTCAGTTCCCCCTTAATAATTTTAGGTTCAGTGAAGACAAGCATGTTTGTGCTGCTTTTGCAGCATATGTTGTGTCCTAATTCTTCCTGTGTTTGCTGTAGGTATGGCAGTTCTCCAAGACAAATTACTAATGTTTTGGAGGAGGTCACTTGGGTGTAATTTTAGGGAGGAAAGGGGAAGGGGGTGTCTCTAGCAAAGCGATGCACTTACTGGGATGGATGCTTCTGTCCTTGGCTTATTCAGTACTTGTCAGGATCCAAGTGACTGGTCCCAGGGACCCCAAACTGAGAGCTGGCAAAAAGAAAGGGAAGGGAAGAAAATCGCCTACTGGTCCTGTCATTTGATGAGGGGAAGCTTATTTGCAGCTGGCTTCAGGCAACAGATGTTTGAAGTACCTGCCAAAATAGCACAGAGGGAGAGGGAGTGATGCATATGCTACTTGACAAGAGAAGATTAGGGAAAACAAGAGGCAGGCAGTTTCTTCCTTTCACACAGTGACACCTCGGGGAAGTAAATGATGGAAGTAGAGAAGTATAGCCCATCCTACAGACGATGACAGAGGAATCCTATAGGAAATGATAGAGAAAGGACTGTCCATTTGAATAGGCTGCTTTTCCTTTCTCTTTTCATTTCCCTTTCCACTCCTCTACAATTCAACTGTGGCAGTTTGCAATTACGGTAGGATATAACACACTTGAAAGGTTATCAATCTTGACTTACTTGATATACTTGGCTGTCTCTTCCTTTCCTTAACCTTGATAAGGAGACAGAATATGGCAGAAGGTCATTAATATATTCTTGGTCTCTAAAGAGGGAATTGGAAGTGTCCATGAAAATCCACGCTATTGTAATATAATAGGGAGCTGGCCAATGGAAGCCTCCAACCTTAGCAAACTCTCAGATTTGCCCTTTCATGTGGGTGGTATAGAGCATGCACAGATATTCTCTTCCTGGTTACATTTGAACTTGTAGAATTTGGGAAGCTGGTTTCTACCAACTTATGACTGAGAATTCGATATTGTGTGATGAAGAAAAGTCATCTAATATAGAACTAGAAAATCTAATGGTTCAGAAAGTGCTAAGGTGGAACTTGGTGAAAATTCTACTGAAATCTCTTTTTTTTTCTCCTACCTTTTAGACTGCAAGTGAAGCAAGGACTGTTATACTCCCATTTGTGGATTATGAGAGAGGGTGGGTGTCCTCTCTCCTACCTTGTTGTATTGTGTCTGTGAGAATATAGTACCTTTTTTGTATTTATTCTTTCTTATAGTAGGTGAGTACTCTGAGAAGGGAGTGCCCAGGTGATTATCTAAGTTAGAATATCCTGAATACTTATTTAAATATAACTAGAGATTGAAACCAGTAGCAATGATCATTGGAATGCTACTTGCTGACAACAGAGGAGACTTAGAGATGGATGTGGAAAATCACTCATCTGAGTACAATGGTAGCTCCAGAGATTTTGATTCCTGTGACAAAGAGCATTGCCTGCTATGTAGAAAGGTTGTAGAAGAGAATTACACCTAAAAGGAAACTTTCTGGCATTTTCACAAAATGAGACAAGGTCTCCCATACATGGATTTGTGAGGTATATCACATATATTCCCTACATATGACATTCAACTGCCATTGCAGTTTAAACTCCAGCCCACCTTCCTTAGGACCTTGGGTATCCAAGGGGAAGGAACATCCCTAGGTCTTGGAGAAAATGTTTTTATAACTATTATTCTTGAAATACTTTCTCAGCAAATTCCCCTCTTTTTGGGGGTTGGTCAGTTTCAGTTTATCTTTTAAAAATATTTCATATCAGATTTGTTTTTAAAAATTTTAATAGTATTTTATTTTTCCCCAATTACATATTAAGAAAAATATAGCATTTATTTTTAGAAGATTTTGAGTTTCAACTTTTTCTTCTTCCTTCCCTCCTCTCTGCCTTTCTGAAAATGGTAGGCAGTTAGTTATAGTTTATATATGTGCTATTACGTAAAACATGCATCCATTACAGTTGTGGAAGAGGAAATGAATCCATGAGAAAGAATAAGGTAAGTGAAAAAAATATGCTTCAGTCTGCATTCTGAGTCCATCACTTTTTTTTCCTGGATATGGATAGCATGCTCTATGAGTCCTTTGTACTTAGCTTGGATTATTATGTTTTTGAGAAGAATTAAGTCATTCGTAGTTGATCATCACACAGTAGTGTTGATACTGTGTACAATGTTTTCCTGGTTCTGCTCATTTCACTTTGCATCAGTTTGTGCAAGTCTTCCAAGGATTTTTTGAAATCTGCCTATTCATCATCTCTTATCGTACAATAGTATTCCAGAATATCCACAGCTTGTTCAGCCAGCCCCCAATGGATGGGCATCCTCTTAATTTTCACTCTTTTGCCATCATGAAAAGGGCTGCTATAAGTATTTTTGCACACATATATCCTTTTTCCATTAGTAAATCCCTTTTTAAAAAGCTAATGGAGGGGGTGGAGTCAAGATGGCAGAGTAGAAAGACTCACGTATGCTAGCTCTGAACCCACAGCCCATGGATTTAATGTAAGAAGAGCTCCCCACAAGTTCTGGATCACTGCAGGGTGTGCAGAAACACAGTGGAAGAGATTTCCGTTCCAGAAAGCCATGGAGAGCGGTCCCCAGGGTCCGTTGTGCCCCGGAAAGCAGAGTCCACCCCTGCCCTGCCCTGGCTGGGTGGCTGCAGAGGAGCAGATCCGAGCAGGCTTCAGGGACAGAATCTCCAGCAGCCGCGAAGGTCCCTCCGCCCACAGACGCTACAGGTCAGTGAGAGAGACGTCTGGGCTGGCCGAGAGGGGAGCGGGGTGTCTCCGTGACTCGGGCCCCCTCGGGAGGAAGTGGTGGAGGCAGAGGCAGGGGCAGGAAGCAGCGGAGGCAGAAGCAGGGGCAGCGGCAGCAGCGGCAGCCCCCTGGGACTCCCCGAACAGGCAGGATCTTCATTACTGAAGGTCTCTGCATAAACCACCTGAAGGAGCTGAGACTGGGAGGTGGCCCTGTCCCCACCCACTCCATTACTGAAGGTCTCTGCATAAAGCCCCTGAGGGAGCTGAGCCTGGGATGCGGCCCTGCCCCCACCCCAGCACCAGAACTTAAGCTCACATTGAATAGCAGCTGTGCCTGCCACGGAAAGCCCATTTGAATCTCAGACCCCAAGCACTAGCTGGGTGGATCTGGGCGGGGGTGGACAGGAATCTCAGAAGTCAAGTAACTGGCTGGGAAAATGCCCAGAAAAGGGAAGAAAAATAAGACTATAGAGAGCTTCTTTGAGAAGGTGCAAATGTTCCCGCCTTTCAGTTCTGATGACGAGGAAATATTCTTACCATGAGGGAAAGACGTGGAGGGCAGGGACTGTGTATCCCAAACATCCCAAGGAGATGTCGGGTGGGCTCAGCCCTTGGAAGAGCTCAAAAAGGATTTTGAAAATCAAGTTAGACAGGTGGAGGAAAAACTGGGAAGAGAAATGAGAGAGATGCAAGAAAAGCATGAAAATCGGGTCAATACCTTGCTAAAGGAGACCCAAAAAAATGCTGAAGAAAATAACACCTTGAAAATTAGGCTCACTCAATTGGCAAAAGAGGTTCAAAAAGCCAATGAGGAGAAGAATGCTTTCAAAAGCAGAATTAGCCAAATGGAAAAAGAGGTTCAAAAGCTCACTGAAGAGAATAGTTCTCTCAAAATTAGAATGGAACAGATGGAGTCTAATGACTTTCTGAGAAACTAAGAAATCACCAAACAAAACCAAAAGAATGAAAAACTGGAAGAGAATGTGAAATATCTCATGGGAAAAACAACTGACCTGGAAAATAGATCCAGGAGAGACAATTTAAAAATTATGGGACTACCTGAAAGTCATGATCAAAAAAAGAGCCTAGACATCATCTTCCATGAAATTATCAAGGAAAACTGCCCTGACATTCTACAACCAGAGGGCAAAATAAGTATTGAAAGAATCCATCGATCACCACCTGAAAGAGATCCGAAAAGAGAAACTCCTAGGAACATTGTGGCCAAATTCCAGAACTCCCAGGTCAAGGAGAAAATCTTGCAAGCAGCTAAAAAGAAACAATTCCAGTATTGTGGAAATAAAATCAGGATAACACAAGATCTAGCAGCTTCTACATTAAGGGATCGAAGGGCGTGGAATAGGATATTCCAGAAGGCAAAGGAACTAGGACTCAAACCAAGAATCACCTACCCAGAAAAACTGAGCATAATACTTCAGGGGAAAATATGGTCTTTCAATGAAACAGAGGACTTTCAAGCATTCTTGATGAAAAGACCAGAGCTGAAAAGAAAATTTGACTTTCAAACACAAGAATGAGAAGAAGCATGAAAAAGTAAACAGCAAAGAGAAGTCTTAAGGGACTTACCAAAAGTGAACTGTTTACATTCCTACATGGAAAGACAATATTTGTAACTCTTAAAACTTTTCAGTATTTGGGTAGTTGGTGGGATCACACACACACATACACACACATATGTACACGCGTGCATGCACACACACATACACACATGCACGCACATACAGAGACAGAGAGCACAGAGTGAATTGAATAGGATGGGGCCATATCTTAAAAGAAATTAAGGTAAATGGTGAGAGAGAAAGGTAGGGGGAAGAAAGAGGGTGAAATGGAATGGGGGTAAATTATATCTCATTCAAGAGGCAAGCAGGAGACTTTTTAGTGGAGGGAAAAAGAGGGAGAGCTGAGAAAAAAAAACAAGAAGTTTACCCTCATCACATTTGACTAAAGGAAGGAATAAAATGCACACTCATTTTGGTATGAAAACCTATCTTACAATACAGGAAAGTGGGGGAGAAGGAGATAAGCAAGGGGGGGGGGATGATGGAAGGGAGGGCAATGGGAGGAAGGAGCAATTTGAAGTCAACACTCAGGGAGGGACAGGATCAAAAGACAGAATAGAAACAATGAGGGGCAGGATAGGATGGAGGATAATTCAGTTAGTCTTACACAACATGACTATCATGGAAGTCATTTGCAAAATTACACAGATAGGGCCTATATTGAATTGCCTGCCTTCCCAAAGGGAGTGGGTGGGGAGGGAGGGATGGGGAGAATTTGGAACTCAAAGTTTTAGGAACAACTGTTTAGTATTGTTGTTGCTACTAGGAAAGAAGACATACAGTTAATGAGGAATAGAAAGTCATCTGGCCATACAGGACAAAAGAGAAGATGGGGACAAGAGAAGGGAGGGATGATAGAAGAGAAGGCAGATTGGAAATAGGGAAAATTACAATGCTTGGTGTATTGGGGTGGGGGGGAGGGGATAAAAGGGGAGAAAATTTGGAACCCAAAATTTTGTGAAAATGAATGTAAAAAGTTAAATAAATAAATAAATAAATAAATAAATAAATAAATAAATAAATAAATAAATAAATAAATAAATAAGGGGAAAAAAAGCTAATGGAGTTCAACTGATTTCGGGGTGCACAGTGGTGGGGACTCAGGAGATACGTTATTCAAAACTACAACTTGTCATTTACCCTTAAAACTGGAAGTAGTGACTGGTTACCCTCTGGCAACCTATTATGCTGGTATAAAGGGTGGGGTTTATGGGAACAGAACAGGACTAATAATGCTAAGGACTAATAGAAAAATAATTTTAAAAAAAATGTGATAGATTCTGCTGCAATGGAAAGAGTGCAGGATTTGGAATCAGAGGACCTGGGTTAAGCATCTAACTCTGCCAGATGTATGACTTCCCTGTGTGACCTTGGGCAAAGCTCTTAGCCTCCAGAGGGTTCATATTCCTTTTCCATAAATAAAGGCAGATGAGTGAGAAAACTTTTCAAGTTCTTTTTAGCTAAAATATTGACGATCTTATGATACTATTTCGTTTGTGTTAGCTTCCCATGAGAATGTGGATCTTGTGGTTTTGGTAGTGTGATGTGTTCTGTGATAACAGTTACGGATAGTAGATGCAGATAGATGGTCACATTTCCCTAACAGTGAAAAGAGGAGGTGGGAAAGGTGAAATCTGAACTCAGGCAATATGGAATCTGATCATGGAATTACATAAGTTAATGTTGGAAGGGCATTAGAGATCTAAGACAAGCTCATGATTTTACAGATGAGGAAAAAGAATTTTCAAGAAGTAAAGTTACTGATTTTAGTTATCTTTATAGTCAAAAGTTGAAATATTATTACTTTTTAAGTTAGAATTTACTTTTTCTACCAATAACAATCCACCCTTTAAAAAAAATTCCCACTTCATCCCTTTTCCACAATTAAGAAAGAAACCCATGGTAAAAGTGAAATGAAATCTTGTATTGATTATTGATCATATTCAAAAAAATACCTCTCAATATGCACCCTTAGTCCATCACCTCAATTTCAGGAGGTGGGTAGCATGAATCTTCTGGGACTATGGTTGGTAATCACATTGATAAGATTTATTGTCATTATATAAGTTGTCTTTTGGGTTTTGTTCACTTTACCCTGCATCAGTTCCTAGAAGGCTCCCCAGGTTTCTCTGAAACCATCCCCTTCATCATTTCTTACAACACAGTAGCATTTTATCACTTTTATATACTATAATTTGTTCATCCATTCCCCATTTTGTAGACACTCCTTTCATTTTTTAATGATAATAGGCCACAACAAAGTATTGCTATAGATATTTTCATATATCTTTAGAGTTTGTTTTGCTTAGGACTAATTGCTCCTATAATCTACCTTTCCTCATAGTTCCTCCCTTTCTTTCTCCTCTTCCCCTTTCTTTTGCTGTTGAGAGAAATGTGTTTCTATACACAGAAAATGTATATTTTCTCCTCCTTTGACTAGTTTCAGATAAGATTGAGTTTCAAGTGTTAGCTACTGTCCCCACCATTTCCTTTGTTTATATAGACTTCTACTAGTACATTCTCATTATGTGAGATATTTTCCCCCATCTTTACTCTCCTTCCCTCCCTTTCTCTAAATATAGTCATCTATTCTTTCCTTTCCATTCCTTTTTAAGATCATCAAAGCATAATAGAACCACTCCCAGGTACTCTGTCTAATTAAACTGCTTTTGAGAGCAGACAAAAATAAATTCTGAAAGGAGACAAGTATCCTCTCTCTCTATTAGAATTTAAACATTTTATCTTTCATCCCCTTAGGCTTGTTCTCACGTTTACCTTTTTTGAATTTCTTTTGATTCCTGGGTTTGCACTTCAAGGCTTCTGTGTAGTTCTAGTCTTTTCATAAAGAAAATGCTTAGAAGTTCTCTATTTCAATCAGTCAGTAAGCATTTATTAAGCAACTACTATGTGCCAGAAGTGTGCTAAAAGATGGTGATACAAAAAAGTCCCTTTTGTCAAGGAGCCTACAGTCTAACAGGAAAGGCAACACACAGACAAATATATACAAAATGAGCTACATACAAAATAAGTAGGAAATAATTAGCAAAAAGAAGGCACTGGAATTAAAAGAGGTTGGAGGAAGACTTCCTGTAGAAGATGAGATTTATACTGGGAATTAAAGGAAGTCAGAGAAGTCAGTTGTCAGAGTAGAAGAAAAAGAACATTCTAGCAATGGGAGACACTGCATTCTTACAAGACTAAACCTTTGTTTCCTCTGTCATTTTATCTTTCACTCATCACAAAAACCAGGGAAAATGTCCAGAGCTGAGAGACGGAGTGCCTTGTTTGTGGACCACTCAAGAGACCAGTGTTAATAGATCAAAGAATATGTGTCAGGGAACAAGGTATAAGAAGACTAGAAAGATAGGAGAGGGTCGGTTTATGAAAGTCTTTGAATGCCAAATGGAACATTTTTGTATTTGTTCCTGGAGGCATCAGGAAACCACTGGGGTTTATTGAGTAGGGGCATGACATGATCAGACCTGCACTTAATGAAAAAATCACTTTAGTAGCTGAGGGAGGATGGATTGGAGTAGGGAGAGACTATTCTCAGTAGCAGGCTATTGCAATAATCAAGACATGAGGTGATGAGGTCTCACACTTAGGGTGGTGATGGTGGTGTCAGCCGAGAGGAGAAAACCTTCTGGGGAAGTGTTGCAAAGATGAAATTGACAGGTCCTGGCTATAGATTGGAAATGGAGAGTGAGAGGTAGTAAGGAATCAGGAATGACTCCTAGATTGTGAGTCTGAGGGGCTGAGAGGACAGTATTGCCCTCTGCAGTAATTAGGGAAGGTAAGACATGGGGAAGGGTTTAGGGGAAAAGATAATGAGTTCTGTTTTGGATATAATGAGTTTAAGATGTTTATGGGGCATCCAGTTTAAAATACTAGTTGAAGATGTGAGTAGAGAACTGGGGCAAGAAAAGTAGATTTGAGAACCATCATTATAGAGATAGATGGTAATTAAATCCTCGAGAGCAAATGAGAAAACCAAGTAAAATAGTATAGAGAGAGAAGAAAAGAGGGCAGAACCCATAGGGACATCAGTGGTCAGAGGGTGTGATCTGGAAGAGGATCTAGCAAAGGAGACAGAGAAGGGGTGATCAGAGAGGTAAGAGGAGAACCAGCAGAGAGTGATATCCTGAAAACCTAGAGGGAAGAGAGTATCAAGGGAGAGTGATCAACAGTGTCAAAAGCTGTAGAGAAGTCAAGGTGATTGAGGACTGAATTTGTCAACTAAGAGATCATTAGTAATTTTGGAGAGAGCAATTTCAGTGGAATGAAAAGGATGGAAGACACTGTAAGGGATTAAGAAAGGAGAGAGAAGAGAAAAAGTGGAGACATCTATTATAGACAACCTTTTCAAGATGTTTATCCACAGAGGGAAAAAGAGATACATGATCATAGAAAAGATGGAAAGATAAAATAAAGATTTTTTTTTGAGGATGGGGAAGACATGGGCATGTTTGTATGCAGTAAAGGAGGAGACAATAGACAGGATTGAAACGAGTGTTAGAGTGGGGATGACAGAAGGAAAAATTTTTTAGAGAAACAGAATGGAATGGAATCACTTGGCTGGGTAGAGGGGTCAGCCCTGGTAAGGAGAAAGACCACCTCTTCATTTAAGATGGGCAAAGGAGGAGAAAGTGTCATAAAATATATCAGTGATATGAGAGAAAGAAGAGAGAAGAAGGAGGAGTTCACGGCAAATGACCTCAATTTGTGTAAAACATGAGGCAAGGTTCTCACTGAGAGAGGGAGGGGGAGCCATGGAAGGTTTGAGGAAGGATAAAAAAGTTTGGAAGAGTTACTGTAGAGAGTGGGATAGTAAGTTGATAAGGGAAGTATAATTGTGTTGACTCACAGCAATGAGGACCCAGTGGAGGTCATGTAAAATAATTTATATCAGCCCTAATCAAAATGGTTGCATGCTTTTATCCATCTTCATTCATATGACCTCATATGAAGGAGTGAAGGCAATGAATGGATGAAATGATTCGAGGCTGAGGCTTGGGTATCATCAGCTATATGATAAAGGGGGTAGGGGATTCAAGAGAGGAAGACAGTATAGAGTTGAATTGGTTCATCAAAAAGTCAGGATAAAGGAAAGAAAGGAGAAAAGCTAGTACATGGGAGATGGCCTGGAAGAAAATTGAGGATTTAAATAACTGAAGGTAACAGTGCAGATGAAAAGTAGGATTTTGTAATGGGAGGTAGAGAGAGAGGTGACAAGCCAATAGATTGTGGTTGAATAAGGGGATTTCAGAATTATAAAACAGAGAGATGGTATATTTGAGGGTAATGGCAAGACTGAGGGTATGTCCATCTTTGTATGCATGTGGCTGAACTGTGTTGGAAAAGTAGTTCATGAGAGGTGAATAAGTTGAGTAATTGAGGAAGCAGTAAATAGGTTAAGATATCCGAGGAAGACTCAATATATATGTTAGAATCTCCTGCGGATGAGTTAGACAGGTCAGGAATTTGTGTGCCAGTTTTTTAAGTCACTGAGGAAGGAAAGGGAGTAACCTGGGGGTCTAGAGATAGTAGCTGTCAGGATTTTTATTGGGTGATAGATATGAATAGCATGGACCTCAAAGTAAGAGAAGTAACTGAGTGATGGAGTGATTGAAGTGGCAATGGGTGGGGCAAGGAGTAGTCCAACTCTCTTGCCTTAATCAGTGAGTTGAGGAGAATGAGTAAATGTGCAGCCAGTCCTGAAAAGGGTGACCAAGAAGGCTGTGTCATTGGGGGAAGCCAGGCTTCGGTAAGAGCTAGTATGAAGGGAAGTCTATGGAACAGGTTTTCCAGAGGATATGATGGAAGAGTTAAATGGAATTAGGTTGAAACTTTGGGGCATGAGTGTTGATGTGGATGGAAGTGAAAAATTAGATTGTAAAGGGCACATAATGGGGTACAAATGATATTCTATAAAATTTCAAAGAAACTTGTATTACCAAGCATAAAAATGCTCATCATCAAATGGAATCCTCTACTCTCAAAAGACAGGTACAGCTGGAGATGAAGGGCTAAAAAAAGTCAAAAGAAGGGTTGCTCTTTTTTGCATTGGATAGTTTTATTTATAATTTCTTGAAATATGATATCAAAGCCCTTTTTTAAATTGTGGATTTTAGGTACTCAAATGATTCTTAAGTGATCTCCACTTGATTTATTTTTCAGGCCAACTATTTTTATTATATGATGCTTTTACATTTTCTTCTATTTTTTTTTCAGTTTTTGACTTTGTTTTTATATAATGGCATCATTATCTTCTATTTGGTACATTCAAATTTTTAGAGTTTGTTTATTAAGATTTTGTATTTTTTGTGCCAAACTATTAAGTCGTTTTCTAATTCTTTCTTCCACAGCTCCCATTTCTTTCCCATTTTTTCTTCTCAAGTGCTCATTTCCTTTATGAAAATCATTTTTTAAAATTCTTTTTAAAAATCCTTGTTACAACTCTTTCAGGAATTCTATTTGAATGTGTGCCCTTTATCTTAGAGGTCTTTTCTGTAGATATTTTGGAAACACTCTTTTCTTCTGAGTTTATATCTTGAGTGCCTCTGTCTTTATAATGATTTTTAACTAGGAGATTCTTCTGTTTGCTCATTCTCTAAGCTTCCTTCTTGACTTTGGACTTTACATTAGATACAGCCTTTGTCTGCTTTTAGAGTAAGTGTCTAGGCTGGTAGTAGTGTCTGCTGCTGCTTTTTTTGAGTTTTATATTTTTCCAGGATCTCAGGGGCAGCTCAGACTAAGGAATTGCAAGTTTTCAGTGCTTCCAGAATAAACTGATCCAGGGCAAAGTCTTATTATTACCCCATTGATCTTAGTTCTTTGAGTTTCTTACCTGGGTTAGAGTCTGAATAACAAACCTGTGGGCTTGCCTCCAATTGGAGTTGCAGTAGACTTTGCTTTGACTTAGCCATTATCAACCATATGGAAAGTTCTTCTGGTTCAGTGACAGAACTGGAGATTCCTCTTTGATCCTTGCTTAGGTATTTATTCCTTTACATACTTCAGTTTGGGCTAGAAGCTGAAACTGAGACATCTTCCCTTCCTGGCTGCCCCTACATTTCCATTCCAACCCCTCTGCCTTGCTTCCAGGATCAGTCATACAATGGTTACTTGCTTTTGAACTGACTCCATGCTTAGTATGCAGCCTAGGTCTTCCAACCACATCTCATCCTGGAAATGTCACTCTTAGGCACAAATCCCCTACTGAGTCCACCCTAGATCTATGACTAGACAGATACTTCTCCACCCTGAACAAAGTTAGGTCCTTATATGCTGTATGTGTAGCCTCTTCCTGTCCTTAACATCTTGCATCTTCCTGCATTAGCATGTTCCGCACGGCCATTCCTAGCTAGACCCTATCCTCGGCATTCATTGACCTTTCTGTTTATCTCCCTATGTCTACCTGGGCTGAAAAAAATTATTTGCTAAGACGTTTTTCTTATTTTTATAGGTAATTATTTGGTTGGGTATGTCTTCAAAATCTTATTTGAGGGGCTGTGTCAGGAAGGTCAACTATTCTTCTTCTTGTTCCATTATCTTGGTTATGCCTGAACTCTTATTTCAAGGACCTGGACCTTCAATCTCCCTTGTACCCATTTCCTTGAATGTCTCATTCTTTGGGAAGTATGGAAGAAATACAGTCCCATTTTAAGCTATCCTAGTAAGTAAATACCCAAAGTATCAGTCTACATAAATTCTTTTAGTAGAGAAGGCCCCCACCAAAGGGATGTCTCAGAGCCAGATACTCTGGTATCATATCAGAATGAGATGGTCTGACATCATCCAAGACCTCAGGGATATATTCTATTCCTTTTCACCCATCTTCCAGCTTATTTAACATTAGAAATAAAGAATGAAGTGGGGTTGGGGGATCGTAAGAGATTCATAAATTGAGCCAGATGAATTAAATAGATGAGTTGGGAGTAATTTTTCTATTTCTTTGTTCTGGTGTCTAGTACCTGCCTTTTTCCCCACTGCTGTTAGGAACAGAAACTATATGAAGGGAAGGTAGCATGGTACTATGGCATGGGCACCGACTTGGGCATCAGAGGTCCTCTGTTCAAATTCCACCTGGATGTGTGATATAGGAACATGTAATCTTTTAGTTCTGAGCATGATTTACTTTTTTCTTGATGATTCATATTAAGTAACATAAACATTGATTTGAGTGTTGAATGTTAGTCAACCCACTGCCCATAAAGACACAGCTGAATTGCTGTTGAGCTCCCTTCCCTATCCCCTTCCTCCATTTCCCTTCCTGGCCACATTCTCGTATCTGAAACTTTGTCTCAATCCAAGAACAAATCTTAAAATCTGAGAGTGAAGAGGAGTTTTGATTTCCACAGAATCATCTATATTTACTCTCTCATGGCACAGAGTAAAAGAGTTAACAGAATTCCTAGGTGACCTAGCCCTGGCAAGATTCATGCCATGCTCAGGAATTTAATTTAGCTTCCTTTAGCCAATCAGACAACAAAACGCACCCTTATAGTGAGGGCTTCAGGAGAGAAGGAAAATGTCTCAACTGTAATTTTCTCCAAAGGTCCAAAGTACTTTCATAAATTAATTTGCTTATAATTTGTATATAGTTTTTATTTGACTGCATAGTTTGTATAGTACTCAGTCCATTTTTGAGTTTAAAATTCCCCCTCAAGATGGTTTTTTCCCAGCCTTTCTTATTCTTTTTTTATCTGTTTTCCCCCTTGTTTACTCCTGTGGACTCAGATCCTTCATTTCAGATCCTATGTGAGACTGAGGCTTAACACATGGGCTATCCTGAAAGTCATATTTTATATTCCATTATTTGCATGGGTTAGAGGTTGAACCTGGGTCAGTAACTGGACAGAGTATGCCAGAGGAGTCATGAGCAGGAATATAAGCTGCCCTGTCCTTGAGATAGGTGCCTCCCAGTCATTGGCCAAAGAAGAAGAATGAGTAGGTACATAGAACTATTGATGGGGGAGGGAAGAGTGAAGGAGTTCAGGTAAGAGAAGTGAAGTCCTCAAGTTCAAGCAAAGGGGATATGGAACAAAGGGTCAGGATGCTGGGCCAAAGAATCTGGACAGCTAGGCATCAGGATCTGAGAGAAAAACAAATGTGCCAATCTTATCTTTTCTATCTCTGCACCTCTCAGATCTATCTTTCTCTCCAGTTCAGGCACTCATCAACTTTCATCTGAGCTATTGTAGCAGCCTCCTAATTGGCATCTCTGCCTCCATTTCTCCCTATTCAATACATCCTTCCCACAGATGTCAAAGTTATTTTTGCCAAAGCATCGCTCTGACCATGTCACACCCTCTATGTGTGGCACATTTGTTGTTCAGTACTTTCTGGTCATGTCTGACTCTTTATGACAATATTTGGAGTTTTCTTGGCAAACATATTAGAGTGGTTTACCATTTCCTTCTCCAGCTCATTTAACAGATGAAGCAACTGAGGCAAAAGGTTAACTATCTTGCCCAAGATAAATTAAGTTGGATTTGAACTCAGGTGTTCCTGACTCAAGGAGTCTATCTACTGTGTCACCTAACTGCCATCTAATGTGGCACATAGTAGGTGCTTAGTGTTTAGAATAAATTCCAGTTTCCTATTGCCTTTAGAGACAAATATAAATTTTTTTATTTGACATTGAAGATCCTTTAAAATTTGACCTCACTACTTTTCTTTCTTGCTCAAGGTTAGAACTATATTCAGAGTTTGGGCAGATTACAGATCACAGGGGGATAAAAATAGAGTCAAGTGGCTGGATTAGACCCAGCTACATAACACAGTGGGCAGAGAGCTAGGCTTGAAGTTAGGAAGAGAAGAGTTTAAATCTTTCTTTGGACACTTGCTAGTTGAGTGACCCTGGGTAAGTCATTTGACCTCTGTTTGCCCCAGTTTCCTCACATATAAAATGTGGATAATAATAGCACCTATCTTCCAGTGAGGATCAAATGAGATATTTGTAAAACATTTTAGCACAATGCCTAGCATATAGTAGGTGCTTAATAAACACTGATTCCCTTACCTTTCCCTCTTTCCCTGGAGTAGTAAATGAGGCACTAAGAGAATAGGCAATACCTGACAAAAAGGGAAGATGATTTGATGCTTAGGATTTGAGGCTACATACTTGAGAAATGAAAATAGAAATCATTCTGGGGAATTGGCTAATGGGTAGAAAAGGACACAATTCTTAAAAGGAGAAAAGAAAAACTTAAAATAAGAGAAAAGTGGAAAAAAAGGGGAAGGAAAAGTCCTCTCCCTGGAAAGACAGAGGATTCTGACAAGTGGCCGGAAATGATGTGGCTACCCTACGTCCTCAAAATGGAATTTTTCAGCTCTAGTCTCCAGTATAGAATATTTTTTTCCTTCTCTTTTTCCTCCTCCTATTTATTTACTTACTTTGGGTTTTATTTATTTTTGGTTTTATTTATTTATCGGTTTTTAAAATTTATTTCGGGGGTTATTTTGTTTACTGGGTGATGTCAGCTACTCCAGAGCAAAACACAGAAGTTGCTGAGGAGTAAAGGAGGATATGACTGTGAAAGAATCTTGCAGGAGGAGAAAGAAAATAATGAAAGATGGTGCACAGCCCAGTTTATATTGGCTAAGGCAGTGTGAGAAACTTCCTGGTGCTGGGGCAGTGTTGTCCAGGAGGCAGGGTTGTCATCTGAATTGATTTGCATGACAATAGGCCAAGCTCTCATTATGCATAGTGATGCTAATAGGCACCAGCCACATTGCATTTCCATGGGAAAACTATCTCCTTACATAGACTCAACCACCTCCTCTTCCTCTTCCTCCTCCTTTTCCTTCTCTTCTCTGGCCAAAAGGCTCAAGCCTAGTCCTTCACATCCTACAAGAGAACTTCCCCTGGGAAGGAGCCTTTGTAGGAAAAGGAAGATGGCTGGTTCTTTGAGTTGGAAAGTAAGATTCTCTCTTTTTTTCATTGAAATTTATTTTTTCAATGAATATCTCCTCTACCCCATTGAGAGAATAAAAATAAAACAAAAGTCTCATGACAAATATGTAGAATAAAGAAAAACAGCTTTCCACAAAATGATCCTATAAGGCTGGTCAGGAAATATTTTTATTTCTCCTGTTTGATAAAGAAGCTGAGTTTCAACTTTAGCAAAGTTGCAGGATACAAAATAAACGCACACAAATCATTTGCATTCTATATATTACTGAAAAAGCCCAGCAGCAAGAGGTAGAAAGATAAATCCCATTTAACACTACTGTAGACACCATACAATATTTGGGAATCTACCTTCCAAGACAAATCCAGGGACTATATGAACACAATTACAAAGCACTTTTCTCACAGATAGAGTCATATCTAAATAATTGGAAAAACATCAGTTGCTCTTAGGTAGGCCAAGCTAATATAATAAAAATGAAAATTCTACCTAAATTAATTTACTTTTTCAGTGCCTTACCAACCAAACTACCAAAAAACTATTTTATAGGGCTAGAAAAAATAATATCAAAATTCATCTGAAAGAACGAAAGGTCCAGAATATCAAGGGAGCTAATGAAAAGAATTGCTAGGGAAGGTGATCTAGCTCTACCAGATCTCAAATTGTATTATAAAGCAGCTATTATCAAAACCACTTGATACTGGCTAAGAAATAGAAGGATAGGTCAGTGGAATAGATTGGGTACATATGACACAGTAGTCAATGACTGTAGCAATCTACTGTTTGATAAACCCAGGGACCCCAGCTTCTGGGATAAGAACTCACTGTTTGACAAAAACTGCTGGAAAAACTGGAAAATGGTGTGACAGAAACTTGGCATAGACCAATGCCTGACATCATATACCAGGAAAAAGTCAAAATGGATACATGATCTAAGTATAAAAATGGATATGATAAAGAAAATAGGTATAAAAGCTGATACTATAAATGGAAAAAACTGATACTGTGAATAAGTTAAAACAAAAGAATGTTTTATTTGTCAGATTTCTGGAAAATGGAGAAATTTATGGCCAAACAAGAGATAGAGACCATTATGAAATGTGAAATGGATAATTTTGATTACACTAAATTAAAAAGTTTTTGCACAAACAAATCCAGTGCTACCAAGATTAGAAGGGAAGCAGAAAACTGGTAAAGAATTTTTGCAATTAGTGTCTGTGATAAAGGCCTCATTATTAAAATATATAGAGAACTGAGCCAGATTTACAAGAAAACAAGTCATTCCCCAATTGACAAATGGTCAAAGGATATGAATAGTCAGTTTTCAGAGAAAGAAATTAAAGCTATGTATAGTTATATGAAAAAATGCTCTAAATCACTCTTGATTAGAGAGATACAAATCAAAACACCTCTGAGGTACCACATCACACCTATCAGATTGACTAACATGACAAAACAGGAAGATGATAAATGTTGCAGAAGATGTGGGAGAGTTGGAACACTAATTCATTGTTGGTGGAGCAGTGAGCTGATCCAGCCATTCTGGAGAGCAATTTGGAACTATGTCCAAAGGGCTATAACAGTGTGCCTTTTGACCTTTTGACCTATATGCCTTTTGACCCAGCAATACCGCTTCTAGGGTTGTATTCCTAAGAGATAATGAAAATGGGGAAGATCCCACATGTACAAAAATATTTATAGCAGCTCTCTTTGTGGTGGTCAAGATATGGAAATCAAGGGACTGCTCATCAATGGGGGAATGGCTGAGCAAATTGTGGTACATGAATGTAATGGAATACTATTGTGCTATAACAAGTGATGAAACAGGCGGACTTCAGAAATACCTGGACAGGCTTATATGAACTGATGCTGACTGAAGTAAACAGAACCAGGAGAACATCATACATAGTGACAGCTACAGTATGAGAGGACTGTTTTTGATAGACTTAGTCCCTCACAGCAATGCAAAAACCTAAAAACATTTCCAAAGGACTCTTCATGCAAAATACAAGCTACATCCAAAGAAAGAACTATGGAGTAGGAGCACAAAATGGAGCAGACTATCTTTTCTTTTGTTATGTTTGGTTCTTTTTAGTTTTTACTCACGTTTTCTCCCATTGGTTTTAATTCTTATATGCAACATGGCTAATGTGAAAATGTGTTTAATAAGAATGTATGTGTAGAGTCTACACAAGATTGGGGAGGGAAGGGGAGAAAATGTAAAACTTATGGAAGTGATTGTTGAAAATTAAAATAAATAAATTTGGAGAGAAAAAATAAATTCACTTAATGAATTTTTTAAAAAAGCTGAGTTTCAGGGATATTTATTGAATGACTTACCCAAAGGCACACAGCAAGACCATGGCAGAGTTAAAACTGATTTAATGCTCTATCAGTCAGACAATTAAAAATTTATTAAGTACCGAATAGGTGCCAGGCACATAGGCACTAAGGAATGGGGAAGAAAGGAAAGGTAAAAGACATTCCCTGCTCTTGAGGGGCTCACAATATAGTGATTGAGACAATCTGCAAATACTTATGTAGAAACAAACTATATACAGTATAATTGGAAATAAACAACAGTGGGAAAGAAGGCAATAGAATTAAGAGGGAATGGGAAGGTTTTCGGTAGGTAGAATTTTAGCTGGGACTTGGAGGAAGCCAGGGAAGTCAAGAGGTGAGATGAGGAGACTATTCCTTGCATAGGGGACAGAGAGTAAAAATATGCGTGATCAAAAGATGGAGTGCCATGTTTGAAGAATGACAAGGAGGCCAGGGCCATTGGATTGCAAAAAGACCGGAAAGGCAGAAGGGTAAGTTACGAAGGGCTTTGAAAGCTAGAGGATTTTATATTTGATCCTGAAGGTGACAAGGAGTTACTGGAGTTTTTTGAATAGAGAGTGGCAATATTAGACTTATACTTCAGGAAGCTTAACTCAACAGTTGAGGGAGATTAGATTGAAATGGGGAGATACTTGTGGTAGGCAGACCAACCAGCAGGCTATTGCAAAAGTCCAAAGTGTGAAGAGATAAGGGTCTGCACCAGTGTATTAACAAGTGTCAGAGGAGAGAAGGGAGCATATATAAGAAATGTTATGAAGGTAAAGCCAACAGGCTTTGGTAACAGATTGGATATGGGAGAGGTGAGTGGGAGAGGGTGAAATCAAGAATAACAGGCATCAAGCCTGGGAGACGAGGAGGTTGGTGGTACCCTTAACAATAATAGGGAAATTTGGAAAGGCAGACAATTTTTTGGGAAAGGTAATTAGTTCAATTTTGGACATATTGAGTTAAAGATGTCTACAACACATCCAGTTTGAGAAATCTTTTAGGCACTTGGAGACAAGAGACTGGGGTTTAGCAGAAAAGTTAGGGCTGGATAAATAGATGTAAGGATCATTAGCTTAGAGGTGATCATTAAATCCGTGGGACATGATGAGATCCTGGAGAGAAATTGCATAGTATATTTTCCACTATACTTTGTTGCTTAGATTCCTAATGGGATTAGGTCTTTGTGATTTGTGGTATTGGGTGAATAAATGCAGTTGTTAGGTCTGTAAGAGGTTGGACACATTTTCATGTTAACAACCCCTGAGGCACTGTCTTTGGGAGTAGGAGGGGATGGGTAATATGGCATAGAAACAAGAGAAAGCCAAGGGCCAGTCGAGAAGCTCAACTCATTTTGTTGGAGGTAGTTTACAGAATAATAGAACGGAAGGAGCATCCCTGACATTGGTCAGCCAGTCTACTTGAATGTGTCTTAAGAATCTCATGGGATAATAGTCTTGGATGGGCTCTAAATGTTAGAAAGTTGTTCCTTATAGAATTGTGATTTTAGTCTCCATGTACCTTTTCTTTATTGATCCCTGTCCTCTATTTGGGATCAAGGAGAATGTCAAAATCCTCTCTCATATGAAAACCATCAAAGATTTGAGCATAGATGATAATAATATCTAAAATCTATATAGAACTTGCAGATGTTTAAAGCACTTTACAAATACAAGGTGTTTTGAATGTCTCAGTGAAGACTGCATTAATTTCACAACTCTGGGAGGTAGATGCTATTATTATTTCTGCTTTACAGATGAAGAAATTGAGACAAATGAGGATTAAGTAACTTGCTCATAGCCACCAGTAAGAGTCTGAAACAGCATTTGAACTCAGAGCTGAATCTCTATGCACTGTGCCACCTAATTGTCCTAAGCTACTGTCTTCCCCTAAGCATGAAAAGACTTTTATGAACTGATGCAAAGTGATAAAAGTAGAATTAGGAAGACAATATGAATAATGATTATAGCAATGTAAACAGAAAAAAACAAAAAAACCAATGAAATGGAACCCTACAAAATTCTAATCAAGTTGAGCCCTACAGAAGAGAAATGAGAAAGAATGGCTCCCGGACTTCAAGGCACAGTACTATGAACATTGTTGTGGTTTTGTTTTTTTGGGTTTTTTTTGGACATGTTGGTTCATTTTCCTGAATTTTGATGGTCAAAGAAAGAGGCAAAAATGCCATGTACATAAAATATTTATATCAGTAACTTTAAAAATAAAGTTTGTTGATATCTTTTGTTTCTTTTTTTAAATGCCTGCTTTTCCTAATGTGGGGTAGATAGGTGGAACAGTGGATAGAATGCTGCACCTGGAATCAGGAAGACCTGGGTTCAAATCCAGCTTCAGACATTTACTAGTCATGTGACCCTGGAAACCTCTTAACCCTGTTTGCCTCAATTTCCTTGTTTGTAAAATGAGCTGTAGAAGGACATGGCAAATCACTCCAGTATGTTTGCCAAGAAAACCCCAAAAGGGGCAAGGAAGACTCGGGGCACAACTGAAGACAATTAAACAAATACTTTTCCTATTGTATCCCTTTGCTCCCATTCCCATGGAACTATCCTTAATAATGAAACTTTTAAAAAGGAAAGAAGAAAAATAGAAAAATAAAATTCAGCAAAATGAACCAACAAAGAGAATTTGAACTCAGATATATGTATTATATATATATGTGTGTGTGTGAGTGTGTGTGTGCACGCGCATGTATGTGTGTGCATTTTTCAGAGAGAAACCAAAAGGGAGAAAAAGAAATGGAATAGGGAAGGAATGAGAATGAGGACAGAGAGAAACTTACCATTTCTAATAATTGGAAAATGGCAAGAGAATAGTATACAAATGCAGGAGTGAGGAAATAGACATCTCTGCTCTTCTCTGCAGTAGGGAAAATAAGTTGTTTTTTTGGGGGGGTTGGACTGGAGAGTGAAAATACATTATAGAAATATAATTAGATTCAGAGCCTATAATACTGTATCTTTATTAGTTCTGTCCTTTCTTTTTTTTCTTTGATGGGGATTACCTTTCTGGGGCTTCTCCTAGATAATTTCTACTGCGTATGCATCTTTTATCTCATTTGATACTGTTTTAAGTTATTTTTGAAGTATTTCCAGAGGGAGACGAGTTTTATTGGAAACTTTTCTATTTGTATCATTATCGGAATTGAGAAAAATGTTTTAAATGTTCAGCATTGTTCAAGGAGAAGAGAGAAGTGAAAAGTAGCTGCATGAGATACGTCAAGCTAATAATAGTTAACATTTAGGTATTACTATTCCCATATTACAGATGTGGAAACTGAGGTAAATTGAGGTTAAATGAATAGCCCAGGAATGAAGAAAAAAGAGAAAGTAGTTGGAAAATTAAATGAGAAAGGCAAATGGAATAAATGGAGAGTAAATCCTTTCTAGGAGAAATGATGATAATTATTTGATTATTATATCAGAACTTGAAATTTGGGTTTCCCAGATTAGCTGAAGAGAAAATAGAATATCTACATAAACCTATTTTAGAAAAATAAATTGAACAAGTCATAAAAGAGCTGCCCCCAAAAAAAGCATCAGGACCAGATGGATTTAGAAGTGAATTCTACCAAACCTTTAAAGATCAACTAATTCCAAAATTAAATAAATTATTTAGAATAATAGGCAAAGAAGGAATCTTACCAAATTCCTTCTGTGAAATAAATATGATACTGATACCTAAACCAGGAAGAATAAATACAGGGAAAGATAATTATGGATGAATTTCACTAATGAATTTTGATGTAAAAATCCTAAATAAAATAATAACTAGGAGACTACAATACTTTATTACAAAGTTTATATGTTGTAATCAACTGAGAATTTATACCAGGAATCCAGGGGTGGTTTAACATAAGGAAAGCTATTAATATAATTGATTATATTAATAACATGTATAAACAAATCATGTAACCTATAGCAATAGATGCAAAAAAGCTTTTTATAAAATACAAACAACATTGATTCCTATTAAAAGCACTTGAAAACACAGATATAAATGAATTTCTCCTTAAAATTATAAGAAGCAGTATTCTAAAACCATCACCAAGCATTGTCTATCACCAAGATAAGTTGGAAACCTTCCCAGTAAAATCAGGAGTGAAACAAGGATGCCTATTACCATCAATATTATTCAATATTGTACCTAGAAATGCCAGCACTAGCAACAGGAGAATTGGATTCCTGGATTCCAGTCTCTTACCTGTAAGACAGAGTGATTATTTATTGCCTTTGTCTCCCATCCAAGATTCCCATCATCAGACTCAAACAACTAGCACCTCTTTGAGAAGTGGATCCCATTCAGAATTTCCCTTTGTTGGTTCCTCCACCTTTTGAAGGATGAAATTTTCATTATGTCAAGTCAAAGAGATTAAATAAGCAAAGAACTTTCCAGCAAATTTCTCCACTCTGGTACCTGGATTTCCTCACATGGTCATATCTTTTCTTAATAAATGATGCTATCCCACAACCTTCTACTCTTTATCTATGTCTTTTTCTTTTGAATCTGGCTTGGCTACAATTAGATTATATTAAAGTTTTGTTTGTTTCTTATATTTGCATTTCAAAGATTTTTACCTATTATACTATTTTACTTCAAAGTTAAGCCCTGGAAACATACCCCCACTCCCCCAAAATTAATAGTCTCTACATTCAAGATTCTTACATTCTGTTGAAGGTATACAACCTGTAAACACAAGTACATGCAAAATAATTTCAGGCTAGATTAAACCACCAAAGTTTCTCAGGTTCTCAGGATACTTGAGGCAAAATATCAGGGCAGATTTTATTTCCCAAATTTTATAGAACTTTCCCTCCATTTCTCTTTTAACCCACTGTATTCAACTTCAACCTGTATTTTGCTAGTGGTGGGGTGTTAAGTTGGGAAGGGTAAGGGCTTGTTAAAACAGTGCTAGTGAGGGAGAAACGGAGAGTGAACCAACTGGAATTCAAAGGTGACTTTGGACTACTGTCCAGAAAGATGTTTTATTTGTTCTGAGTTTAAGGCAGATTAGCAACCCCACATAGAAAGTTACAATCTGTCTTTAAACAGATCTTCTATAAAGGATGTAAGAGCAGGATCCTGGCTTCATCTTGCTGCATTCTCTAGTTCTATCTCTCCCTATTTATTTATTTACTCATTCATTCATTCATTTGTTTGTTTGTTTATTCATAATAATTTTCTGCAGAATTAACCTCT
The DNA here is from genome assembly GCA_023548195.1 of Bettongia penicillata ogilbyi. Classification (NCBI taxonomy): domain Eukaryota; kingdom Metazoa; phylum Chordata; class Mammalia; order Diprotodontia; family Potoroidae; genus Bettongia; species Bettongia penicillata. Next base: position 4,504,952 of record JAJHZJ010000713.1, read on the forward strand.
AATGACCAATTCAACAGGCTAATGCTGTTATTTCCAGCCACTGAATGAGAAGTCATAGTAATGTAATTGGCTTCTGGTTACTGAAATGGTGAAATATTTCTTCCAATCGCAAGAAATCTCAATGTTTCTTAAAATAAAAGGACAACTTTTTTTGCTTCCTTCCTAGTTACCAGCAAAACTTTAGCTTTGAAAATAGGTGCCAGATATTGTGACTAGTGCAATGGAAGAATATAGAAATTTTTCCCCTCATCTTGGAAATTCCAGTGTGGACAAGATTCAGGGAAGCTAAAAACTGTCCCACCACCTTAGAATTTTATACTAACTGGTTTTTTACACTCTCTGAGATAATAGATAGAGAAATAAAACACTCTGGGGTAGTGTAAGCATATGTAATGTCACTTTAACATCTGGGCAGATGTCTCTCCCTCCTCTACAACAAGCCCACATTTTCCTTGATGTTGGTTTTCCTGAAGTTCTTGGCTTTTGACACCTCTTACTTTTCTAAATCTAAGACATTTTCCTTCTCTGCATTAACCTCAGCAGCTGAGTTGTTACTAGGGTGAGGTGATTGGAACTTTGTCTCCGGTCATTGAAATTTAGAAAACACTGATAAAACTTGCAATTCTTTAGCAGCATAGAAATCTTTAAGCTCATCACCTAACTGGCAAGAATATTTAATTGAAATAGAAATCTTCAGAAACTTCCTTCCATATACCAAACTCCAGATAATCTCTCTAGTTGAGCTCCTTCTCATTCCCTATATGTTTAGTCTTTTTTTTGCCTCAGGCACAAAAATTTGTTAGTTACAGATTTAATTAGTAACTAGATAGACTTATTTTGATGTTGCACACAGGGTTCCTGCAATGCTTCCTCCTCCACAACCTCCAAAGATAATCAGTGAGTTGCTAATCCCAAATTGTATGCTTCAAGTTAGTGAACAGTACCACACTGAGATTACTAGGTTTTTGATAAAATACTAAAATCCTAGACTAAGAAGAGCCTTTGGTGGTCACCTAATTTGACCTTTATCTGATTCATGAAGGCTCTGACAACTGGACATTAAGTCATGATGAGCACTTCCAATGATATCTAATCAGGCTTCCCATTCCATTTTCACAATTTAATTCAATTTTATAAAATCACTGAAGCATAGAGTTTTAGATTTGGAAAGAAACTAAGTAGTCATCTAGTATACCCCAATCAAAAAAAAAAAAACCTTACCATAATATACCCAGCATACCTTGTTGTCCTGCCTTTGTTTAAACATTTCTAACAAGGGGGAATCCATAGCCTTTGGGGGTAAGCCATTTCACTATTGGATAACTCTAATGTTACTGGAATTTTGCTATGAAAGTTTTTCCTGATATCAAATCAAAATTTAAATCTTCTATTTTCACTTCTGCCACAAGGACCATGTCTAATTCCTCCTCCATATGACAGACTTTTAAACATTTGAAGACAGCAATCACATCCTCCACCTCTCCTCCTAGGTTTTGCTTCTCTAGGCTAAGAGCGCGCAATTTCTTCAACCAAATCACTTATGTTATAGACTCAAGGTTCTTCTCAAATCTGGTTTTCCTCTCAGGTTTATCAGTGTCCTTAAACCATAATGCCCAGTACTGATCACAATGTTCCAGATAAAGTCTAAGATGAGCAGGGTACAGTGTTGGAAGCTATGCCCCTCTCAGCTGAAGATCACATTATCTTTCCTTTTTTTTAGCTACTACATTGCTTGCTATATATTAAACTTATCTTTCCCCCCAGAATATCTGCTCTTTAATCATGTCTTCCCAAAGACTAAATCTATCCCTATTGAACTTTTTCATACTAGAGTTAGCACAGTTCTCTAGCCTGTCACAATTTTGGAAGATCCTGACTTTTGTCATCCAGTAGGTTAGCTATCCTTCCTAAACTTTTAACTTCTACAAAATTTGATAAATATCCTATTTCTGCTTGTATCCAAGTTATTGATAAAAATATACAGCATAGGACCAAATGTAGATTTCTGAGGTACTCCACTAGAAACCTTTTTCTATGTTGACAATGAACCATTAACAATTAATTTTTAAATCCAAACATGAACAAATTAGCAATCATTATACTAACACCAGAATGTCGTAGCACTATCAACTGCCTCCCTGTACAATGGACATCCTTTCTTTAGAATGAAGCACTTTTGATTCTAGAACTGCTTCCAGACTAAGTTGGTAGCCATGGCTTCCATTTCTGCAATAGGGAGACTTGCCTTCTGTGACAGACCTCCCTTCTATCCAGTGGATTATGAGTTGTCCTTAATTATCCATGTCAATGCTTCCCCTTTCACCTCCATTGAAGTAGATGATCAGCACTTGACTGTGTAGCCATTTCTCTCCAAACACAGAGTGAGGATATATCTGTAGTTAAGCAGCAAAGAATATCGACTTCATTTACTGCAAACAACTCCTAGGTACCAGAAAGACTGGAGTTTAAAATAGCAACAATAACACATGGACTGATAAATTATCTTTAGTTGTATTAAAGCAAATGATGTGTTCATTCTCTTGCTCCATGCACATGTAGATATATACTCATGACTAGATTCCTAGTTTTGTTAGCTCTATCTTAGAATATTCTTTGAAGATATCTGTTCTCTCCACTTAACAAACATGGCCACTAGTCTAATTTGGCCCCTAATCAGTTCTTGCCTAGACTATTACAAGAGTTTCCCAACTGGATTCTTGGATTCCAGTCTCTTCTCTAATGTATCAGATGAACAGCTGCCAAAATAAACCTTAGAAAGCATACAGCTGACTATGTTACTCCTCTGCTCAAGAATTGTCAATGGCTCTCTTTTGTTGCTAGGATAAAATACAGATGTCTCTGGAATTAAAAACCCTTCCAATGTTTGGCTCCAGCCTACCTTTCCATACGTTTCACCTTATTCTTTGTTCTGGACAAATTAGTTTACTTGTGACTCCCAGACATCTCCTACCTTCATTTCATTGTACATGTCTTGCATGCTTAGAACAGACAATTCCTTTCTTATCACTGCCTCTTAGAATGTTTAGAAGACACAATCGGTCTTCCTTTAAGGCTCTTCTCAAGTACCATTTAAGAGAAGATGTACTGATCTTCCCAGTTGCTTGTGTACCAATTAAAAAAGGCAAAGGAACCCAAGAGTTACTCATTGTTCTGACTCTACACCCCAGCTAAGGATTAATTACTTTCAATATTCTAGGCACTGAGTTTCTTATCACAAACAGTAACCTCACCCCATAAACTTCAAGTTTCTATCAATATAGCCAGATAGATTTTTAAGGCTCTGGTAGATAATGTACAATTAACTTTTTCCTATCAGCTGAAAAATCAGTCACCAGTCACTCAAGTCCTTGTCTGATCCTCTTTAGAGTAAGAAGAAAGGTTTACTCAGTCAGAAGACACATCCTTGAGGCCAACAGAGTAGCGGTTAAACCTAGTGGTGATGACCATTTCAGGGAAGGGAGTGTAATGAGTGTTCATTAAACATCTGCTATGTACCAGAGACTGCATTAGGTGTTGATTTTACCAAAAAGAAAAAACCCAAAACAAAAAAAAATCAAATGAAAATATTCCCTCCCTCAAAGACATTACATTCTACCAAAGGGAATAAAACATTTAAATAGATAAACAAATTCAGATCAGTACCTCGTGATCAACCTTCCAGTAGCAAGTCTATTTGAACTTGACTAAGTTGTTCTCAGAGGACAGACACATAGCTATTGGCTCATATTTGAAGTCTTTATAGCTTACACTTTCTCAGTAAAGCCTATGAACCAAGGTTATCTCCTTGATACTATGAAGCATTGGAATATGGCTTTTATAGAGGATAAAATCATGTATACTATTAATAAGTATGTAATACTACACTGTCTGGTCTGTTCTCCCAACTTCACCTTTGAAATTGTAGATTAAGGTTATTTTAGGTTCTAAATAACCTAAGTAACCTTATGGCTCTACATTCCTAACATGATAACTTATGAGCCCCCACCAGAGTGCTTTCCTTTCAAAATCAACCGGTAGAGATGTTACCTCTGAGCAAAGACATTTACTTAAATGGCATAGCAACAATGGTACTTAGAGAAAAAAAATATGCTCCCTTAAACTTAGAATTCACTTTTCTACAAATAAATATAACATCTAAGGGAAGAACTGGTTTAAATTTAGAGTATTAGTGAGACACATATGTAGTATGCATATGTGGCAAAGGCAATTTACAACTTCTGCTACTGGAGGGCCTGGAAGTATTTTTTTCTCTTTATGGAATCCTCATTACAGGTTTCCAGTGTGACCCTTTTGCACAACCCAAATCTCGATTGTCAAAGTCTATGTTACTTGAAGGTTCTTCCTCCTTCAGATGCCTTTCTCTCTGTAACTATGTTTGTATTGAGTGTGATTCTCTGTTCCCCCAACTATGTCTCAAACTCTGCCAGACTAGTGAACTGCTGAATGGGGTATACTCTCATTCTTTTCCTAAACAAAAAGCTCATGGTAGAAAAGGGGAAGAAAAGGAAATGCTCTCCTTTCTCCATGCAGTGGTCTTCTCCACACTAAGCTTCCAGCTTGGAAATCCTCCAGAAACTGCTGAAATCCATTCAAAGTTTAGCTATTTGAAGTATTTAGGGTCATGGGTAATTTTATTGCTTGACCGATCACTTTGTTTTCTTCTTGACCTAATTACAGAGATGGTCATACCTTGTAAAAGGTTAAGAGAGTAGATACGTCTTTATAGTCATTTTAATGCCTTGTTAACACTTTGTGAATTACATTCTGGGCTTTCTGTGTCCACGTTAATTGAAGACAGGGAATTTCACACCCCTCCCTTACAAATATAAATATTTTTGCATAGGGAATTTTGTTTTGTTCATGTGCAGTTTAGACACATATGTGACTAAGTTATTTTACTTTCTGGACCTCAGCTTTCTTACTTGTAAAATTCAAGGGGAAAAGCGAGGTCTGAACCAGCTGATCCCTAAGGTCCTTTCATCTATACATAAGATTTTAGGGTGTTTTGTCTTGAGGAATCAGGAACCAAAATTTTGAAAAAAAAACTGTCATGATAAATTCTGGCACTTTGGGAGAAAATCATGTGGCATTGAGGAAGACTTAGGTAAATACCAAAGACCTTAGTAAATGAGTTCTCAGGGAAAAAAATGTCCCTCCAGAGACAGGCACAGAGATGCCAATTTAGCACCTGTGGATGGATATTCTAGAATACTATTGCTAGAGTGGCTTCTAGGAGATGGGTCAGGTTGGGACCAAGGCTAGGAAAAAGTCTCCTGGAATATGGAATGTCTAGAGATGCCTCCTCTTCTTGATAGATTTAAGAACGGTTGAACAGAGACTAGCAGAGAACAGAGAGGTGCAGGTCCAACATTAATGGAGGACAAATGCAAAGAAAAACATATTTCTTGATGTTGGAGTCCCCAGAGCAAATTAGAGTCCTAGTTATGCCTCTAATTTTCATAACAAAACAGTCTGAAAAAAAATCTGAATTAAGTAAGGTTGATGGCTTAATCCCAACCCCTTCACTTTCTGGATGGAGAAACTGAAGTCCAATAAAAAAAATCATCAGAAGTTTAGGATGCATATTGATTATTTCTAATTAACATATTGGCTTCGTGATTTTTAATCCATAGGACTATACATATATGTTTTTTATCTAATGATATTATTGAAGTCTGGATCATTTGATATATGCTCAATTTATTTGTTATTTGTGTTCCTGTCTTATTTTCTCTTACTAGATTGGAAACTGGGGGAGGGGAAGAAGAAGAGGGTCAATACTTATATCTTATTCCTCTTTGAATCCTCAGAAGCAGTGCCTTACTGCATAGATGGTGATTAATACATATTTGTTGTCCTTAATTAAAAGAATATTGCCAATTTTAGCCTTGGGAAAGTAAATGTAAGAATAAATTACACTTATTCCCTTGGTTCCCTTCTGCAAAGATATTTGCTAATCTTGTATGTGTATTCCTTTTTTGTCCCATTATTATTGTCCAGTTATTTCTCATTCTTCTTGACCCTGTGGATCATGGCATGTCAATGCTGTCTATGGGGTTTTCTTGGGACAAAAGGGAAGCAGTGGATAAAGCACTGGACCTGGAGTCAGGAAGACCAGCTTCAAATACTGACCAGCCATGTTACCCTGGGTAAGTCACTTAACCTTTCTTTTCCTTAATCCACTCTTGAAGAAAGATATGGTGAACACTCCACTCCAGTATTTTCTTCAGTGAACTTTTGGACCTCTTTTTCTATTTGGCACATCCTGCTTTTTAAGGCATTCTTTTCCTCATTGGCTTTTTGGATCTCTTTTGCCATTTGGATTAGTCTAATTTTAAAGCTATTATTTTTTTCAGCATTTTTGGGAGTTTCTTTTAGCAAGCTGTTGACTCGTTTTTCATGATTTTCTTGCATCACTCTCATTTCCCTTCCTAATTTTTCTTCTACTTCTCTTACTTAATTTTCAAAGTCCTTTCTGAGCTCTTCCATGGCCTGAGACCAAGTCAGATTTTTCTTAGAGGCTTTGGATATAGGAGCTTTGACTTAGTTGTCTTCTTCTGGCTGTATGTTTTGATCTTCCTCATCACTAATGATGTAAGAAAATACCTCTTCACTGAGAAAGTAAAAATCTATAGTTTCTTTTCCCTTCATTTGCTTATTTTCCCAGACAGTTTCTTCAGTTTCTTAACTTTTGATCTTTGTTAAGTGGAGGGCTCTAGAAGCAGCCTCCATTTCAGCAGTGGCTGAAGTACCCTGGGGCTGGGGCAGGACTATACTCTCTTCTCAGCCAGGTGAGAGACCCTTTCCACTGACCCTTGAAGCTATCTTCAGTGTTTTTGGGTTCAGAAGATGAATCCACAGCAGCCACCAGTAATTCAGTGCCCTAAGGCCTGCTCCTCTATGCTCCACTCCCAACCTGGTGCAATAGATCCTTCCCATCAACCTTTCAGATTTTCTTAGACTGGAAATTTTTGTTAGTCTGTCATTTTATGGCTTCTGCTATGCTAAAATTTGTTTAGATTCATTTTTACAGGTTTTTTGAGGGGTTTTTGGGGAGAGCTATGGCAGAGCCCTGATTCTACTCCACTATTTTGGCTCTATCACCTTCCTCTCTCCTGTCCCCCTACTATTCAACTTCTTAAGAACTTCTTAACTCCAGTCTTTCATTTTCTGGGCTTCTGAAAACCTAGAAGGACAGAAAGAAAGACCAGAAAATGCAGAGCAAAACAATAAATGCAAGGAGCCATTTTGGAAATTGAAAAGCTGATTTGCATTGGCTTAAATCAGTTCATTAATTGTTTTTTATTTTAAGAGGGGATAAGGAAGGTGAAAGTTAGTTGTCAAGAGAAAACTTCTGGATGGGAAACTTATTTATGCTTAGGAGTAGTACATCTTGCATTTACTAGAATTCTGTTAGACACCTCCCAAAAGATACACACACACACACACACACACACACACACACACATACATACATACATACATCTTTCCTCTAACACTGAGTATACAAATTTTATTACTACAATTTCTCTTCTGATTCTAGATATCAGTTTTGTGTTGTCCTAAAACATGGAAGTGTAGTGTAGTGTGTGTGTGTGTGTGTGTGTGTGTGTGTGTGTTTTGGGAGGGGGTTTTTGGAAACAAGGAAAGAGGAAAGAAACATATAGACACTTTGAATTTCTCTTTATCCTGAAAAATGAAGGGGAGATAGTATTGGGGATGAAAATCTTCACAAAAAACAGAAACAGCTATGGTGGGAAAAGAACCATTTGTGGATTGAGTCCAAGCTTGAGAGGTCCACAGTTTGTCAGACCTATTTCCATAGTCTCTGTGGGTGTCATCAACATAGAACCCTAAGTTTGGAAGTTAGTCTGTTAGGAACTCTCCAAGGTCCTAAGGCCCATTCCCCTCTCCTAAAGGCAGGAACAAAATTAAAATGGTGGTTTTATCTGTTCTTTTAAAATCTCAGTGAGCCTTGCTTCTGTATTTGATATGCATACACATACATACGCATACACATACACATATTCATAGACACAGACATGATTGCATGTATTTATATACATATATTGCCTAAACATATGTGTATGTACATATGACTTGTTTTATTGTTATAATCTTTGAAATATGGAAATTTTCCCTTACATCTCATTTATTTTTTTCTGCTTTAGTTAAAAGCCTGTTCCTTCTTGTTCTCCTTATAGTATAGGATGATAGTTGTTTAACATACCCTGTAGACTATGTTCAGGCTAATATATGTTTTAGGCACATAAATAATATAAACAAGATGGCTTTATTAATTATTTTTGGTAGAGTGAAATAAACAAAGTGGTACTCCTTTCTAAAAGGTAGTAATCATCTGTGATTTTGTTAGCATAGGGGATTCCTCTATGAGAACTTTTTTTGACAAGTTCAGATCATAAAGATCTCTTATTTACCTACATGAGTCCTAAGGAATTGCCTGAGAGACTTAGAGGTTAAATGACTTGTCCAGAATCACATAGCAATTGTGTTGATTTCAAGTCTCATTAATTTATAGACCAGATGCTACCCGTAGTTCAAAACTACCTCTTTCCTTTATCAAAATATCTAGATGAAAACTTAAAGTATCCCAAGTTTCCTGAATGGTTTCTCTAAAGTTTCTGATCTAGACAGCCCTGGGAAATCAGGAACATTAACAATATTTATTGGCTGAATCACAGCAAACAGCACTAGATGGACCAGATTAAACCATTCTAGTGGATCTGGAAATTTTCTCCCCCACTTCATTAGTATAAGTAATGCATGCTAAATAAACTTGTATTCAAACAATAAATTTGAGGTTGCTTTGTAGTATCTGGAAATTAGGGCCCTGAATTTCAGATGCTTGCTTATCCTTTTCACGTTCCACTTGTCCCGGTACTATTTCAAAATCATTAATTAATTCAAGCCTACCCTACAGTTGTGAAGGAAGATAGCAATTAAATATGTAGTAAACACCAATAGATTTGGAAACATAATATTGCAATTTAGTAAAATTGGATTTGAATCTGGAAAACTTGAATTAAATCCCTGGAATCTTCTCAGTGATCTAACAGTGACTGAGGTACCATGGCTATTTCTGAAAATTTGGTGGATTTTAAAATTAGCCAAGTGTTTGCCAGATAAGGCAAGCCAGGGACAAGTTCAGTGCCTCTGTGATTCAGTCATCTTCTCTGAAATATGAGAACAATGAAGGCCACTACCCTCCCCTGAATCCAATGATTAATTTAGGACAAGGGGATTCAGAATAGGGACAATGTTTATTTTATCTTTAAAGGTCTTCACACCATTATGTGCTGAGTTCTCACAAATATTTTGATAGGTTGTGTACCTATATACATATGGGACAACTCTTCAAAGATCCTGGGGCTAGGGGAGTTGGAATAAGAATCTTGGAGTTCAGATGACTCTCTGAGCTTTATTCTAATGTGCCAACCTCCCTTCACCTATAAAACTTTATCAGAAATAGGAGTATCACACTAAAGTAGATGCAAGACTTCTTAACCTGGGTTCTTGACCTTTATAAATAATGTTTTGATAACTTTATTTCAATACAATTAGCTTCCTTTGTAAACATGCATTTAAAAGCATTCTGAGAAGGCATCCAGGCTGCTGATAAATACCCCTGAAATAGAGGGTCATTAGATTCCTGATGCTTTCCAACTTCAGGTAGACTTTTAGTGAAGGGACAATAGGGTCCCTAAATGCATTTTGGCACATCGCACAGGTCATGGTAGATCTAGAGAAGCCAGAAACAGCTGTAGAAATGTGAAGTAATAAGGAAAAAAATGTTACCCTTCCCACTCCTATCCTTAGAAATGAAAATAAAGACACCTTCTTGTTTAGGAGGCTAAAAGGTCATCAACTCTGATTGCCTTGTGTTTGTGCTTCAGAATTCTCAAGATTGTAAAATATGTATGCAACTGACAAACAAAATGATGTAGTAGGGAGGAATCCCTGTCTTGGGCCTTTTTCTTTTCTCTCCCTCTGTTGTACTCTCTTCAACTCCATTGCACATATCCAGTTCTGAATGAGGAGCACTTGTCATAAGGGATCAATTGCCTGGAGAGAAGTTCTGGGGTGGAAAGAAGTGCTAGGGCTTGCTGCCACAGTGCAACAAAGCTCCAGCCTGGGTAAGGATTAGAGCGTGCACCTGGAGAGCAGTGATCACATCTTTTCCCCAGATCACCCTACCTTGGAAGCCCTGAAAACTTGCAAATCCTCAGAAGCAGCTGGGAAAACAGCAGTGCAAACAAGTCTGAAGATCAAGACTGTGATCCCTCTTGAGGTGAATGGAACCCAGCTTTAGCATCAAGTTCAAGGTCAAGAAATAGGCTGAGAAATGAGCAAGCAGCAATAACAAAAAAGAATCTGACTGCGACTGTCACCTATGGTGACAGAGGAGATGAAAATACAAACTCAGAATACGAAAAACGTCATGAAAACAACTAAAGACAAAGCCTCAAAGAAAACAATTTTTGAAATATAGGTATTAATTCCTTCACAAAGTCCTACCCCTGTGCCTTATTGTGACATAGAGGTGAACCTAGATTTTGGAAGGTGTTGCTAGGAAAGTACGATTTCTGGAAAGGTTTCAAATATGCCTCCAGAAATATACTGGTGGACTTCTCTTTGACAATTTTGACAATGGCAATTCGTGAAACAAAGAAAATTCAAAAATGACCAGTTCCATCCAGTGATAATGGCAAAGTTGTAAGAAAGAAGGCAGAGGATGTAGAAAAAAATATTACATTATTTTAGGTCATCTATAAACTTTAATTTGAGGTCATACATATACTTGAGTATATGGAGAGTATTAATTGCTTTTTAAACTTTGGATAGAAAGTATTTGTAAATTTTTTTAAAAATCTTGCTATACTCCCCTTTTAAGAGTTCCTAAAAATCATAGATACAGAGCTGTATACATCTACCTTATAGATTATCTCTTATTTTTTAATTTTATTTTTCAATGAACTAGCATTTATTTTCTCTTCTTTACACAGAAATAAAATAATAGACAATTCTTGTCAAAATATGCAATCAATCAAAATTTGTGCCTTGACCATGTCCAAAATACTAGGTGCTCTAAAAGTCTTACAAATAAATTCTATCAAATGTTTAAAATGCAATTAATACTCTCCAAATACCCAAGTATATTTATGGCCTCAAGTTAAAGTTTATTGATGATCTAAAATGATCTGATGAAGCATAAAGCAGCCACTTAGAAATAACAGCCAGTTTTGAATTCACAGGTTATCGAAAAAAGTACTTTGTAGCTATTCTTCTTACTATGTTCTTTGTTGTTTTGAATCCATTGTGTTTACTGGCTGACTTATTGGGATGCTTACCAAATGGAGTTCATTTTAGAAGTTATAGTCCTCTAGACTATAGTTTCGGGTGTGCAGACTATACTAGGACCTGGAATCAAGTAAGCCAGAGGAAGTGCTACATTAATCAGATAAACAAAACTACTTTCAATTTATTTTCTGCTTATTTTTCTATGATATCCTTGTAAAAGTTTTTTTTTACTGTTGATCTTTTCTACATCATCATGGAATAGATATTTCTCCCTCAGATTTTGTTTCCTTTTCTATATCATCCCGGGTCACCAGGGTTGAATAAGGTCTGTTTTCCTTAGAAAATCAGGGTGAAATTAGGGCAACGCTACAGGGAGACTATGGGAGACCATTGTAGGTAGGTGCCATTTGAAGTCTTCTGCTATCCACCTTCTTTTTTGGATTAGTCTTTCTTTAATCCCTAGCTAGGGTTTACCCTTGATAGTTAACAAGGAGGAACTTGAGGAAGGTCCCAGCTATGGGTGATGGGTTAGAAGCCTTTGAAACTAGATCCCTCCTCCATCTTTCTTTCTTTTCCACTTACTGCCTGTTTCCTTGTGTGGTATAAATATTTGGAGGCAGTGTTGCATTCCTAGGCCCATGTCTTCTCCAATATCTTTCCCCCAGACTCTATACTTTTCTACAGCTCCCCACTTTCCTTCTTCGTGATCTTTGGGATTGGTGTCATTTTGAAGGTCTCAATCTGCATTCAGAGGTATAGACAGAGTGTGTCTTTATGGAATATTAACTCCAAAAGGCCACGCTTAAAGTTGTAGCTACCATAAGGAACAAAAGTTTACTCTGAATCAGAATCTGAATCACCAGACTGTCAGATATTTGGAAAGGTGGAGGATTTGTATAGGAATTGGTGTTTCAACTTCTCCTAGAAGTTGGGATTTTCAGTGTGATGCTGGCAAGGATACAGTAACCTATACTTAAAACTGATGTGGACATCAAAGCCCTGGGACAGAACAAGTGATTGGGGATAGGCATACTCTGGGAATGGCATCATCAGGAATGAAGGGCTAATCAGCTAGTCTTTTGGTTTTTTTCTATAAAAATATACTTCATAGAGGATTCTTTCAATTTTTCTTTTCACTGTGGCATTTGGTCCAGGTAGGGCTGTTTTCCCAGTTTATTTGGAGTGGTAGAGGGGGAAATACTCTTAGGGTAGCCTCTCACTCTTCTATCTTTCCCAGAATTCCCTATGAATACAGTTTTATAAACGCCACTGCATCCTCAATCCCAATCCCAGGTTTATTCACTATATCAATTATTCAGAAAATCATAGGTAGATTGACCAATTGTTTCTGAGAGAATGCATGGATTTGCCTTTCCTGGTGGATTACATAAATCATGTACAATATTCTCTGCTTTTTTCAACCCAACATGTAAAGACTTTATGAGATCTCTTTAGGCTTTGAGTGGCAAAGGAGCTGTGGAGTAACAAAGTGTCTTCAGGTCAGCTGAGAAGCTGGAAGTACAGATGATCAGGAGAAGCTTTCCTGGAACAGTGTACTCAGTTACAGAAGCGACTCTTCACTGGTGGCTTTTAAGTAAGGAAAACCACTGTGAGCTGAGGCAAGATAAGGCAAGAGCAGTGGCAAGTTGTATTACCTCTAGCCAGTTATGTTGTATCTCTTAAAATATGACACCTCTATTCCTTTTATCTATTTTGTGGTTATTTTTTTTCTGTTCTTAAGTGAATAACTGTCCAGAGATGGAGTTCCCCAGATTATAATCCTGTGAGCCTCAAAAGGTCAGAAGAGCCATCAGAGTTTCCTTCAGTTAACAGAAGTGGTAATGATAGCTTCCAAAGCCAGAGTAGAGCCAATGTGGCAACTGAGAGACCTATTTTCCCTAGCCCAGCATTAGATTGTCCCACCAGCTGAGAGATAATGTCCAAGGAGAAGATCATTTGAGAAAGAAGATGATGTATCTATCAGAATTCCAATCCTTCTTACCTGAAAGACAAAAAATAGTTTCTCAGAGTCAGTAATCACAAAGTACCCCTCAGCCTTATTGCCTACATGTATTCCTTATATGTGTGCCTCATTACCTTCAGGGCATCATAAAAGTACTTTGAATTGTTACCATCAACATAAAACTGAATTTCATCTACCTTCTTACGGAGCCAAGAATCCTGCATCTCTCTAAGCTTTGCTTGTACTTTACTTTTGATGTAACTAAATGCTACCTTCTTAGAGATGGATGAACTGTCTGCTGATAAACCCTATGGAGTTCTCATTTTTCATTTAGCAGCTTCTGAATTTCCCCATCATTTCCATCAAAACAGTCTTAGTGTTTGTGAGTGTTCTGATGCAGATGAGCAAATACAGTTTGATACATCAAATTTCTGAAAGGTGCCCACTCCTTTTCTGCTCCACTGTTGCCACCTGTGTTGACTAAACTTTCCCTCCAAGTTAGCAACTAACTGCTCCTGCTCACAAATGAGCTCTATTCTGTTGACATAATTCTTCTGGTAGTCATTTTGTGTTGGGGACACCATTTTTGTTGAATGAGAATGTTTAGGTTGGGGAGGATATGTCTATGATAGAGTCAGAGACATGAGCTAGCTCAATGTTTGGGAGGTTCCAAAGGAAAGTATGAGAGAGAAGAGGTATTAGACTGACTACCAAACTGAAGGTCTACAGAGTCATTATGCTGACCTGATTGTTTGGTGAAGTCTGGCCAGTAAACCAGTGCCATGCCAGGAAACTGAATGGCTTCCATTTGAATTATCTTAGGAAGATTCTGAAGAACACCTGGCAGGACAAGATACCAGACACTGAGGTCCTTTTCAAACTAAAGTGCCAAGCATTCAAACTCTGCTTCAGAGAGCACAACTCTGATGGACTGGGCATTGTGTTTGAATGCAAAACATAAGCTTGCCAAAAAGATTATTTCATGGAGAATTTACACAGGGAAAGAGTTCACATGATGGTCAAAAGAGATACAAGGACACTCTCAAGGTCTCTCTTAAGAACTTTGGAATTGATTGTGTGACATGGGAGACATTGGCACAGGACTGGTCAGCAGCAGAGAAGGTGCTGTGTTCTATTAGCAAACCAGAATTGAAACAGCTCAAAGGAAACACAGGATGCACAAGTAAAAGAATCAACCCCAAATGTTCACACAGACTATTTGTGCCTGACCTGTGGTAAAGCATTCCAAGCTCATATTGGTTTGATCAGTCACAGTTGAACACACTGAAACTTGTCTCTAACACAGTGATATCATTTTGGTCTTCTTTGAGAATGAAGGATAGCAACCAGCCTCGTAACCTTTGTAATTTAAGTTTGAGCACACTCTTCCCAGGGACTTGTATGTGCAAAGGGAGAGTATTTCCCTGGTTTGGGGAACTTTTTTCTTTATAATTTCAGTCCTTGCTATGCTTTCTTAATAAATAAATAGATAAATAGATAAATGAATGAAAAGTTAATTGATGTCAATTGGTTGATCAATACTGGTGGAAGCACATCAGAAAGGGATTCATCCGCTATAACTTTAGAAGCCACAACCCCTTCAAAGTTTACCCAAAGAACTTTGAAGGTAGAAAGTTGTTCACCCTCAGAAAACCCAGTATGCTGTTACGAATTGGGGTTTGGGAGAGTGAACCCAGAGAGACATAACTCAAAACTGTCCTACCTTCAACATAACTGTGTATGTAAAACTATGTATGTATGTATGTAAAAACTAAAACATCTTGTTTTAAAAAAATCAGTGGCACAAGTACAGCATCACAAAAAAAAAAGTGATCAAAAAAGCCTTACTCTCTCAGTTGACCCCAAACAAAATGATCCAGGTATGTGATGCAGCCATGTAAAGTCCTAGCACAATCTTGGCCACATTGGTGAAAGAACTGAGTCCAGAGATCTCATGACACTTTACATTGTTTTATTGTATCTGTTTAGTTGCTTCAGTCATGTCTGACTCTTCATGACCCCGTTTGGAGTTCTCTTGGCAAAGAGACTACAGTAGTTTGCCATGTCCTTCTCCAGCTCATTTTATAGATGAGGAAACTGAGGCAAACAGGGTTAAGTCACTTCCCCAGGGTCACATGGCTAGTATGTGTCTGAGGCCAGATCTGACCTCCTCTTCTTTTGCCAGCTCTATCCATTGTGCCACCTACCTGCCCTATATTGCTCTACTGATTAGCAATACCATCTTAGCAGTGAAATATTCACTTAGTGAGTAAGATAATAGAATGAATGATCATTCAATCAATATTTATGAAGCACTTACTTTATGGCAGTCTCCATGGTGGGGGCTTATATATACATTATATTATATCTATATCTTTCTATATCTATATCTATCTGTCTATCTATCTATCTATCTATCTATCTATCTATCTATCTATCTATCTATCTATCTATCTATCTATACACACTATAATTAGGGTAGGTTACAAATAAAAAATTGAGACACGTCTCTGCCCCCAAGGAAATGCGTTCCCTCTTCTTGCATCTTGTTTTGTCAGAAACAACCAAATTCATTATATTTTGAATGTAAACAGAATGAAATATTTGAATTCCAATAGAGTTTTTTAGTGATGAAACTGTATTTGCTATGTTACTTTCTAAATAATGAGTCTTCATCTGATTGACAAATCTCTGCTGCAAGGGTTAGATGCAAACTCTTACTTGGCATTTTGTACTATAGTGTCATTTAATTTTGAACATAGCTTCCTCCTTCTCCCCTACCCCCAATCAGAAAATCCCTCCAGTACCTTTTTTAAAATCTTCTCTCTAGGTCATTCAAGAAACTATTTTTCCCTAGTATCCTTGTGACATGAAAATTCCTCAAACATTACAACTGCTGATTCCCTGACTTGGCACAGGTTTGAAATACTCTGAATCCTCACTTCCACCTTTTAGAATCCCTAGGTGCCTTCTAAACACTGCCCAGGCACTCCTTCTATATGAGGCCTTTCCTGGTCTGCCAGTTATTAACACACATACTCTCTTTCCAGAAATTTCTCTGTGTTACTTTGTATACACTTTGCTTTCATTATTTGTGCGTATGACTTTCCCCAGGTAAACAGAAATTACTCTGTGGCAAGAACTGTTTTTTGTTTTGTTTTGAATTCCAAGATCTAACAATGCCTGGAAATAGAAGGTTTTTAAGAAATGTTTAAATTGAATAGTCTTTTTGGTGGAGGCACTGAAAGATAAAGTGGTTTGTTTGAAAAATTATATGCTTTACTGAAAAGAATTAGTCTCTTGGTCATTCAAGAAATTTATCTCTGTTGTACAAGCTGTTTCCATCTCTCTAGGTCTCAGTTTCCTTTTTTTTCAAAATGAGGGGCTGAATTAATTAATTTATAAAGTCTCTGTTCAGCTCTGGTATCCTATGGATTATGAGTCTAAAGTCACGTAACAAACTAGTGATAGAAGTGAGAATCTAACTTGGAGGGGGCAACTTCTCATCTAGTGTACTCTAAGTCATGGGGGTGTATGGAGCAGAAATGGGGAGGGGGAGAAAGGGTAGTTATTAATATTTTAATAGATATTGAATTTTCAGATGTTTGTCAATCACAAAGAGAAAGGAATAATTGAGAGAGCACATATTGGGGAAGGACCAGAAATAGCACAAAAATAAATATAGATTGTGGTTCTGTAGGAGTTGGGTAGAGGTAAAAAAGAATCACAGAGTCCTAGGTTATTAAAGGTGGGAAGTACCTTAGATGTCATTTAATCTGCTTACTCCCTACATACCCAGGTACCATTTTACGGAATAGGAATCTAAAGTCCCAGAGAGATTAACAGACCTGTCCAAGGTTAAGAAGCTAGTATTTGGCAGTGCTGGAATGAGAACGCTGGTCTCCTGACTCTTAGTCAAGTGCTGAATCATATGCTAAAAGGGGCGGGAAGGATTTGGAAAGGAGGTTTGGTTATAATGAAGCCAGGTTTTGGTAAACGCCATGCTCTTGGTTGCCATGAATCTGATATGGGAGGCAGAAAAGAAGTCCACTAAGCAAAACCTAGCAGTGTAAGTTAATATTCATGTGGCAAGAAGCCTGTAGAGATTGTCAGAAACACCCACTCCAGTGCAAAAAGCAGCCCATAAGAAAAGTCTTCAGTCAGAGGAGTTGTGCATAGCTGAAGATAGATGTACTCTCAGCCTGGTGTGGGTGAGGGGTGGGGTGGGGGAGGAGGAGAGGGTGTGGTGGGGAGGAGAGTAGATGATTTCATCTGTTTAGTGAAAAATGACCTGAAAGTTTCTCTGATCTTGGAAACTGTGTAATAGAGGCCAAAGAAAACAGAATTCAATCTTATTACCTCTCCTTGAAATTTCTATGATGACTTTGCATATGTTAAAAATGAGTTAAACTGAAAAACTACCATTTCATACCATTGTCTTGGTAGAAAAACTAAAAAGATACTGGATCACTTAATGGGTTAACATGATGGATTTTCCTACATGTCCCTTAGGAACTCATTGCTTTAACCCCCTTCAGTTTGTCCTCCTTCCTTCCTTCCTTCCTTCCTTCCTTCCTTCCTTCCTTCCTTCCTTCCTTCCTTCCTTCCTTCCTTCCTTCCATCCTTCTTTCTTCTCTTCCTCCTTTTTCTCTTTTATTAGACAATCTTTTTCATTCCATAAGAGCAAAGAAATTGTCCTATTAAGTTAAAATGAGCAATTCACCCCTCTGGCATCCTGTCTCTACCAAC
Organism: Bettongia penicillata ogilbyi; assembly: GCA_023548195.1. Taxonomy (NCBI): domain Eukaryota; kingdom Metazoa; phylum Chordata; class Mammalia; order Diprotodontia; family Potoroidae; genus Bettongia; species Bettongia penicillata. The sequence goes on from JAJHZJ010000713.1 coordinate 4,523,004, forward strand.
AGCTACTGATTTTTGGTTTAATGTTCTCTTCTAACCTCCCCAGGGGAATGTTTTTTCTTCCTTTCCCTGAAGCATGAGATTGAAGCCACAATCAGAAACATTCTGCCCAAGTAGGCAATGATTGACATATGTTTTTCTATCAGTTTTATTAGAATGGTACTTTTCAAGATTAGTTTTCTATGCTTAGGGGTGGGTGGATGTGGGGGAAAAGATCTATTCATTTCTCTGAATTGACTTGGCTAGATCTGAAGGGAGCAATAGGGCTAAATCTAACTTAAATGGTTGCTAGGAAAATGACAGCCTCACAGGAATGAAAGTACACAGAATCTTGTCAGCATCGAATCCTTTTCCTCCTCGTTGGATACCTCTATTAATAAAACCATTTGACTGTTTTCTATTTTTAGTACAATGTATATTTATTGTAAACAATAATATACAAAAAAGGTAAGTTTCACAAAGAGAACAAGGGGTTTAAAAAAAGTGAAACAAACGAAAGACAAACACAAAACCAAACTTACCTAAAGACAAAATATGATTTAAATGTCAGGTCTTTTAAGTTACAGAAATATTTTAAAAAGATCTGCTTTTATACAGAAATTGAAAGATGCCATATTAAAAGAGTTCTTTATTCTACTGAATTCTAAAACTGTTAATATATCATTTTTAAATAAAAAAAGTTTGCTGTCTTTTTTAAAAAGCAGTCCTCAACTGTCCAGCAATAGCCTAATTAAAGTAAGTTAGTCAGTTTATCAACTCCCTTCTTCTCCTCAGAAGAAAATATGTAGGGGAATTTGAAGATGATACATGCTTCTGTTGTTTGGGGTCATACACACACACACACACACACACACACACACACTCACATGTACATACATACACCTAAAATTTGGACAGCCTGAAGAACTGTGGTAGAAAATAATGCAAATGATTCTACATTTGGAATCTCATTTGTACAAAAAAGACAACACTTCCAGTTTATTAAAAAAAATAACAAAAAGAAGAGGAAAATGTATTTGTACAAATCTAGGACACAGATCCCAAAGAAACTTGTTTTTTTTTTTAATAATAATTAAAAAGAATAAAGAGATAAATAAAAAAATGGTTACAGTTAAGGCCATAATTTAACAATAGGTGACCATACCCTTCAAGGAAGGCTCAAACAACCTACTGATTTTAAAAGTTTTTTTTTAAAAGAGGAAGATCAATTTTTTAAAATTAAAACCTCTTTTGTTACAAAATAAATAATTGTAGCATGTGGAATGTCTTAAAGGTATACTGTTTGCATTTGGGGGCTTAGAAGATGGTTTAAGAGTGGACTCCAGTATATGGTACCTGGGCAGAAAAGGGAGAAGGGAAGGTATTTGAGGGCACTTAAGTTTGCTAGTGAGACTTCCCCGGAAGCTGTTTTTGCCTCCCTCAGTGCCTGCCTTTGGCAATCTTTCTCTAGAGACTACATGGAGAAAACCCACTCAAAGACACGTGAGCTATTGCTAGTAGCATGATTTTAAGGCTCAAGGTATTTTTCTTTTTAAAAAAATAAAAGCAAAACTTACCCAAGGTGCCTCCAGATTCCTGTCTTTATTTCCATAGTAAAAAATAAGGCCTTTTAAATTTTTCTTTTCGAGGCAGCCTCACCTTGAATCTTACAGACTTTAGAATTGAGGAAAGCTAACCCCCAACACTGATCACACAACATGACGGGTTCTGTTTTGGGGTTAATGCACACAGACACACATACAATTTTAAGAGAAGACATATCTGTACAAAAATACCTCTGACTTCAAGAAAAGCTAGGGCATACTTTCACTAAAGAGTAGTTTTAGCTGTTGGAAAAATAAGAGCATTTAAAAAATTTTCTCTAAAAATATGTATAAATCCCCTCAAAATGATAATGAATCATACACAGTACATACTAAAAAATATTTAAAATAGAGAATATTCCTCACAGAGGACTCTTTTTTTCTTTAATTACAGCTAAAAAATAATTACAAAGTCCAAGCACAGGCAAAGAAAGACTGAACTACAGCGGCTATATGATTCTCCATCAATCTCTGTGCTTGCCTTGAAGAACATTTAAAGTCCAGTTCTGGAATGACTGTAGTGAGCTCTGCTGCTCTATCCATGGGGAGTGGTCTTGCCACTGATTCTGGAGAAAGCTCTAGTGCATTTGGACAACTTTACTGGTTTGTCTTTCCTGTTCTTGCCTTAGGTGTCTTTGAAGAATAAAGGGAAAAAAGCAAATGTCCAAAGGTGATTTTGTTGCTGCTGGGTTGTTGTTTTTTTTTTTTTTGTATTAAGAATATTACTTTTCTTATTCGCCTTATGGTCTGGTGAGCTGCGTGTAGACCGGCTGTTCCCAGTGCTGTGGGCTGTGGGTCTGAGGGATGGAAGGAACACCAGTTGTGTCAGCTATAGGGGTGTACATGGGTCGCTGGGCAGGGTTCATGTAGGTGAACGTGGAGTAGAGGCTGGAGCTCTGGCCTGCAGCATGACTATAGTAGGAGTTGGAGTTCTGGTGATCTGTGTAATCGTACTGGGAGCGAGTGATGGTAGGGTAGGAGGGGCTGTAATGGGGCAGGCTGAAGGGGTTGTAGGGGATCTGCTGCGGGGAGTGCTGCTGCTGTTCACTGTAATGACTGGGGCTGAGCTGCTCGGTCTTGATGTGTGTTCTCTGGGACTGGCCCTGTTCACTGCTCAGAGGAGTGAGGGTGTGGGGCTGAGATGGTGCCTGTGGCTGCTGGGCTGACTGCTGCTGCTGCTGCTGTGGTGGCGGCTGCGGTTGGGCCTGAGGAGGCTGAGGTGGTGGAGGAGGCTGTTGAGGAGGTGGGGGCTGCTGAGGCTGCTGCTGTTTTGACATCCACGAAGATGGGGGAGCAGAAGTGCTGCTGATGCCATAGCTTCCCGTATAAGTAACCTGACCAGGCTGGCCATGAGTAACTGGGACTCCTGGGTGGCCATTGGGTGGGAGATATTGGTCAAATTCATTAACGTCAAAGGTCTCGATGTTAGAGATGACATCACTACTCAGTTCCCCTATGTCCACATCTCGGAAATCGATAGGGGGCTGTCTTCCCCCTTCCTGCAGGGGGCGTCCCTCTCTCTTCAGGTCAGCCTTGCCTGCCTGCACATCAGTTTTGGGGGTGGTGGGTGGGGTAGGTGGGCCCTGAGACTGTCCTGTAGGAAAGAAGAAACACAGAAAAGTCAATATTATGTTTGATAAGGACTTGGGCTGGATAACTGCATAGACCTGTCTGGGAAACACTTTTATGGCCCCTGTTTAACTGCTAAGGTGTAATAAAGACCCTGACCTGAGCAAGTAGTGACCTGGAATGGAGATAAGCCACTGAATGATTAACCAGAGAGGGTACACACCTAGCCACCCACTTTTATCTTCGGTGGATCTGAAGTCAAGTAGTTCTGAGACACTAAACTGGGCATATTTTAGGTCAGCTGTAGTGTGTTTGGGGAGTGGGTGGAGAATAGATTGGACTCCTCTTTATGGAGTATTTGAGAGTCTTTGCAAATCTTTAATATTGCAATTTAGAGAAAAAGAAATGTGGCTATTTCAATATGGCCCGTTGCAGAAATGCCCTGAATTTGCACATTTGTATGCAGAACGCAGTGGTTAGCAAGAAATGGCAGAGGAGTAGAAATCTCCATGGGGAAGAGGGAGGTGGGGGGCACTCTGCTGAATGTATCAGTGAATGGCTTGGGGAATGGTAAGTGGCTGGGGATGGGATCCAACATACCAGAATGCTCCCCAGGGGAGTGCACTTCACTCATGCCAGAGGAAGAATGCGGAGAGTCTGCCTGCAGCGCCTTGAAGATGGCATTGGGCGAGATGTGGGTCTGCTCAGTACCTTCCTCCTGTTCCGCCTGCCCGTTCTTGACTGACTTCCTCCTCCGAGGTTGGTACTTGTAATCTGGGTGGTCCTTCTTGTGCTGAACCCTCAGTCGTTCTGCCTCTTCCACAAAAGGCCGTTTCTCACTCTCATTTAACAGCCTGATCAAAGAGGGGGAGAAGAGAGGAGAGAGGGTGAGATGAGTATAGTTGTCAATTTGGGGAGGGGGTGGGGCCCTGTTACTGGACAATACAGTTACTTTCCTATGGAACCTCTCTTAAAAGACTATCTGGAAGAAATTGCAGTCTTCATCCTACTCAAGTTGACTGGGCTAATAGAGGAATTTTAAGTTTATTTTTAAAATAATTAGCAAAAAGATTATATAAAACTGTATTGTGTATGTCAGAGGAGGTAATTATTCTCCTTTTCTTCTTTCCTTCTCTCGCTTCTAAACAGTCAAGAGATGGGCACTGTGGTCTGCTGCTTCTCTTTGGGGAATTTGCTATCAGGGTTAATACTCTCTGTCTTTCTGTCTCTGTCTCTGTCTGTCTGTCTCTCTGTCTCTGTTTCTTCTTCTCTCTCTCACCTTAAAAAAAGGTTTTCTTCCCCTCCTGGTAAATTGCTTTACCTCCTTGTAAAAATGCTTTAAACTGTGGCCTCCTTTGCCTTTGCCCCTACCTTTCACCCTCCCCAAATCCAGCCTGCTCTCTTCTTTTCATAGGCTCTTGGGCACTTTCCTAGCCTCTCCTCACCACCACAGTAAAGCACCAGCCAGTTTACCAGAATGAATTACAAAGAAGCCATCACTCAAATCAAAAAATTCCTTCCTACGCTCTAGCCCCCTTTCTGCCCCCCCCCCCCCCCTTTTTTGCCCTTTCTCTTTCTCCCGAGATCTCACTTAAGTGGCACGGAAACACACACACACCCCTCCATCTACCGACTTCCCCCTCCCCCACCACTCAAGTTTTCAGAGTTTAAACTTCAATTAGCCTACTTGCAGAACATTTTCCTCCATCCCTCCTGTTACACACTTTATACGCCCCTATTTTCACTTCCTTCCCCCTCGCTTTCATTCGCAATATCGAACTAACCAAGCACCCGTGAGATAGCACTCCAGCCCCTCCGGGTGAGAGTGTGGGAAGCTTAAGTTTGCAAAACATGGCATCCAAATAATTTGGTCAAACTCAGAGCTGCCCTGTCTCGCGCCACCAGTTCTTCCCCCCGCCCCCAACTCCAATTTCTTTCAGTCCCCTGCGGTGGGAGAGTGGATTGGCATCTCTAAGAACCTACCTCCAGAGCTTGCCCAGAGTCTTGCTGAGCTCGGCGTTGTGCAGGTGCGGGTACTGGTCTGCAAGCTTCCTGCGAGCCGCTTGCGCCCACACCATGAAAGCATTCATGGGCCGCTTGACATGTGGCTTGTTCTTGCTAGAGCCATTGACTCGCACGGGCATAGGCACCAGGGTCCAGTCGTAGCCCTTGAGCACTTGGCTGACTGCCTCCCGGATGCACACGGGGAACTTGTCCTCCTCGCTCTCCTTTTTCAGATCGGACTCGCCCTTGGGGAAAGTGTTCTCCTGGGGCCGGGTGTTCTCAGTGTCCGAACCCGAGCCCGAGGGGCAGGGCGAGCCCGCCGAGTCCTCCGACATAGTGGGGCTGGGGGCTCCGGACAGGCCCTTCTCCTGCTCGTCGGTCATCTTCATGAAGGGGTCGAGGAGATTCATGCGACAGCCCGAGGGAGGGGGCGGGTTACGAGAAAAGGAGAGCCGGGGCTCTGACCCAAGGCACTGCCAGGCAGGAGGCGTAGGGTCCTCTCGCCTCAACTGGTCGGAGAAGGAGCAGTCGGCTGCACCGCAGGCTCTCAAGACCGCCGAGCCGCCCTGATGCAAAGATCTGCGGGGCAGCCGGGGGGCGTCCAGTCCGCCGCCACCCGCTCGAAGTTAGGAGATTCAAGGAACAGAGAAAGAGAGAGAGAGAGAGAAAGTGGGTGCTCTTTCTCTTCTCCAAAGAAAAGTTCTTGGGGAGGGAGGGGGGGAAGTGGGAGGGTTTGGAATCGAGGCTTCACCAAAGTACCTAGTCAATTTCCAAGCCCCGTTCTCTACTCTCCAACTCTCTGGCTCAGTCTCTTTAATAAATACTCCCTCACCTTAGAGACTTTCGGCCAATCACAGCCCGGCCTTTCACAGCTGATTGGCTAAAAGTTTTGGGGAGGGGAGCGCCGCTTGCAGTTTCTGGGATGGGAGGGGCGGGATGGCAGTGGGGGTGGGGATGGGGTGTAAGGGAAGGCGGGGGACCAGAAACGTCTGTGTGTGATTTTGCTGCGCTCTTGGTATGTCAGAAGTTTGGTACTATCTCAGGGCAAACTATTCTGTGTGTGTGTGTGTGTGTGTGTGTGTGCGTGCGCGCGCGCGTGTTTGTCTAGACAGACTTAAAAAAAAAAGTTTTTAGTACGACCGAGGATGTAGATGGAGTTTACTGTCCCGTGAAAGCGACTCCGTGGCTACAAGTGTCTCACACAGATTATTCGCTGAGAGCTGGCCTCAGAGTATGCTTAGGAAAAACAAAAAAACCCAAGTTTAAAACGGCAAAATGTCCGGGTGATTTAACGGCTGCTGATATTCCACAACAATCCGCATAAATAGATTAACGTGTCATGCTTCCCTGTGGTCGGTGTCGCTTGTCAAATATGCTTAGGCGCTGCTGCTTCAAACCCAAGTAGCGCCCACTAAGCTAATGCTGGGCAGCGCTGGAATTCGGGTTCTCGACCCTTTCAGCCTCCACCTCCAACCCTATCCACTCTGGTGGGTAGGTGGCTAATGTACCTTGATCTCTGACAAGCCGTTTAGAACTTCTGCCCTATCTGTCTTGCTCCCCACTCTCCTCACCCTGATTATATTGCACAGTCATACACAGGTCTTCTAACAGGAAGGTCTCATCTTCTATAAAATGTGTCTGTTTGCAACTAGAAAGACTTTGCTCATGGTTCAAAGCTTTAGATAGCTAATTCCCCCAACCCCGAAGCAGTGAGGGACAGCTTGGCAAAGGTTTGTCATTTAACAACCCAAACAGTACTACAAAAGAAAAAAAAAAAGCTTCACTTTAGTTAAGTTGCAATGTACCTTTTACTTTGCCTAGAGAAAAACGATAGGCATTTTCACTTTCTTCTCCCTTAAGTGTCTACTGTTAAGAAGATTGTGGGATGCCTTTTTAGCCGAGTTTTAAAAGGTTTTATCTCTCGCCACAGAAAGCTTTTAGAAAAGTAATACTTAAGGACGCTAAAGTCCAGTAGTATAGGTTTTGAAATTGTGTTGAGCACAGGAACAGCCTTAGAAGCCCTGTGGGATGTGCGTCTTAAAAATTTCACAAAACTTGAATAACTTGGAATAACTCGTCGTTTTTACACGAACCACCCTCTTTTCCCACTCTGAGACATTTTCACTTCGTTTTAGATGATTTTTTTTGGAGGGGGGAGGTTGAATTTTACGAGCGGTACATAAAATGTCTCTCCTAATTTAATTTGAAAATAGCTGGCAGTGTTCGATGGTTTTCTTAAAAAGGAAAAAAAAAACTTTCTTTTTCTCTTGGAGAGTGTTAAAATTTTTGCCTCCTTTTGTCTAAAAGAAAGTAATTTTTTTTTAGAAGAAATGTTTCCTCATCACAGTGTAGCCACAGTTGTATGACTTAGAAATCATACTTATTTGACACTAGGGAAAGTAAAATCTAAAACGTCTGCATAGCCATGTTTGTGTGTTGAAAAAACTACTATGCAACCAACTTGAATCTTCGTCTGTTTGTATTGGCAAGTAGGATGTCAATAGGGTATATTACTTTCTTGGGGTGAGGGTGGGGGATGGAATTGTTTTGTGTATTCCTGTGTATTGAAAGAGGGAATTGTAAATGTAATTCTTTAATTTTTTCTAATTCGCACATACTGGAAGAATGCATGCAGAAATTGCAAGCTGCGAGTAGAGATTTAAAGAAAATCATTACCAGAATATTTAGAAGAGTTTAAAAATATTCATTCCTGTAGTTAATTACTAGCACAATGACAGGTAGACTTTGACCTTAAAGTATTTTAAAATATTTCTCTGAGTAGTTTCAGTACAATATATTATATATTACATGTAATACCACATTGGGCATTATGGATTATATACTCATATTTTAAAAAGCGGTAACCGTACTCTGCGCATTTTTTGTGCATTTGCAACACGCATATTGCCGTACCTTCTTAAACTTAATTGTAAACTTTCAGATACTTAAAAAAAAAAGAAAAGCATGCAATTCCCAGCATCATCCAGAGGGGGCACCAAAAGCCCAGAAAAGAACGAACCCTACGTTTCTAGGAGAAACTTTAGAAAATGAAGGGTGAGGAAAGTCTTCAGTTAATCTGGAGTTTGGTGATGTGATTTATATCTTTTGGAGTTCGTGGACCACTCTCTTTCACTCTCTGTCTCTCTCTTCCTTCCCCTCTCCTCTTCCTCCTCCTCTTCTCTCTATTTCTATCTCTGATGTTCTGTCTGTGTATCTGTGTCTTTCTGTCTGACTGTCTCCGGGTTTGTCTCTATGTGTCCCTGTTTCTATCTCTGTCTTTGTTTTTGGGGGGATTTGTTTCTGTTTCATTGGGTCTCCGTCTTTGTATTTGCGTCTGTGTCCCTATGTCTCTCCCTGTGTTTCTGTCTCTCTGTTTTTTTTTCTGGTTGTCTCTCTCCCTAATGAGCGCCAACATTTTTTGGAGCAAACTTGGGGGGAAGTTGAGATGTGAACATATAGATAGGTGTGTGGGTAGGAGCGAATGATGTTGGGGGCCAGGATGATTGGAGGAAATGTCCAAGGTTTTGATTCCTTAACATATAGTGAAATGGAAGGACATTCTCACCTAAGGACACGCCACGTCCAAATGCATCTCTCTCCATTGGACTGAAAAGCCCAGTGCCATTTGCCTAGTAAAATTTGCTGGTGAGAAGCCTTCATCCTTGGAGAAATTTAAAAAGGTGGACTTGGCAGCTGGTTCTTTCATTTGAAGGAGAAGTTTTCACAGAGAAACACAGTTCTCATCTTCTTCAATGGCATCATTCCATCCCAGGTCATCCCTACCCAAGGACCAATGACCCACATCCCTCAGTGCTCACTCCAAGTTTACTCTTTCAGGACACATGAATTTTAGGTAACAATTGACAAACCTGCAAAAAGGGATGTTGAAGAAGGAAAGAAAGGTGGATTGCCCTAATTCCTTCAGTAGACTAATTTCTCAGTCTAAAGGTTGTGTTAGTGTGTATGTGTATGTGTGGGGTTGAGGAGAGGCAGGCCAGGAACTGTGGAGTGGTAATCTTGAAGAGAAGCCAACTAGTTTTTAAAGGATAATGTTTAACAAATATATTATTGTTATATTTGTAGGTGGTTCTCTCCCCCACCCTCTTTTGCCTGCTTTTCTTTTTAAGAGCATCAGAATTTTAACTGGACCTAGCATAGCTCCAGAGTAGACAGGCGCTGTAAAGTCTGCGGCCTGGGCAGCTAGACACCAAGGAGAGTGGGGCCTGGAATCCTAGAAAACCGAAGTCTGGGAGCTCCTCTATTTACCTTTCTCCCCTATTTGTGTCTCCCCACCCCCTTCACCTATTCTAAGCATTTTTCTAACCTTCTCTTTCTGGTAGAACTGAGAGCCAGGACAGGACGAGATTGATCTATTTGGAAGAAGTTGTTAAGGTGGACGAGCCAATATTAGGGTTTTCTGTTAAAAATTAAGCTAGAAGTTTTACTAGCAAATTTCTTCACCTAAACAAAGGGTAAATTATTCCTCTTGCCTAGTCTTAGGCACTTATTATGTGTCTCCAGACCCGCTGAAAAGTCGCTAAGGCCCTTTTCCTTCCCTTCCGAAGAAAAGTGCCAGTCTCTTACCCCAAGCAGAACAAGCAGCAAACGCTTTGGCTTGCTAAACCCCAGCTCATGTAATTAATTCTTTCCTTTGTCTTGCGGGGCCTTTTTACTTTCTACGAGCCTGGAAAAAACCTTTGGAGTGAGCCACAGGTAAGTGTGAGTCCCCTGGATCGACGTTTGACTGAGAAGAAATGGAGACTGGGAACTTTAGCACCGTATCTTAAAAAATGTGGTAGGCACTCAATAAATATTTGTCGAGTGAAAGAATACATCATCTTTACGTATAACGTGTGTGTTTCACATCACAGTCCAAGCATCTCCGTAAGCACGATACATAGAGGGTGTCCCAAAAAATCTTAATGGGGCTTTAAGTTATTAGAGCTTTGTACATGCTGTGTACAAAATTGTGTGTGTGTGTGTGTGTGTGTGTGTGTGTGTGTGTGTGTGTTTTAATTGCCCTTTAGGAAATACTCAAATACTTTTCAAAACTTAGAAAGATGCTAGACCAGGTAGCTAAAATATGTGTCATCTAGATTGGGCAGTGCAGAAACTCCAGTTTTAACTTGTATTTCAAGGCAGGACTTCATTTTCCCGACTTTGGTTATTTCTCGAATGCTAATAAGTACACGTGCTTATGTATGTGTGCATGTGCGTGTGCGTGTGCGTGTGCGTGTGTGTGTCTGGGGGTGGGGTGAGGGGCTCGAATCACAGCAGAAAGGCTAGCTAGGCTGCGTGCGTGCGTGCGCGGTGTGCATTGTATTGAAGACTGCGGGATATTCCGAGGGCAAGGAGCCAGAATGGTTGGCGAGCTAAGCGGGAAAGAAAAATCTACGGACCGCTTTCTTGTTTACAAGGCAGAGGGGAAGGCGGGAGGAAAAGCCCCGAAGAGGGTGGCTGGCTTTCTTCCCGAAAATCCGTGTCCTTAACTACGGGGCCCGCGCGCTGTACGTCTACTTCTAATTGTCCCCAATCCATCCTTAAAAGTCCTGGGGGTATCTAGGGGAAAGGCAAGGAAGGATGATCCCAGGACAACATTTTTGGGATTCATTTAATATTTTTTCTCTAAGTTTTAACCAGAGGTGGTTTGGCCCAGCTGAATAAAGCTGAATTCAGTTGCCTGGCGTAGGCGCGGTGGGGCAAGGCACAGTGGTGATCAGCCCGGGTTAGCGGAGCCTTACACCCCTTCTCCGCCGCTGCTCTTCCCTCAGAGCTGCCCTCTTATTATTCTCCCTTTCTCTCTCTCCCGAGGCTACTTGTTTCAGGGGTAGGGGAGGCGGCAGAGGGGCAAGGGACAGAGAGGAGTCACAGGAGTATTACACGGACAGCCAGGATTTTGAGGGGTTTTCCTGGAGCTAGTGTGGAGGTTGGTGCTGATGGGAAAGGTTGGCCTATATAAGAAAAGACTCTCCCAGCAAGAAGGGGCTTTTTAACCTTGCTTTGATGATAATTCCACTGCTACATTCAGAGTTGGGAAAGGGGGCAATTCGGGCTATTTCAACTCAGTAAAAATCTTTGTAAACCTTTGAAAAGGGGGAGAGAGATCCTAAAACAACAATGATAATTCAAATTAACGTTATACCTGCCAAATATATACTCCGTACATACTCTGTTCTTAACCGTGTGTGTGTGTGTGTGTGTGTGTGTGTGTGTGTGTGTGAAGGGGGGTGTTTGATGATCTGTGCATATAGAAATCTACACTATCTAAAACCCCAATTTTAAAAACTGTTCTCTTTTCTTTGAAGAACTTGGAAGGGGCAGGGTTTAGGAACAGGGACTGGAAATATACATCCATTCGGTATAAAGGATTCCATACTCTTACTGTCCCTCCCCTTCCCATCTTCTCTTGTAATTTTTATATTTAAAGGAGTTACTATGCCATCATCACCCATGTTTGTTAAGATCTTGGGCTATGTATCTGAGCTGTCTTGACTGTGTTACTAGGACAGGAACTAAATAGACCCCTGACTGACACCTTAGACTATTACGACAATAGGTCTTTCTTATTTCTTGACTCCCTACTTGGTCTCAGAGGAATAGCAAAGAGTTTCAGTATGGAAGTGAGTGACTTCGCAATACTAGGTACCTAGAGCTGATGACATCGGAGCCAGTTATGAATCTTTCCCGGGGTGCCTCTTAGAATGTTACTTTCCAGCAAAGGGGGACACAAACATCAACTTTGGGGAAATGTTCTTTTCAGACTTATCCTAGTGTGAAGCTCACTTCTTTTTCAAACAAAAGCAAAAACAATCAAACAAAAAGAACCCCAAGCACATCAAAGTCCTTGCTAAACCACTATGGAACCAAAGGAGGAAAGGTAACATACTATAAACACTTCAAGTTATGCAAAGTGTTCTAAATACATTAACTCAAATGAGAGAACAAATCATTATTTGCCTCCCTTCTAAATAAGGAATGCTGAATTCGTTTCTTTTAAATCACTGAACCTTAAGAGTTGTGTAAAAAAAAAAAGGTCACTAGAAATTTTTTCTAGTTTCTAGTCGGTTTATTTTAAGGAGTCACTAGTCTCTTCAGAGTTTTAACCCAAAGTCCTATTGGCAAAGCAGTGCCCTTAATCGCCTCCACTGGGAATTTCCGAACAAGAAGATTGACTTCCCTGCATTCCCTACATCTGTGCTCCTACCATCATGTTTCTACCATAGTGTCAGCCCAGATTGGATTCAGAGTCTCTTGCATCTCATCCCTATTTCTCCCGAAGGATATAAACAGAACGTACCTGATTTTAAATTTTAGCTTAATTTTTTTCCATTTTCTTTTGTGCATGAGACTAAAGTAAAAAATTCTGGATTACTGGAATGAAGATATTACTAGTAAAGAAGGTGTGGGGAATCTAGTTCCTCCCCTGCTCCAGCCTGAGCTTTTTAACCATTAAAATCCCTTGCATACAGACCGAAGGCTCCATCTTTCTTCCTCATAAATGGAAAAGGTTGAATTCACTTTTGTTAACTACAAAATGTATTTGTTTACTACTCAAAAATGTATTCCTTTCCCTTAACCCAGGGAATGCTTCCACAGAGGTTCTCTCTCAAACTTCTCAGCATAATATAATTATACTTGACAATCAGTATTCAGAAAAAATGTTTCCCTTTGGTATTACCCAGGGGCTTAGAGAATCCCCAGTACTAATCACCAGGATAGAATATCTCTTTGGTTGCATGTCTATCTCATGACAAAACAGAGAACAATTAAAGAAATGTAAAAAAAAAATAATCTAGAGAGGCAAGACTAATTTGGTTTAAAATATCTGGGTAAATGATCAATCAGGCAATAAACATTTATTAAGCCCTTGTATGTCAGACACTGTGTTAAGCCTGGAGATACAAAGGAAAAAAATAGAAATAGCCCTTGTCCTCAAGGAGTTTATATTCTAAATGAAGGAAACAGCACACTCATAAACTGGCGTATACAAGCTATATACATAATAGAGAAAAGGTAGTGTTAGAGAGGAAGGCACTAGCACTTGGAAGGTATGAAGAGGTTTCTACTGAAACTTAAAGGAAGACAGAGATACTCCAAGGCACAGTGTTAAGAGAGGGAGAGCATTCTATGCATGGAGGGCAGCCAGGACAAAGCTAGGAGATATAGGTGAAAAACGGAAAGTAAGCCAGTATTGTTAGAACCTAGAGTTTGTGGAAAGAAGCAATTTTTATAAGACTAGCAAGATAGGAAGGAGTCTGGTGGTGATTTTTTTTAATTCATCTGAACAGAGAAATTTATATTTACTCCTGGAGGAAATGGGAGCCATTGGAGTTTATTGAGTAGAAATGTGACAGGGGTCAGCTATATATCCAAATGGAGAGAGTACTAGGTCTGGAGTCAGGAAGACTCTTCTTGAGTTCAAATCTGGCCTCAGATACTTACTAGCTGTGTGACCCTGGGTAAGTTACTTCACTCAGTGTCCTTATCTATAAAATGAGCTGGCGAGGGAAACAGGATACCACTCCAGTATCTTTGCCAGAAAAACCTCAAATGGGGCCCTGTAGAGTCAGATGTGACTGAAAAATGACTGAATAATTGTGACATGGTCAGACCAGTGCTTTAGGAGAATCACTTGGGCAGGTGATGAGAAAGTATTAGAGTGAGGAGAGATGGCAAGGAGACGAATTAGAAGGACCAGGTAATAGTCCAGGTGAGAGGTGGTGGGGCCTAAACTTGGATTTTGGCTGTGTGAGTGGAGAGATCTATAAAAGAAATGGAGAGAAAAATTTACAATATTTGGCAACTGATTGGAGGCAGGAGGTGAGTAAGAAAGAGGAATTAAGAATGGCACTATACCTGGTGAATGGAAGGATGATGGTGCCCTTTTTAGTAATGAGGAAGTTCAAGGTCATGTGGGTTTTAGAGAGAAGAGAATTCTGTTCTAGACATGTTAATGCCTTTGGAACAAGTAGTTGGAAAAATCCAGTAGGTGTTTATATCCATACTTACGTACTTTCTCTCTCTCTCTCTCTCTCTCTCTCTCTCTCTCTCTCTCTCTATATATATATATATATATATATATATATATATATATATATACACATATATATGTAGTACTGTAGCTCAGGAGAGAGCTTATTGAATAAGTCAATCAGGGAGTCATCTACGTAGAGATAACAGAACAAATGGAAATCGATGAGATTACTAAGTGAAAGAACATAGAGAAGAAAGCCTAGAACAGATTGTAGAAATATATAGACTATACAGAATATAGAAAAGAGAAGTTTGGAAATAGGTATTTTGGGGAAGAATTGAAAAGGAGCAATCGGGTGAGTAAAATGAGAAGGAAGTTTTGCTTATTTTAAAATTAATTGATCTCTTTTGTTTTTGTGTTACTCTTTTCCAGTATATCTCTTCTTCCTCTTCCTCTCAGAAAACTATTTCTTATAAGAAAGAATAAAAAGAGAGGAGAAAAAATTTCAGTAAAAGTAACTTATCAAAAAAATCTGAGATTAGCTGTAGTGTTCCATAATCCTAATTCTTAACCTGTGCAAAGGTGGGAAGGTTGTTTCTCATAGCTCTTCGTTGGGGGGCAAACTTGGTTATTATTTCCTAATGCTAAGTAATTTTTTATGCCTTCCATTTACATTTTTGCGGTCATTGTGGATAGTTTTCCTTGTTCTGCTTACTCCCCTTTATATCAACTTTATTATGTTTTTCTGTATTCATCTTATTGATTTTTTTCTTAGAGCACAATAATATTTCCTTAAATTCACAAATCACAACTTGTTTAGCCATTCCCCAAAGGATGGGCATTTGCTTTGTGCTTTTATAAGTATTTTCATGTATATCCTATTTTTGTTTTAATCACTGACTTCTTTGGGGTTTGTATTTATTAATGGGAATCTCTGGGTCAAAAGGAATAGATATTTCTTAGCATAATTCCATATTACCTTCAAGAATGGCTAGATCAATTTATACCCTCAGTGAATTGGTGAGCCAGTCTTTCCATGTAGAAGTAATGTTTAAAGGGGATGGAATGGGGGAGGGGAGAGGACCTTGGTTCTCATAATTTAATTAATGTGCTTCTTTTGAAAATATATTTTAGCACCCAGAGTGCACAGATGTGCAGATAAACATTCATTCCACCCTTATTGGCCATAATTCTACAAACAATTCAAAACCTCTAAATACACTAGTGCCCATCAAAGGTCTGAGGCTCTGTGGACAAAGTTGCATCTTATAGACAGGAGAATTCCCACTTAGCAAACAGAAATCAGTATTCCATTGAAGACAGAGCATATCTGGGGTCAGGGTACCTGGGACAGAAATTTGCTACTCAGCACTCATTGAATTCCATGTAGAACACATTTTTCACAGAAGCATGTCAGGGTTGTGGCCTCTTCACACCTCTTTCTGATGTGTGCTGTGTGGTATAGTGTGTGTGTGTGTGTGTGTGTGTGTATGTGTGATAGATAGAGAGAGACAGAGACAGAAACAGAGAAAGTCAGAGAGACAGAGACAGAGACAGAGAGAGGGAGAGATAGAAATAGGTTTTGGAGTGAGTCAATTCATTCACCTCTGATTCTCTGATTTGAGAATCTGCAGCACCAGAGGTGTGGTCAGGCAGATAATCTCCTGAAGTCTGCCAATGCAAGGGTTGGAAATGTGTGGGAGAGGTTTATCAGAAGGTAGTTCCTGTCTTTCCAGGTCTCTTTGTAGTTCTTTAGTACTATGTGACTCTTCATGACCCCTTGGACCATGGTGTCCATGGAGTTTTCTAGGCAAAGATACTGGAGTGGGTTGCCATTTCCTTCTCTGGTGGTTTAAGTCAAACAAAAACCAAGGATCTAATAACTAATAAGTGTCTGAGTCTGAATTTGAACTCAGATCTTCCTGACTCTAGGCCCAGTGCTTTATCCACTGAGCCATCTAGCAAACATAGGTTAAGTAACTTGCCCAAGGTCACACGCTAATAAGTATCTGAAATCAGATTCAAACTCAGGTCTTCCTGAGTACAGTCCCAGTGAGATGGCCACTAAGCCACCTAGGTGCCCTTCCAGGTCTACAGTTATCTTCAAATGCAGAATACAATATTGGAGACTTTGGTAATCAGCCCCACCTCCTCAGCCCTACATTCATCAATATCATGGAAGAAGTAGGATGGCACAGTGGAACAAACACAAAAGTGAAGACAAAGAAACCTGAGTTCTAATCCCAACTGTTCCTCTAACTATATGATCTTGGATAAGCCTCAATTTCTAGATCTCAGTTTCTATGTTTATAAACTGAGGGAGTTGAACTTATATGATCTCTAATATACGGTCTAGCTCTAGAATTCTGTAGTTCTTCCCTATATCATCCCCACTCCCAAGTACTTTTCACTGCTCTGGAGCTCATGGAGTCCTAATGTGCTGGAGTACGGCATTGCCCTTCCATTAAATGGGACAAGTTAAGCAGAGGGAATGAGCAAAAGAGAGCTTCTCCAAGCAGCAAGACTTAGCAGCTTCTCTGCTTCAAATATTTCACTCTCCATCTGTCTGCAAACCCCAGATTGTACCTAGGTCCTCTCAACAGGTCCGGAAAAGCAAGGCAATGAAACCCTGCTCCTTTGTCAAAGTCAGTTGTCTCTCTCCTTCCTCAATTGCTTTTTGGTCTTGACCCAGAAATGAGTCACAGTGTGTGGTACAGTTTGGGCTCTCTTTGGGGGATATTTGCCAACCATCACCGTGGTGATGACAGTTTCCAGATGACTTTCCAGGGGTAAAAAAAATCTACAGGGGAAGAGAGAAGGGTAATGACCAAACAGAGAGTGGGTTTGTGGAGAAGAGACCCAAGAAGATGGAGGTTTGCAAATACATTAATAATTCATCTTTCCAGGTTAGAGTACTATTAACAAATTCTGCTAATTGCCTTCATGGAGGGACTTTTAGGAAGCTCTCTTGCCTGTCTCCTTAATTTAAGCAGGATAGAAAGATAACTCTATTCAATAAACATTTATTAAGAGCTTACTATCCGAAAGGCACTATGCAAAGATAAAGATACGATTAAGATAGAAAAGGACCCTACCTCATTTATTTGGATGGATGAGTGCCCCAGCATCCTGCTACTTTTATCTAAAGGACAGAGTTGCTGCCTAAACTGTGTCCTTCAAGGAGAGGATGAAAACAATTTTTCTTACATCACTAAGTCCTCTGTCACCTTCTCCATTTTCTCCCAACCAGAGAAAAAGTAAAACTAACCAGAAAGAAAAAGCCCCAAGGAAGGTAAAAATTATATTTGCTCAGAACAACTCACTGCAGTTGCCAACAAACACTTTTTTTGATTAGGAGGAAAGCATCTTCTCTAACGAACATCTATTTATGCAGTGCTAAGTGGTCCAGAAGGATGTTACCATTCTCTCTCTTCAAGGCACTTTGTATGTTCCTGAAAGAGCAGGGAATGGGAATACTGAGAACCTCCCAGATTCTTCCTATATCTTCTTCCATACAAAATGGTGCCATAACTAGAGTTTGCCTCTAGCGCTCTCCCCACCAGCCCTTTCATCGTTCTTTCCTCCTTACTGATATCCCTCCCCTTGTTTGAGGTCCGGCATCTTCACCATCTTCCATCTCCTTTCTATTAAAACCTGCTCTCATCCAGCTGTTCTGCTGGAAAGAATCCAAGAAACACATTCACATTAAGGTGTTAATGACTGATAAAGTTTAAAATTGGGGAGGGGAGTGGTATTTATATTTTAATAGAGAACAAAGTCTTGGGCCAAAGAAATAAATTCCCAGTGGTAGAATTTTAGATTTTAGGGATAAGCCAGTGGGGCTATATTGGGAGGGGGTAATGGGGTTTTTTCTGGCACCCCTCAATTCATACCACTTGGGTGGCTACTATCCTACCTAAGGTAAGGTTCTTCCTGCCCCGCCCCCCTAAGCCACACACACTATTCCCAACTGCCTGATCTCTCTCTGGTTGGGTGGGCATTCCCCTAGCATTACAAAGGGCTGGACTGGGTTTAAAGATTCCCAGGAAATAATCCTAATTAAGAACCAAAATCAATGTTAATTTATTTAAACCTCTAATCCCCCAGGCCCTTCTGTCCAACCACATAGTAATCACACATTTAGGTTTCTCTTTTCTCTTCTCCTGGGCACATCACCCTACAGTTTTGTAGGAGGTAGAGGGGGCTGGGTGGGGGTAGCTAAGGGGTTGCTGGGCCAGGGGTAAGGGTTATAATCTGGCTTTACTCTGTAGCTCCTATGAGGGAAGTATTTTTCCTCCCTTCTCAAGCTGGGCAGCTGTTTGTTTGGAGAAGAAAAGTTGTGCATATGGAGTTAGGGGTGTCATGTGGGCTGCATGTGTGGCTGGGAGCTACCTGAAGTCTGTAGTCTAATCACTCCCAGATGGTCTTGCGGGGGGGTTGGTGGTATAGTCCTGAGGGTATTGGTAGCACAGACTCCTCCCCATCACCTCCTCAAATTAAAAAAAGAAAAGAAAAGGGGGGGAGAGAAAAGTTAAATGTATGTGTTGGGGGAAAGAGTAGGGGGACCTTACTTCTGGAACTTGTAAAATGCTTTGGGCTCTGCCTCTTATTCCTCCCCCCCCCCACTACACATTCCTGAGGAATTTGGAAACCTAAACCACCCATTCCCCACCCCTGCCCCCTAATTCCAAGCTATGATTTATTTGAAAATTCTAGCAATGCCAGCCCTAGGATCTGCTGGTGCATTTGCTCATGGAAGAGAGTTTATTTGCAGTAATTTTTATTTATTTATTTGCCCCAAAATACCAAAAGCTACAACCCCATTACTTTTAGATGCCCCTGTGCTGTGATCGCCCCTGGAATGGCAGGATGATATAACTGAGGGAAGAGAGGTTTCCCTTCCTCCACCATTTGTAGGGTGAGCCTAATAGAGGAAAAAGAGGAACTGGCTTACATGATCTAAGGGAAGACATACTAAGAGTGCTGGGCACCTGTTTAGAGACACTTGGGACCTGGCATATGATCATTTTCTCCCTCCTCATGTCTGAGTCCTAGCTTCCCTGACTTCCTTCAAGCCTCAGCTCAGGTTTCACTTTCTGCAAGGAGTCTTCCCCAGGTTTTTACCTTACTGCGTCTCCTCTGAGGTTATCTCCAGTGCATTCTCACTCTATCTGTTGTTGTACGTTGTTGTTTGCAGACTGTCACTCTCTTTAGACTGTGTTCTCCTCGAGAGCAAGGGCAGTTTTGTGCCTTGCTTTGTACCTCTAGTGTCTAGCACAGTAGCTAGGACTTAGTAGGTGCTTAATAAATGCTTACTGACCTTACTTGACTTGATTCAGTCACATGCACCTTCATATACACACAGAGACATTTGTATGGCAGTCCTTACCACATAGGCATATACTGAGTTACAACTATACTAAATATATACATGCTATCCCACTTTTCTACTAAATCATCAGGTGCTCACAGTTAATTCAAGACTTTGAGCACAGAGTGCAAAAGCTGGAAGAGATCTCAGAAGCCAACTCTCTCATTTTAGAGATAAAAAAAAAAAAACAAAGTAAAACAAACAACCTTTTATACCTGGTGTCTGTAACTTGTCCAAGATCCCAATGTTAGCAAGTGCCAAAGGATTCAAATTCAGGTCCTCTGACTGCAGTCATATGCTTTTCTTACTGTAAAACAGCTATTGCTCTTATCAATATGGACTCAGTCTCTAAGGTTTCTTATCCAGAATGACTCATCTCCATTTTCTCATAAATGAAAAGGCTTACCCCTTTGCATTGGGGCTAGAGACATAGGGGTGTTCTACTAGATTTCTTGACATTGCATAGAGACCAATGAAACACATCTATTATCCACCAATTCACCGACTGTCCCTCACTCTCCTCTCTATGCTGAGTCTGCTGCATTTTACAGTCATAAATTTAATGACCTCATTTAGAGTACTTCTACACAATTCTTCTTTAGTAATATATTACAGCCTCCCCTGCCCTCTAAATGACCTTTTGTATGACTTTAAGTCTTTGGAGGTTGTAGTATTGCATGACAAATTCAATGGAAAAAAAAAAGAAAGAAAACATGGGCCTTTATTTCAAGAAGCAGCATGGGGTATCCTCACAATTTCCCCAAAGTGATGCAGCTTTCTCTCCTTCTCTTACTTAATTGTGGACCACACCATTGTCTATCTGCACTGCTCTAGTTTACCAGTTATATAGGATGTCAATCCAATTGCATAAGAGGCCTTGGAGAAACATAAGCTTTCTTCATACTTGAATGATCATATTCTAAATAATAAGCATTTTTCATCCATTTGGTTTGTCTGTATGGATAGTTAAACCTCACTCTTTTGAGTGATCTTATCTTTCCATTAGGAGTTCTATAGTCTTCCATGGCTTAATGCAACTGGCAGAATGCCATCCACAAACAGAAACATCTGGGGAACTCCTCCATCTATAGAGAACATCTCTTCTGTTTTGGACTTTGCCCTGAGCATCCTCTATGATGGTGGCAAACATTTTTGATAAGCATCTATTTTCCTCCTTAATATAAGTGACCAGAGGGTCAGGGCACAAAGTTTCTCTCTTGTCACATCATTCAAGAAATATTGTAGAAGCATTCAAGCGGGTACAGTAGAAAGAGCACCAGCCCTAGAGTCAAGAAGATCTGAGTTCAAATTTGTCCTTAGGCACATTAGTTGTATAACCTTGAGCAAGTCACTTAACACTGATTGACTCCCTTCTTCCCCAAATTGTACTACTTTGGATATCAGTGAGAGACTGGAGTAACTATGAATGAGAGTTGGAAGAGTCTCAAAGATTGCATTTTACACTACTGAGTCAAATGTTTTTTGTAGTCAACGAACAGCAACCCGGTAGAATCTTATATTCTCTGCATCTTTCATAGGATTTCCTATAGAATATTTTTTCCAAAGCCAACTTGCTCCTTTTTCTCATCAAGGATGCCTTGGTATATATTTTGCCTTCTATAAAATGCAGGCTGCAAGTTTTCAGAATTAGGAAAGACTTCAGAGTCCACTCAATTTAATTCAAACCTGATCAAGATTTCCCTACATAGTTTACTTTAATAGATCTTTGATCTTATCAATGTGGGTACTTTATCTAACATGGATATTTCTCATCTTTGGAGAGTCTATCTGTTCCCATAAACTCACCATGAGACTCCTTCCGTAGGATCTTTCAACAATGTGGAGATGCCAAGAGAGCAAAAAGAGATGACCATGGGTTATTTTGTTGCCTTGCAAAAACAATGAACCCTCTCCTTCTACAACATCTTTTTTTCCTTTTAAAAGTTTATTTTTAATTTATGGAATAAAACAAGCATTTCCATAATTGTACAATAAAAAGATAATTGCATACGAAACTGAAAGTCTACTATGCACAATTTGCTATTTCTTTTAAATATACAAAAAAATCGTCACATGAATTTTTTTCTTCCCTCCTCCCACCCTCCTTCCCTAGAGATGGCTATCATTAGACATGATCGTCCATCCACTTCTTGAAGACCTCCAGAGAGGGAGAACTTCATTATCTCCTGAGGCATAATATTTGACTTTTTGATAGAGCTAATTATTAGGAAGATTTCTTAAAATTACAGTTAAATATGACTCTCTTGAGTTTCCATCCATTGCTTTTAATTCTGTACTGCGGAATTAGAGAGAATAAACCTTACTCCTTCTCCACATGACAGTCATTTAAGTACTTGAGGACACATCAAGTCCTCCCCTAAGTTTCTTTTCAAGAATTAACATCCTCAGTTCCTTCAGGTGATTTTCATATAATATTATCCCAATATTCTTCATCATCTTTATTACTCTCCTCTGGAGATGCATTCTTGCTTTTATTTTTCCTAAAAGGTCATACCCAGACCTGAAACATTGAGCTCCAGATGTGGTATGGATAGGGCAAAGTATATTAGAATAGCTTCTATTAGTAGTGGCCCTGACTTTAGCCAATATCCTGTTAATTCAGGCTTAATGTTGGTATGAAATGAAGGACTCATGGTCATTCAACAATTAGTAGAAGGTAAGCTTTTTAAGCCATAGCATAGATAGGATATTCAACCAGGATACTTTGGGTAGACAAAGACCTCCTTACCTCCCCCCGCAAAACCTCATCTGGACAGCACTTTAGGGTGTGGCAACTCATGGCATCTTGGGACACTTGCCAAGTCTGAAGGGCTGTGGTTATGATTCCATGTGGGTGGTACTTTTTATCTCCCTGTCATTTTCCCCCTTCTCCCTGCCCCCCACCCCAATAAAATCCAGGAGACAGCTTTGTTGACTTTCAGGGAAAAAATAGTTTAACCCATGTTTCAGGCAGAGGGTGAAACCCTCTTAGATAGTGATCCTACCATAACTCCCTTAATAATAACAGTACTTTTAGTATCTACTTCATAGTGCTTCATAAGATTGTTGTGAGCAAACTTGAATGGGTTATCTAGATGTAGTTCGTTGTATTGGAAACTGTGAAGTTAGAAAAACAAGTGAACTCAGTGTACTGAAAAGAATACTGGATTTGGAGCCAGAAGGTCTGGTTCTTATTCTGACTCAGTAATTTATTTCCTTATGACCTTGGGCAAGTCATTTGGGCCTCAGTTTCCTAATAAGAAAAAAAAAAAACTAAGAAGGTTGGATTAAGTGGTATTTAAGGTCCCTTCCAGTTCCATATCTTGGATCTTATAATTCTATGAATTTACACAAATCTTAAACTTCAGAGTAGAAGGGTTAAACCATGGGAAACTATCTGACTGCATATATATATATATATATATATATATATGTATGCATCTTCAAGACAGATATTTCAAGGGAAACATTTACATTAAAGAGACAGGGACTGTTTTATTTCCCAGTCCCTGGAATATATTAGGTGCTAATTGTTGACTGACAACCAGTGGTAAGTGGGTGACCTCACAATGTTGTAGAAATTCTGTCAGTCTAATTAGCATGATGTTTTCATCTCCCTTCCCCCAGTCCCTTCCCTTCTTTTCCTTCTTGTTGGAATGGGGCTAGAGTATTTTTTGCATGTTTGCTGCTAGCTGACCCCAGAGAGTTAATGTTCTCCTCAGTATTGAGGGCACTCACCTTTCTGCCAGCTCTTATCTGGGAGAACAGGAGTCCTACCTTTCGATCTCCTGGCAGTTGCTGAAAGAAGGTATTGTTGTTTTCTAAAAACTGTCCAGGTTAGGAACAAAAGCAGATTCCAGATTTTCTTTAACCCAGTCATGATTGAATTGCCGTTCTTTCTAACTTGCTTATTATTACTTCTGTTTCTACTAAGCATTACCTATATTAAATATTTTAATTACATGATGGTGTTGAAGAGCCAGTTTTAATGAAGAAGAAGAAATAGCAAGATATAATTTAGTATTGAGATTCATGCTTATTTCTGACAGATGTGTAAATTATTGATGTGGGAGTTATCCCTGAGTCAGCTGTCTATGTATAGTCAGTCCTTTCACTCTTCTAAGATTAGAATCTGTAAACAAGCAAACAAAAGTTAAGAAGGAACAATAATGATAAAAACAACTGTAGTTTAGGTTAAATGCAAATGTACTTTACAATTATGAAGAATTAACCTTGAATTGTTTAAGCAAGCTTTTGGAAACCAGTAATGCAAAAAGACAATGAAAATGATCTTGATGCTGATGAAAATAATTTTGCCCACAAGTTAAAGTCAAATAAATTAAATGCTACGCAATGAGACCAAGAGATCCCAGAAAGAACCTAAGGTGGAAATCATATTTGGTTGCCAAATTGAGAGATTGTTGCTAAAGGCACCTATAGGTTGGAGTAGGAATAAAAGAAAACCACCAAAAAACCTTTTCTTCATCAAGGATAGTGCAGCCACCACATTTGAACCCTAATTTTATAGTCCCTCAGAAGATTGTAGATGAGGTAGAAATAGAAAGGAAAAGGAAAAAAAGGAAAAAGCAACCAGATTGGATCAAATATATAGAAAAGATTCTTGCTGAAATCAATACAATCGAGGAACCATGACAAAAGTATCTGAAGGAGGGGAAGATACCAAAGGCATAGAAACCCTTCCCCTCACTCCAATTCAGGACTTTTTAACACCAACAAAAGGTGAATTGATATAGTATGTCCATAAATGTATGTATGATTGCTCTCCCATATATACATCCTAATTTATACACTTTTTTTGTTTATTTTGTTTTTACCTTATTTTTATAGATGGTGTTAACCAAAGGAATTTGAGAGTCTGGGCATATTTATTGGAGATGGAGGTGGGAGAAATCAATTGGGTGGAGTTATTGTAAGAGAAGAGGGGCAGGTTGATTTAAAACTAAGATGTTTTGTTGGAGAGCTTTCCCTACCTGGGGGCTCAGAGCTACAAACAGCAACAAAAGAAGAACCTTGTCCTTTTTTTCTACACCTTTTCAGAACAGAGAGAGAATTTTTCTGTATGTTTATACTAGGCATTTCATCTTGGTGAGAGGGCAGAGGAAGAATCAGGGTGGCTGAACAGCCTATTCACCATCATTTTCCACTCCTACTACACATGTATATTCATATGTTGGTTGAATATATAGAGCCTTCAAAATTATTCATAGTTTACTTGCTCAAGGTGTATGATCACTTTTTTCTGAGAGATGGAAAAAGTAAATGGGAGTCATTCCCTTTTATATGAGGACATTTGTACTGGGGAGACTAGCCCTTTTTTAAGTAAAGTGTGAGATTGGGCTGGTGTGGTAGAGGGATTATCCCAAGACTCTACTCCATTCAGGTTAGGCTAGCTTTCTTTAAAAAGGTACTGAAGGCATCCTTGAGATTTAATTGACCAGAAGACCAAGGATTAAACCCTTGGAAGTTTTCTAACATCTTAAATAAAAAAGTCAGTGCACAAATAGTGAAGCCCTCATTCTTCAGGCTTCTGACCTGGAGACCAGCTTGTCTAACACAGAGGCAGGGTAGCTTTGCCCAAATGAATCTTTGCTATATCCTTGAACAGTATTTTTGCTAGGCTAAAGTTAAGTAAATCTTCTTCTGATAACTGTTAAAGAGTCTATGAGTGCTTAATTTCATTTCAATTCTGAATTTTGAGGCACTAGATTTGTTTGAGTCAGTCCTGGCTTTCAAAATTTGTGCGGTTGGCAATACTGAATCAGAAGTGGGTGGTGCAGAGAAAGGTAAGCCCTAGGTGCCCCTCTGTGCTGATTGAATACCATTGAGTCATACCTCATTTCCCCATGGGATTAAGAATAAATTGTTTTTGGAAATTTAGCAACTAAAGATATATGTGAATGTTTTCTGCATCTTTAAGAACTATGCCATAAAGATTCTAAATGTTGTAAACCATAATTTGTTGAATTTGCTTCATTTCTGTATTTGGAATTAGGCCCACCAGCTATGGTAGGCCTGAGACCTCCTTAATGATTGGCATTTGAGGATTATGTAAAAAAATATGCTTAAGGAATGGTTTGCCATATTTTCTATGGCATTTAGGAAGACTTAGGGAACTATACTTTGCAGGCTTTGTTGAGTCTTTTTCACTTAAGTCACTGGGGAATGCAATTAAAAGAATAATACCTGGCCCTCTCTAGGAGCCCAGATGCTTCCTGGAGTTGGAGAAATAGACAAATGGGTCAAATGTAGATCAGTTTCTTTGCTGAAGAAAGGAAAGGTATGTGTGTGTGTGTGTGTGTTTGTGTGTGTGTGTATGTGTGTGTTTGTATGTGTGTGCTGGAATGCTATACCAATTTTCAAGTTTAAAATAGACATCTTCCAAGCTTGTTCCAATGTCTGTAGCAATGCTTGACCTGGCTGGATCAGCTCTCAGACCCTGGCATACTAGTGTGGGCACTCAGGCCCCACCCACAGTGGCAGTATTCATTACAATACTTCGTCTGGTACAGGAGGTTAGATCTCAGATTTCAATAGTCAGCACCTGCACTAGCACTGAACCAAGAATAGTGGAGCAGTAGCTTTGTCCATAGTTTCACTCAGGTCCCAGGATGGTGGAGATAGGATGAAGGGGTGCTCAGCCTAGCAGAGGAAGGCATCCCTTGGGCCCCATCATAAGGCAGAATTGCATATCCCTGTCATGGAAAGAATTGCTTGGCCCAGTCCTATGGGGCATTTCTGGGCCTTCACATGAAGAGGCAGTTGTTGGCCTTGGAGGAGAGGGCATCAGAGAGCTACAGTGACCATAGATAACTGAATGGGTAGTGTCACAGGCCCCTGTGGCAGTTGGCGGTAGAGTGGCCTAAGAGTAGCAGGTAATGAAAGTGGGAAGTGATACAAACCCCAGTGGCAGCAGAGTAGAGAGCTATGTGGTGAGCAAGGCAAAATTATACCCAGTGTAGCCTTTTGCTTGCTATACCCCATGGAATTGATGGGGTTCCTATACATTATTATTGGTAAAACATGATGACAGTGGCTATTGGACAGTTCTTTCCCAGGAGAGCTTAGATGACTAAGAGGTGGAGATGTTGGGAGATGGCTTGTTTTCTGGTACACCAGGGAGGTGAAACTATCTATCTAGCCTCCCTAAAAGAAGGAAGGCAGTTCCTCATCAGAAGCTTCTGGGGAAGTAAAGAGTTGGTATTACCTTGTGTATTGTTAATGGAATGGGAAAATCTTTCCCATTCATTAATAGACCTATGTGACCTGCTAAAGTCACATGGAAGCCTGTGTAATATAAGTCTAAATCACATGGAGCAGGAAGTGGTGGAGCAGGAAGGGTGGATCATAGCTGAGAGGAAGTGAGACAGAGCAAGCAGAGCTGGGAAAGAGTGAGGAAGCAAGCAGCTAACTGTGAGTGAGAGGGAATGATTTTGCTTAAGGGAGTTGGGTTGTGGGAAAGCCTGATAATGTGTATAGACTTCTCAGTTACCATGATGGATTTCTTTGTTACTATGATGGATTTGACTTTTTGGTGTTTGAATATATGTCTTGGTTCTGTTTTCAATGGAAAGAGTCTGTTATATCTTGCAATTCAAACCTGGAAATACACCAGCATATTCATAGATGCCACCATGGGTATCACCTTGGGGATATGCCTTGTCTCCTTCCTCTGCCATAGGAGGAGGAAGTTCAGACTCATGGGACAGGGAACACTGAGTGGACCATGTCACAGGCTAATTCTTAGTATTGACCCTAGCATTGGAACAATTTGATACAAGAAGGCAATGACCTTTTATCTACCTTATTATAAATGACCATGACCATTGTTGAGGATTACTTACTCTATAGGAAGTGTCATCTTCTCTACTATAGTCCTGATGTTCCTGGTGCTGTTCCTGTCCATGATCATCACTTTGCACTACAATGGAAACCTACTGTGAACTGCAAAGATTTGGAATCACTCACCAAATAGACCAGATCATTCAGATACCTGACTCAGTCCTCCTGAAGAGAAGAGACAAAATCTAACATTCATGATCTTCCTCCACCATGTTCTGCCACTCCTCCAAGGGTCTATTACATTGATTTTTTTCCATTCTTATTTTTTTATCCTTCTCTTTTCCTTTTTCTTTAACTCATCTTGTACTGCCTATATCATGCTTCTCAAATCCCTAAAATTGAGGCTCTCTAGTACCAGCCATGAAGATGCTATAATACTGGAAGGTTCTCCAGAAGACCTTTAAGACCATCTGACGAAAGGAGAGGTTGTGGTAGGAATAATATCCCAAGGCTCTACCCTATACATGAGTGACTAGTTTTTCCTTAAAAAGTATTGAAATTGTTCTTGAAACTTCCTTGGCCTAGGGGAATAAGACTCAAACCACCGAGATTGGCTTCCTGGTATCTTAAGTAGCTACACATGGAGTAAAGAGCTCCTCCCCCAGACTTCTGACCTTCAGATCAGTATGGCTAACACAGAAACAGGAGGCTACACTCAAATGAATCAACAACTTGTCCTCCTTACTGGGTATCCCTTCCATGCTTTGGCTTTGTTAACTATCAGATTGCCTATGATTATCTCATTTCATTTCACTTTTGAATCTTATATACCAAACTGGGCTGAGTTTTTTATTTTTCAGTTGTTTTTGGTTGTGTCTGACTCTTTGTGACATTTTTTTTTTTGAGGGGACAAAGATACTGGAGTAGTTTTCCATTTCCTTCTTTGGGAAATGGCTTCTCCAGCTCATTTTACAGATAAGGAAACTTGGGAAAATGGGGCTAAGTGACTTGCCCAGGGTCACACAACCAGGAAGTGTCTGAGACTGGATTTGAACTCAGGAATATGAGTCTTTCTGATTCCAGGTCTAGAACTCTTCCCCACTGCTCCACCTAGCCATCCTTATTAGGTATGGCCTATAAATAACTGGCCAGTTTGTAGCACTTATTTCTAAGGCTAATTGGATATGATTGCTAGGTTCACAGATGCTGGAATGGATAGAGAATTGGACTTGGCTTGGAGTCAAGAGAGGCTTGGGCTTAGATGTCACCTCTGACACTTACTAGTTTGTGACCATGGTAAAGTCATTTTTATCACCTTAGAGCCCTGTTTTCCTAATCTATCAAATGAGGGACAACATAATACCTACCTCACAGAGTTGTGGTGAGATTCAAATGAGATCATGTATGTGAAGTGCTATGCAACCTTTAAAATTCCCCGTAAATATCATCTCATTTATTATTATTATCATTTCAGTAGAATTTGAGTTCATTAAAGCAGATAATTTCTTCTAGTTTTGTATTATCAGTACCTAGCATAGTGTCTTGCACACAATAGAAATGCTCGCTGAATTCAATTGATTTTTTTTTTGTTTTGCTGTTGGATTCCATTCTCACATCCAGTTTAATTCATATTTTTTCAAGGCAACAGTACAGAAACTGACTATGAACTTCTTGAAAGCAAGAACTTATGTATTCTGACTTTGTCTCCACAATAGATACTGTGGAGCATGTTGCACAGTAGGTATTTAAACATTTGTTGAATTAAATTGAATAAAAGGAAACAGTGTGTATGTTTCAATAACTGAGTGACATGCATGACTTTTTTTTCCCCTTGGAATTAATTTTTTTTAAAGACTGTAACACCAAGAATGCCATGTATGGTAGGAACAATATCTACCAGGATCCTCACCCTAACAGAGCAAATTAGTTCTTTCCCTAAAAAACAAAGAAGCTACCCCAAAGATTTGATTAGCCTATGGGACCAAACCTTAAGATCCAACATGATTGACTCAATTTCCTAGTCACCTAAGGACATAAAAAAAGCTCACCTACATGGAGGCAGAACCCTTCAGACCTTGCTGATATCCCAAGGCTTTAGGAGTTGTCACATCTTGACCTGCTGATCAGACATATTTCGGCATGGAAACAGGTTGGGGGAAAGAGGAGGGTAGGTGAACTGTGACCAGGTGAATCAAAGTGAATCAGTGATGTATACTTAAGCATTATCCTTTGCATGCTATGGCTAAATGAACCTCCTTTTGTTGATTGCTAAGTGTTCCAAGAGAGTTTCATTTCATTTTGATTTAAAATCTGAATGACCTGGCTGGCCAATGTCAGGCCTGGCCTACTATATCATGTTACTTTTGCAGAGATTAAAAGCCATCCTTTGACTAATTTCTTTTCTTTTTTACTTCCAAGCATTTTCTGGGTACATGATATAGTGGAGAGATCACTACTTCTAATATCAGTAGACCAGCAATTTAGACCCCACTGTTATCGTCATCATTTGTTAAATTACTTCACTATTTGGGGTCTCAGTTTTCTCATTTGTAAAACAGGAAAAAAAGGAAACAACACTGTTCTTATTTTTGTATGTATTTAGGATTCATTAGATTGGGCCTGCTAAATATTTTGGCCTCAGAGACAGGAGCTGTATTAAAAAAACATACCACCTGGGATTATTAGCATTTAATATATTTGATTTGTTTACTTGACAGAGCGGTCAGAGGTGGGGTTGGTGGCACACTAATTGTTCCAGCCTGGTGGTAGACAAGATACTCCTTAAAATACACCTTACAGTCTAGTGCTTTGTGGGAGTGCAATAAAAACGAAACAACAATAGTATCATCAGTGGATGCCACTAAGTTTGGTTGATTTGCATTCCATTGGAAGCCACCTTCAGTCTTAAATTTCTCTCCCCACAGCCCCAGCCCTCCCCTGTGGGATTGTGTGTAGGCTGGGACTTCATCTGTGTAATTCCCTTTCTAAAGAACCTTGTGCCAAGAAATTCTTTTTGATGAATAATGATAATCTTTAACTTATGCTTTAAGGTTTGGAACATTTTTTATATATATTTATACATAATGATGAGGTAGGTAGTATAGATATGATTTATTCCTATTTTTAGGATCATGGGATCATAAATTTAGAGCCGGAAGGGGCCTTATAAGTTAACTAGATCAAATTCCTCATTTTACAGATGGGGAAACATAGACCTACAGTAGTTGAGTGACATCCCCAACATCACGCAGGTAGTAAATGAAAGAAATTAGATTTAAACTCAAGTCTTCTGACCCCAAATCCAAAACAGTTTTACAGATGGGGAAACTGAGGCTTGGTAAGATTAAATGATCTGCCCATAGTTACAAAGCAAATACATATAAGAGGCAGGATCTGAAAGAGGCAGACACCTTGGAAAAATAATCATTTCCAGTAGCCAACCCCAATATTCTTCATTGATATGTTTCATCCTTTCCTTCTTTCCTTCCTCTTTTTCTTTCCTTCTCCATCTTATGCCATGGTAGAATGTTAAATCACAGACTTCGTACTTTTCTGTTTTTTAAAATAATACTC
Source organism: Bettongia penicillata ogilbyi (assembly GCA_023548195.1). Taxonomy (NCBI): domain Eukaryota; kingdom Metazoa; phylum Chordata; class Mammalia; order Diprotodontia; family Potoroidae; genus Bettongia; species Bettongia penicillata. Next base: position 4,553,875 of record JAJHZJ010000713.1, read on the forward strand.
CCTTTTCCACTCTCATAAAACAAAATTAAAGAAAAAAAAGAAAAAAAGACCATGTCAGCAAAACCAATCAATATATTGGACATTATATTTAGTGTATTCCAGGTTTTCCTGACTCCATATCTGTTACTCTATCAATCCCATGATGCTTTTCCAAGAAGATGAAGAAGAAAATGTTCGGATCATGTTGGGGGTTGAAGAGAGTGGGCATTTCTGCAGCTCTTCCTACTTCCCAGGTCCCACCTCACAGTCTCCCTAACTAACCTCACACATTGATTTTCATTTTCAAACCTCAGTACCATGACTTAGGAGTGATTACTGACTCAGAAAACAGGAAAGGTCAGTCTGACTAACACCTAACCTAGCATCCTGGGATTTCCATCCAAAATAAACAGATGGCTCCAACATGGGATGTAACCTCCCAAGAGATGATTCCCACATGTGTGAAAGGACAGGAGAAACCAGTGGCATTTCTCACGCCCATTGCCGTCACTGAAGCTATCCATCATAGGGGATCATCTTTTCAAGACAGGGAGATGAAATACTCTTGGAAGAACAGAGTCAGGAAGCCTGAAGAAAGGGGTTAGGGAAGCTTTGGAGGAAAGAGGGGTTCTTTCTGCTAACCGAATTAAAAACACAACGAAACATGTCACGTCCAACACAAATAAAACACCATTGTTTGGGGGCATAAGATGCTGGCTTGGAGGTTCCTTTGAGCAATCCTCAGCCACACCCTTTCCCTGTGGGACTGAAGGAATGTTGGCTGTTTCTCCAGAGGCCAGGTGGGAGGTGGGTAAACAGGTCTATGGAAATGAGGGTTTCTTGGAGCCCAAAGTCTCTGAACATCTCTAAGGTCTTCCAGGCCAGAAGGCAGCAACACAAACAAAATAAGAATGTGGGTGCTCAAAGATGGCTAGGTAGCAATAGCCACACTGGGAGTGTGTGTGTGTATGCATGTGTATGTGTGTATGCGTTAGTGTGTGAGTGAGA
>JAJHZJ010000713.1:4557361-4744861 GCA_023548195.1 Bettongia penicillata ogilbyi
AGAGCATATTATTTCCACTCTGTACCTCCCTTCTCCCATAAACTGGACCTGATATTTTGGAGCCAACTTACTGGCAAGTGGTGCTGGATCAGGAGTCACAAAGACCTGTGTTCAAACCCTACTTCAGATACTTGCTTAGCTGTGTGACCCTGGGTATTCACTTATCCTCTGTCTGCCTCATTTTCCTTAACTGCAAAATAAAGATAACAATAGCACCTACTTGCAGGGTTGGTGTAAGGATCAAATGAGCATTTTGGAAGCCTTATAGCACTATATAAATGTTAGACACTATTTTAAAGCATAATAATAATGTCTGGCATTAATTACTACTAATGACTAGTATTTATTATTAATGTTAACTGAGGGGGAGTTGGACAGACTAGGTGTGGCATACAGAAGGAGTGCAGAGTCTAGGAGAAACTGCAGACTAAGGTATGATTGCTTGCTATAAATGTCATGTGATGGGGATTTTGTAAGTATTGCAAAATAGAAAGAGTCTGTTAGGGCATTTCATGCAAACGCTGCAGGCAAGTGCAGTGCTTTAAGGTAATATCTTGAAAACTATCTTAGTTGGCTGGTGGTAGATGGGAAATACTAATTCAGGAGTAGGGAATCTGCAACCTCGAGGCCCTCTAGGTACAAATTTGTTCTGTGAACTTTGGATTCAGTGAAAGGACTGCACTTGAGGACCTAGAAGGTTTGTGTGAATTTGGTGAAAAGGCTGCACTTGAGGATCTAGAGGGCCACGTGTGGCTTCGAGGCTGCAGATTCGCCACCCTTGGCAGATGATCTCAAAGGATTTCGGCTTTAATGCGCTACAACTCTAAACTAGATAGGGTTCCCTCAGAGAGAAAGGAGACCTGTGGCCTGCACTCTTCTGAGTCATGGAGAGTAGCAGTAGTAGTTCAAATCCCTGGAACTCTCTGCTCCAGTGACTGACAACATGGGAGTTATGCAGCCTGATTTGTAGAGATCATCTCACCCACACCTTGAGAAGAAGAGTTTAAGGAACAGAATCTCTTTTCGGAAGATTTTGCTGATTTCCTTGGTTACATAATGCAGAGTTTTGTGTCTACCTTGGCATTGGCAGAAGCGTGAATATTCTGTGTTGATAATACATGGAGTCTTGCATGCCAGCTTTGTTTATGTGTTGTTCCTGTCTTCCATGAGAATGGACAGATAGCTGGGGCCCCTCAGTAGGAGATCCAGATTAGGTATTTTGTGGTCTGCCATATATTTATTTTGCATGCATCTGTGTCAACCATTCTGCGTTAGAAACAAAGTAAAGCAAATGGAGAAAGTATTCTTTGATATATAAGCAACTGTATGTTTCTATACTTATCCACCTAGTTAAGTGAGGGTCTTGTCAGGGAAGGAGAAACCACCTCTGAGAAAGAAAGAAAATCCTTTCCTCCGGTCAGATGTGTGTTATTCAGTGGCCTGCAAAATTTGTTTTTTCTATAAATGTTGCTTTAAATATTTAACCAAGTTTTATGTCAAGGTTGACTTTGCTGGCAGAATTGACTCTTGAGGACTCTAGGTAGGGGGAAGGGTTGAGGAGGTCTTGGAAGTCAAGGGTTAAAGATCATATTTTTAAGTTGTCTCTGCAAAGACCCTGGTCTTAGTGAGGAACGAGAATAACACCTCTTGGGATGGTTTCACCTCTTTAGCCAAGAGGGAACACAATACACCAGAGCCGTCAGGTTGAGGCAGGTTTCTGTGAAGCAGCCAGTGTTTGCAAAACAAGCATGGGGCTGAGAGGTTCTGCTGAGTAGACCCAAGGTTGCGACAGTCTTGGAAAACGACAGAGATGGATGATGGAATGGGACCAGGGAGCCAGACTTAGGAGGCTGGGTTTTATGGGGAGAGAAGCTGGGTGTCCATCCAGCCTCTATCCTGAGCTCCTACAGCCTGCTGAATGAGGAAGGAAGGGCTGACTTGCTGGGGTAATTGTCCAGTGTTTATATTTGAAAAGGAATACTCTGCTTTCAGGATAATTTCCCCCAACCTCCTCCTTGGTTAAGATTTCTAAATGATCTAGGGCATTGGAGAGAAATCAGTGGCTGATTAGCTGGTCGGCTGGGCTGCAATCACACCTTTCAATACTAATTATCCGTCCCTTGAGTTCAATGGCATTGAGCATCCAGGCTCTGGCTATGGCAAGCACTGCTCAGTGGTTTGCATCACTGGCCTAAGACAATGATTTAAAGGGACAAAATACCCCTACTGAGCCTTGATAAGCAGGAAATGAAAGCTTGTTTGCAAATATGATTGGGGAACCTGATCAACTGCTTCATCAGTGTTTGCTTTGGGTGACCAATCTTCTATCACTAATAGGTAAGGAATGCCAGAAGATCCCAGTATAAAAGCAATTTTCATGTTCTTATTTTCCTTCTCTAAGCAGAGTAAAAGATGGAAGGGAATTTAACAAGTGCTCCAAAATTCTTTATCCCAGGATTGTAAGAATTCAGAAAGCTTGGACTTGTAATGATACTTGTTCAGTGTTACACTTTACAAAAACATGGCTTTACAAAAACCACAAAAACTTGGGTTCAAATTCCTCCTCTGACAATTACCAGACTGATTATATCTTTGGATATATGTCACTTAACTTGTAACTGCTCTGGAGAATTCTTAAGAGCTCTACAAAGAAGTTACAAAGAAGGTGCATTGTCAGAGGGAGTTTTGTTTGCTGGGAATTCCTTAAACAAAAGAAATCGGTGCTCCCCCTACTTATCTTTCTTCCTTTCAGAGTTTATAAAGAAATTCCCTCACACCAACCCTCTGAGGAGGGTAATATAGGGATTATCAGCCCAATTTTATAGATGACAATTCAGTTGTATCTCTCTCTTCATGACCTCAGTTGAGATTTTCTTGGCATAGATACTGAATTGATGTGCAATTTCTTTCTCTAGTTCATTCTATAGAGGAGGAAACTAAGGCAAACAGAGTTAAGTGACTTGCCCAAGGTCACATAGCTAATAAATTTCCGAGGCCAGATTTAAATTCAGGTCTTCCTGACTCCAGGCCCCATGCTTTATTCACTGGCCCACCTAGCTGCCCATACATAGGAATATAGAAAAGGTTAAAGAAAAAGAGGGCTTTGGTTGGTATTGCATTTATCATACCCATTTTGCATTTGGTTCAAGTGAATTGCTTTCCTCATTGATCTGACTTTACCCTCCACATCATTACCATTCTTCTGCTCTTTGAGTAGGTGGAGTGATGGATTTCCTTTTACTCCGTCCCAAGACATTCAGCATTCATTATTCCCACAAACAACAAATCATGTGTGTATTTCACCTGTGAGTTTTTCATTCACTCACACTTCCACTTGAAAGAAGTGGGGGCAGTGGATGAGTGACTTTGAACATTTTTAAGAGACAAGTATTTGTCCCATAGTGAGACTGGTTTTGACTCATCAGTCAAAGCAGCACAATGGAACACCGAGAGCCCTGGGTCCAGCATTTGGAGAACAGGACTTGAATTTTTGTTCTGACACCCTGACAATATTTTGCAACATTATTTGTATGACTGTAGGCTACTCATTTGAATTCCCTGAGTCCTAAATTTTTCACCTACAAAGTGGACATAATAATTCTTGTACTATTTACTGGCCCAGTGTTAATTTTTTCTTTCTTTTCTTCTTTTCCTCCTCCTTCTCCTTCTCCTCCTCTTCCTTCTTCTTCTTCTTCTTCTTCTTCTATTACTACTACTACTACTACTACTACTACTACTACTACTACTACTACTACTACTACTACTTTTTTTTCTTCTTCTTGGAAAGTGTTTAAAAAAACTCAATAGAAATGCAGTCCTCAAAAGTTTCTAATTCTTGGAGATTTAACCTTAATCTCAGAGTTACTGTCTTTGCCTTCTTTTGTATTCATAAATTACAGAAAAAGAACTAGCATCTGGTACTTTTCAAGGAAAAAAAGTGACTGGAACTCTATCTATCCAGTTCAATAAAACAAATACAAAGAAAATCCTGGTAAAAGAATAGAATGAGTGGTTTCCTGGGGAAGGGGGAACTCTCTCTTATCACACTGAATAATACAAATTAAGAGCCCCCAGACACAAAATACAGAAGGAGAAATGTGAAAGAATCTGCCACGAAGTAATTTACTAGTCCATCCATCCTCATGTGCCTTGGGGTAATTCTCTGTCTGCTCCCACAACTCACTAACTGGTTGAGAGTGATGGTGGAGATTTAAAGAAAAGAATCTTAAAGAAGATCTTGAAAGTCTCCCAAGGGGTCCCAGCCACCACAGTAAGTAGACACTTTTTTGCTCTGAGTGTTCCTGACCTAGGCTCCCTACCTCTCCCATGGCTTAGGAGCTGGCTGTTCTGCATGCTTGCCAAGTATGAATAGCTGGTTTTTAGAATTAACACTGTGGCAATGCTCTTGAGGATGCCTGCTACTAGCATGGACCAAAGCCCATGGATAAAACCAGTCCCAAGCTTGCTCATTATAGCTTTGAAGCATTTAGTTTCATTTACGGATATTTTCTGGGTAGTTAGGTAGCACAGTAGATAGGGTGCTAGGCTTGGAGTCAGAAAGATTCCTCTTTCTGAGTTCAAATCTGACCTCAGACAGCAGTCGTGTGACCTTGAGCAAGTCAACTGACCCTGTTTGTCTCAGTTTCCTCATTAGTAAAATGAGCTTGAGAAGGAAATGATAAAACACCTTAGTATCTTTGCCAAGGAAACTCCAAAAGGGGACATGAAGAGTTGGACACGACTGAAAAATGTCTTTCCAGCAACAGCAAAATATTGTTGTCATTGCCATTTGTATTCTGGTAGTCATGTATATTTTTTTCTGAGCTCTGAATATTTCACTTTGTATCAGTTCGTATGTCTTTTCATGCTTTTCTAAATGCTTCATATTTATCATTTCTTATTATGTAGTAATATTCCATCACATTCATGTGCCACAATTTGTCCAGACTGTAATGATGATGATAATGATAGCTTACAGTTATACAGCACTTGCTATTTGTTAGGCACTATGATAAATACTTTATAATTATTATCTCATTTGATTCTCACAGCCATCCTGGGAGATAGGTGCTATTAGTATCCTCATTTTACAGATGAAGAAACTGGGAGAAATAGAAGTTGAGTGACTTGAGATGATGAGTATCTATTTTGATTACTTTGATGGTAGTTTTTGGCTACCACAAAGTGTTGCTGTACACATTTTGGTACGTTTGGGACATTTATTTCTATCTTTGATGTTGTTGAAGTCTATAGCCCTAGTGGTAAAATCCTTGGGTCCGATGGAATTTCAATCACGTTCTTAGGACAATTCCAAATTCCTTTTCAGAGTAGTTTAATGAACCCACAACTTGACTAATAGTGTATCAGTGTGCCTAGCTTTCCACAGTTTTGCCAACCAACATTCACTATTCTCATCTTTTGCCATCTTTGCCAATTCATTCTTTATACTTTCTCACTGGGTGACTTGGTGACTTTAGCAATATCCATAGGTTCAATTATCATCTCTATGCAGATGAATTCCAGATCTCTATTTCTTGTCTTAGACTTTCTCCTGAGATTTAAAACTATATCACTGTCTATTGTACATTTTTCAATTGGATGTTCTATATGAATTGGAAAATAGCAATTATAGCTAACATGGATAAAGTGTTTGAAGATTTTCGAAGTATTTTACACATATCTCATTTGATTCTCAAAACAACCTTGTGAAGTAGGTGGTATTATTACCCCTATTTTTAGAAAGAGAAACTAGTAAGACAAGATTCAAACTCAAGTCTTTCTGACTCTTAAGTTCAACATTAACCATTGTAACTCCTGGCTGCTTCTTAAACTCAACTTGTCTATAATGGAACTCATTATCTTTGAATCTTACCCCTCCCCAAGCCATTCCTTTTTTTGAAATTCCACTTTACTATCAAAGGCACCATTGTTCTTCCTATTAACAGTCTTGGTGTCACCTACTTCTTTGTCCATGTATCCAATCAGTTTCCAATTCTTACTGTTTCTACCTTCACAACACTGCCACATATACCCCCTTCCCTCCACTCACACACCTATCACCCTCATTTAAGCCCTCATTCCCTCTCAACTGGACCTTTCCATAGCTTCCTATTTGGTCTTCCTTCTCCAAGTCTCTCCCCATTCCTGTCCATCCTGCTCATAGCCACAGAACTGCTTTTCCTAAAGGATAAGTCTGATCATCTCAAGACCTCAACTCAATAAACTCCAGTGGTTCCCTATCCCTATCATCTCTTGGTTGGAACTTAAAGCTCTTCAGTCTAGCTTTTTCTTATCTTCCTAGTCTACTTATGCATGTTTCCCCTCTGAATGCTCTGCAGTCCAGACATAATGACTTATTTAATATTTACATGCCTTTGCAAACTTACTGTCTTCCTTGCCTGGAACATTTTCTCTTTCTTTACCTCTGCCTTTTGGATTCTCTAGATATTTTCAAGAAAGTTACCTTCTACTCAAATCAGGTGTTGCCCTCTATGACAAATTGTGATCACTTCCTTCACCCCTCCCCCATCCTTCCTCATCCCCGAAGCTGCTAGTGCCATCCCTCCCCAAACTCCCATATAATCATTTTATTTATATTCTATATCTGATTATATATTTACACACTTGACTCTTCTATTAGAAGGAATAGCTCCTTGAGGGGACAGGTTTATTTTTATCTCAATTTCTCTAGGACTTATACTGCTTAGTATGTTGTAAATGCTTAATACATACTCATTGATTAAGATGACTGACAATTTCTATTTAAAAAAATATACTATTCTGAATTTAAAAAATAAAACAAGCATTTCTATAACATAGCAAAATAGAAAAATAGCAACTTTATTATTGTACAGCTTGTTCTTCTGTTTAAGTATATATATTAAAGTTATCGTGTAACTTTCTCTCCCTTCCCCCCGCTTTTTTCTCCCCTCTTCCTCCCCCTGCCCTGGAGATGGCTACCATTAGACACATAAAATTTTTTGAGTTCCAAATTTTTCTCCCTCCCTCCCTTCCCCCTTCTCCCTTCCTTAAAATGGTAAGCAATGTTATATAGATTATATGCATACAATCATGTAAAATATATTTCCTTATTAGTCATGTTATAAAAGAAGAAACAGGTAAGGCTGCATTTGAACTCAGGTCATTCTGACTCCAGGCACAGCATTCTATCCACAGCACCAACTAGTATTCTCAGAATGGAGAGGATAACTATAGAGAGATCTAGGAAGCTGCAGAAGAAAAGAGGGTTGTTAGATTTGGCCTTTAAGTGATTGTTGGTCAAAGTCGTTCTTAAAACAATAGTATTGTTACTGTATACCCAAATTAGCTACAAAGGACCTATGACGGAAGATGTTATCTGCATCCAGAGAAAGAACTCATAAATAGAAATATGTATAGGGGATTATATATGTGTATGTGTATACATACATACATGCACACATGCATATATATATATATATATACACACACACACACACACATATATTTGTGTCTATTGTTCTATAGATATCTCAGACTCAACAGGTTCCAAACAGATCTCAGCTTTCTCTCCAAAAAACACATTCCTTTTTGGAATTTCCTTCATTCTTCTAGGCACCCAGGTTCATAGCCATGGTGTCACCCACAACCCCACACATCTCTTCATTCACCATATCTTCAGTCAATTCAATTATTAATGTTTATTAAGTGTCTACTACTATCCCCTGTGCTAAATGCTAGAGATTTAAAGAGGCAAAAATAACCAGTCTGTCCTCAAGAAACTTACAATCTAATTTATCTCTACAACGTATTTCACCTTATGTCTCTTTCCTCTCAAATACCCACCAAACTATGTAGGCCTTAATTTACCTCTCTTTTGGAATATTGAAATATATTATAATGAAAATTTTAGTGAATCCTTCAATGCATATCTCTCCAGTCCAATCCATACTGCCAATAAAAGCATGTTCCTAAATCACAGGTCTGAGAATGTCATTCCTATACTCAACACACGTTCTATTGCCTCTCAGAGCAAATAAAAGCTTGTGGTTTGACATTTAAGTATCTTCATATTTTGCCTCCTTCCCACCTTCCCACTCTTTCCAGACATATCATTCCGCCTCTCTTAATTTGCAAACAGTCCTATCTGATATTCTACATGCACAATACTTCCTCTCCTTTCTCAGTATTTTTGTCCTAGATGTTCCCCCATAGCTAGAATGAATACCCTCCACACCTTTGCTTCTTGGGATCCCCAGTTTCTTCAAGACACCCCAAGTACCACTTTCTACATGAAATCTTTTCTGAGGGACCATGACACAGTAGAAAGAATACGAACTCTCATGTTATGTATCTTTAGTTCAAATTCTTTCTCTTACAACTTACTACCTATATGACCTTAGGGAAATCACTTAACCTACCTAAACCTAATTTCATCCTGTGTAAAATCTGAGTATTGGACATCACGACATCTGAGGCTAATTTTAACTCTGGATCTTCCCAGCCATTAGTGCATTCTTTTCCAAAACTACCTTTTGTTAATTTGTGTACATTACGGATATGAGTATATGTGATCAGGTTCTATTCATTTACAATTTTTAACTCTGAACATGACAAACATCAGCCAGCATTTATATTTCCAAATACAAAGAACAAAAAAAGAGGATTGTATATGAAACGGTGAATTTCTACTCTGTTTTTTCAAAAGTATAAATTAAATTTAGCATGATGGGTAGACTATTGCTCTGACTGTTTCCCCCTTTGAACTTCCTTCTACTATTCTTTGTTCATTTAAAAAATAATTTGTTGATACTACTTTTTTCTTTTAGTGACATCTATAACTACTTTTCCTTTCCCCGCTAAGAAATAAATGTAAATAAAAGCCCTCACATGTAGCAAGTAAAGAAAAAAAAAACAAATTGAGTGTTTGAAAATGTTTATTCTTCATTTTTACTCTATCAAATTTTTTTGCCAAGAAGAGGGAATAATAATTCATCTTCACTCTACTGGACTTACAGTTAGTCACTGCATTGATCAGAGTTCTTAACACTTTCCAAATCATATTCCTTTAGAATGCTGTGCTCTGTTTTACACATTGTTCTCATGAGTCTGTTTACTTTACTCTGCATCAGTTCACATAAGTCTTTCCAGATTTCCTGAGTCATCCATTTCATCATTTCTTACAGCGTAATAATATTCCTTTACAGCCATGTCCCATGATTTGTTCATCCATTCTCCAATTTGTGGCCACTTGCTCTGTTTTCCGTCTTTGGTCATAGTAGACTATTGTACTATAAAAACATTTCTACATGAGTTTTTTTTTAAATATTTCTTTGTTCTCCTCACCATATATGTTTAATATTGGTATCATAAGATCAAAGGGTATGCACTGTTTGATGACATTTGGGGTATGAGTCCAAGTTGCTTTTTAGACCGATTGAAGCAATTCACAAGTCACAGATAGTACAGTAACATTCCTGTCCTCTCACAATCATCCAACAATTGTCATTTTCCCAATTTCTGCAGGCTTTGCCAATTGATTGGGCATGAGGTAGAACTTCAGAATTGTTTAATGAAAGCTTCTCTTATTAGTGAATCAGAATGATTTTATATGGCTGTTGGCAATGTGCATTTCTTTTTAATTAATTAATGGTTCAAAAAACACTTTTTATGTACTGAGTTATGTGCCAGCTGCCATGCTAAATGTTGGGAATAAAAAGAAAGACTCTTTCCATTAAGGAGCTGAGAAAGAGAAGAATGTAAATGAAGAGGTATATGCAAGATATATACTGAGTACTTGGAAGATAACCTAATGGGGATATGCTGTTGCAAATGGATTTTCTAGCTCCTACTGATTTATATGTGCTTTCTTCTCCAGATGGATTTAAGTTCCTTGAGGGCAAGAACTATCTTGCTACTGTATTTATATCCGAAATGCTTCAAACAGTCTTGGCACACAATAAGTGCTTAATCAATACTTTTAATGCATTTATTTCAGAGCTTATACACACATATCTATGCACATATACATATAATTTATGTAAAAATATGGCAAATATATGTATTTATGGATGTAATATGTGCTTATATGTTTGTGTATATATACATTATGTATGTGTATATATGTATATATATGTATGTCTGCTTTATAATGAATTGTTTTAGAATGAATATTTTAATGAATCCTTCAATAAACATCTCTCTAGTCCAACCCATTTTGCATACTGACAATAAGGGCATGTTCCTAAATTACAGGTCGGAGAATGTCATTTCTACATTCACAACACTTCCTATTGTCTCTCTGCAATACATATGCACACGCATATGCACACACACACACACATATATGTAATCTCTTGTTTCTTCTACTCACGCTTATTGTTCTTATAACCAACCCATTGATTTCTTTGATCCTGATTCTACTTATAATTGAGTTCTCATCTGTGTATACTTTCTTGGGGTTCTCATAACCCATAACATTTCTTCACTGAGTTCAGTATTTTCTTCTGTTTATTTATATCTTAAGCCTCAGTTTCTGGGTTGAGACTATGAGCCAGGGACAGGCTTCTTTTTCTCTCCTGCCTTTAGATTCATTGGGTAGATCCCATTAGATTCTGTTCCCTTTGTAGTCTGGTTTCAAGTACCATTGTTCTTCTAAATGAGAGGTCCAGCACTAGGTCTCAGTCTTTGCCCCAATCTCTGGCTTCTGTATAAATCTTTTGGTGGTCTAGTGTAAATGCTAGCCTTGGTCTTTCTCTCTGCCACTTTCTTTTTGAACAATTGTTTCTGTGGCCCTATCTGGACCTAGTTGGATATCATTGAATTGTACTGGTTTCCTATAAGGCCTCCTAGTTTGTGCTCAGGTATTGAGTGGACTGTAACCCAGGCTGTTGATACCATTGCTCTAATACACAGCTGAGTTCTGTCTCCCTGTGCAGTGACTGATAGGGATTGTCTTTTTCTTCCCCCTCCCTATCCCTTCACTCCCCGGCTTCTGTTCCGAAAGTCTAGGGCTAAGATCCTTCTGGCTTCAAGCCCAGACTACTAGAGCTTGCTATGGCTTCTAATCCTGCCATGTGTGACATACAGTAAAAAGGCCAGAGGTCAGGAATAGGAATAATGTATAATTACATTGGAAAGGTAGGATATGGCTAGGTTGTGAAGGACTTTCAAAGATAAACAGAGGAGTTAATATTTGCTCTTAAAGGAAATAGGGAAACACTGAAGTTTATTGAGTGGGGGAGTGACATAGTAAGACTACACCTTAAAAAAAATCACTTTGGCAGCTATGTGGATGATGAGTTGGAGAGGGGAGAGATTTGAGACAAGAGGATTGATTAGGAGGCTATTGAAAAAGTACAGGTGAGAAGGGACATACAATACAATTCAGCAAGTGATTGGATATGTGGGGTGAGAGTGGAGAGTCACGGACAATGCTGAATTTGCAAAGTTGGGTAACTGAAAAAATAGAATGTCTTTGACAGCAATAGGGAAGTTTGCCATACAATTAGTAATTAATAAATGAAATATGAGCAGAAGATCATAAATATAGACTAAATACAGACTAAATACTGACAGCCTGAATAATGATTGGGTTAATGTATGAATGCTAGGAAAAATGCTTAATTACACTAATGATTCGAATAACAATGAAACGATTTACCAAAATTAATGGGACTCAACTAAATCAGTGCTTAGAAGAAAAATATGTATTTTTGAGAGCTAATATTAACAAAATAAAAAATAGACCATTTAGCGGACTAAGAATGCAATCAAAAGGTAACTAAGGTGGTGCAGTGGATAGAGCATCGGGCTTGGAATCAGGAAAACTCATCTTCCTGAGTTCAAATCTGATCTCAGACACTTATTAGCTGTGTCACCTTGGGCAAGTCACTTAACCTTGTTTGCCTCAGTTCCTCATCTGGTAAATGAGCTAGAGAAGGAAATAGCAAGCCACTCCAGTATCCTTGCTACGAGAACCACAAAATGGGGTCACAAAGAGTTGGGCATGACTAAAATGACTGGACAATGAAATACAATTTAAAAGACTATAAATACATCAAAATCCCTAAAACAAGTAAAAGAATAAAATTTTATAATTAGAGGAGAAATAGGGAAACCTGAAAATAATCTCTAATTGCCACTAAGGACTATCTTTATTTTTTAAAGCATAAGAGAATCAATGAACAGTATCCCACTTGATTAAGAAAAAAAGAGAAAAATTTGACTGCCAAAATTTTAAAAATGAACAAGGTGAAGTTGGAACAGAGAGGAAATTAAAAAGAATCATCAGAAGCAGATACACACAATAATATGCCAACAATGCTGAGTGTTCAAAGGGAATTCTTGAGTATCTGTTAATATTTTCTCCATCACTTTCTTAAGTCTAGATAATCAATAAAACCAAACCCTGATTTTGTAGTGTTTGTTGATTTCCAAAGTGCCAATACTCATAACTGTAAATTTAATAATTGAGTGTTCAAGAGTTGGTTCCAGAACACCACTGATAGGATATTTTTCCCCCTGAAATTAAAATCTTCTTTCTCTAACAACTCTCCTGATTTTACCCATGATATATAGAACTCATCACTTTGGGAAATAAAATATGGGCCTCTAATTTTTTTAATGTCTTGAAATCTGGTGGATCTTGATTATACTTGACTTAATTAAGCTTTTCAGACTGGTAGAGAAGCAGAGTCTTCTCTTGCTGAGTGGTATTTTTTTAAAATTCAGGTTTCTTAGGAATGGATTCAGTGGCTTCCATCCATCACTGAAATCCTCCAGGACCGGGGAGTCTCTGAGGTTCCTTCTACACTTTTCCTAGGTAGCTTCTAGCCTTTTCTTGATTTGTTCCTACTCTGACATTTCAAGTATCCTCCAGATACTGAAAGTGTAAAGACACCCCTTTGGCATATTCCATTATTAGTCAGCCAAGGCACTGGAAAATGACAGTCCAGTGTTGTCATTTTCTTTTGCATCAGCTGTTTTTTTGTTGCCAAGCCAATGAGTGGTTCCTCCCTCCTCAGCCCCGTGAAATGTCCTGATGTCTATAAATGAGATGATCTGTTTTTTCTCCTGAATATTATTAGCACAAAGCAACCTACAATTGTTCAGGGGATACTTTTATCCCCTCTGATCTTTATAGATGAAGTGGTCAAATCAACTCAACAGATGTTTACAATCACCTACTATGTGCCAGGTAATGCTAGTAAAGGATTAGTTTTGGTTGGTAAATACCAGAAGAATGACTCAGATGTCACTTAGGAAACCAACATAATAATGACTAAAATGAGAAGCTTCCGTGAGAAACTTAACTGTCAACTCCCCTTTATTCTCCATCTGCTAAATCTTTATAGGTATATATCTTTAAGACTTTGCTTAAGCAGCAACATACAGTGGAAAGAGCGCCGACTTTGGAGACAAATAACCGTTGTTCAAATTCCACTTCTGACACTTAACTCCTAGTGTGATCTTGGGTGAATTACTTGGCCTTTCTTAGTTATCTTGTAAAGTGAGAAGGTGAAACTTGATGACCTGGGAGGTCCATCCTATCTCTAAAGCTATGATCCTAAGTTTGACCAGTTCCTTTGCTACCCTTCCACCATCTTGCTTATTCTTATTTCTCCGTCATGATTCATATTGTCCGATTCTCTGCCCATAGCTTAGAACATCCAGTGTAATAGAATGGAAAAAATAACCAGTCTAAGTTGTAGAAACAACTATCCCCTGCATGATGTTTGTGAATGCAGATCCATTCTCTAGTCTTCAGTTTTCCTTGCTGTAAAGTGTACCAGTTAGGTGACTCAGGGTATGGTATGCTGAATCTGGAGTCAGAAAGATGGGAGTTCAAATCCTGCCTCAGACTCTTACTAGCTATATGACCCTGGAAAATCACTTATCTTCTATTTTCTCAGTTTTCTCATCTATAAAGTGGGATAGTAATGACATTTAACTCCCAAGGCTTTTGTGAGGGTAAAATAATTGCTAAAAAATAAAGTAAAGTGAAAGAGTTAAGAGTAGTTCATTTCTAAGGCCTTTTCCTACTCTCATATTCTATGATTCTTCGCTTAGTCCAAATTAAATCCTGGCCTTCATGACCTAATTCCAAAGCTACCTCCTCTAGGAAATCTTCCTTAACTAATCTTCATTCACTTTGGCTTTCCACTTTTGAAATCCACTTTGCTCTCATGTAACTTCTGTATACAGTTTTTGCCTTGTGACTTTTTTTATGTGCTTTATATTTATATCCCAAGTGCCTAGCTAAATACTTAGCATATACTAGGTGTTTAATAAGTGCTTGCTGATTAATGCTAATCTGTCTCTTCTCTATGATAATAACAGCTAGACTTTCTATGAGACTTTAAGGTTTGCAAAGTACTTGACATATTGCATCTCAGGTGTTCTAATTCTAAGTCAAGCATTCTATCCATGTGCGTGTATTCTGCCTTCTGGGCAAGGTTATGAGCTCTTCTAGGCTAGAACTATCCCTCTGGAATTTAAGTGCTCAATACAGTATTGTTGGCTGAATGAAACCTCATCATCAGTGTCTGCACAGAATAAAGCTATTGACATAATTTTCTTTTCCCTCCTCCCTCCCTCCTTCACTGTTTTCCTTCCTTCCTTCCTTCCTTCCTTCCTTCCTTCCTTCCTTCCTTCCTTCCTTCCTTCCTTCCTTCCTTCCTTCCTTCCTTCCTTCCTTCCTTCTTTCCTTTTTTCTTTTCTATTACTAAGTCCTAAACTAGTTTCAGTTATCTCTGTGCTTTCTTGGCAGATGTGGGAGGTGTGTTATAAAGCTAATGTGGTATGTAAGCATCCAGTTATAGTGCTATGAGGGAGAGGCTGAAGTTTTACAAGAGGAAAACTCACTTTCTGATCAGGATTCCCTTATTTTCAGTGACCTTTAGGGCTATACATCTTTCCACCACAGACATTTATGGCTCACCTGGACTCCTGAAAGTGCAGATAAAATGGACCTCAGGGTTGGAGGTTGTTTCCAAAACAGTGGTGGGAGTCAAGCCCAAGTTGTTGAGGCCATAAGGCCATGATCAGGTCATTAGTTGGGAGGGGGTGGGGGTGGGGCTAAGGCAGACAGGAGGCAAACATTTGAAAGAAGGTGCTAGGATGGTCAATAGCTAAAATATTCCATTACCACCCGTCAGCTCCTGCTGAGATAGCTTGAGAAGATTTGCCATCGAGTTTTATAAACCAGGGCTTCTGGTAACAGCTCCTTACTACTAATTAATTATCAAAAAGGTTTGGAGTAATAGAAGCAAATAGCTCTACTGTCCTTACTGTAAGAGGAGTTACAGTGAAACAGTGTTAGTATGAGGAGCCTGTGGTGTGACTTGCAGGAAAGAATGTGTGTGTGTGTGTGTGTGTGTGTGTGTGTGTGTGTGTGTGTGTGTGTGTTTATTTACTGCCCTGTAGGATTATAGCTTTTGGGCTGAAAGGAATTTAGTCCGACCCCTCATTTTATAGATGAGCTCAGTGAAGAAAGATGAAGTGACTTGCCTATGGTCACACGTGGTAAGTGTCAGAGCCAAAACAGGAATATTACTTTGCTGATTGATGCAATGAAATTATACTGATGTATGGTAAAAGAAAGTGGTTGGCTCCCTGCCTCTGTTATATATTACACCTATGAGCTTGAATAAGTCCTTTCATTTCTCTGGGTCCTACTTTCTTTATCTGTAAAACAAAATGATCTCTAAGGCTCCTTCCAGCTCAAAATTAATGAACCTATGAATTTTCTCCCGTGATTCCAATTCAAGATCATCTAATTCAATTAATATTACTGCTAATGACTTTGAATGGTAAAAATTATGGATTAATAGCAAAATGTTTCAGGAAGACAATATTCACATACTAATCTCATTGATAGAAGATGGTTTCTAATGAACAGATTAGATATCTATCTAATGGAAACAAGGCCTGTTTAATATTTGACTTTGAAACCAAGCTCTTTCTGAAGTTACAGTGTACCACTGGGTTCGCCTTCTGTAAGTGTTCTTATATTTCTGACCACTTGTATCAATCACATGGGCCCACTTACAGTTTATTTTCATTTCTTTCTTTTTAGTGCTAAGGTCCCCTTCCTCCAAAGTGTTGAATCTTAAAATGGAACAGAACATCAGCTCTGGGTCATTCTCAATCCCTATTCACTCATAAATTCCCGCTAAAACATCCCCCTAAAGTGGTGATCAGATACTCACTACCCTCTGAGGCATCTCATTCATTCCACTTTTGGATGGTTCTAATTAAAAGCTCATTTTTTTTAACCTCCTGCTTCCTATTGAGCATTATTTAGCCTGTGTTTTGAATAGCACATGGAAAGGGAAAGAAGCTGGAATAATCCAGGAATTCTCTCTTTTGACTATAAATGTCTTTAGGACAGCTTGTGTGTCAGAGAGGAGTAGGTTGTTCATGTGTGCCTTATGTACTCAATGACAAAATGGACAGGAATACTATCAACCTCTGCTCCTCCTACTGCTGCTTCCTGTCTTCCTATTCTCCATTTTTCAGCTCCTAAATCTTCTAGACTCTATTCTATCAGGTAAGGTTCACACAACCTTGGAAAAACCACTGTTTGGCCTCCATATAGATAAACACAACTTCCACAGCCACCCCAGAAGAGTGTACTTCAGAATGTACATTTCTTTGCTTAATGAATTGAGATCAATCTTTGTAGAACCTGTTTTAGGGCATAATGGGTACCTGAAATGTTTCAAGACTACCGATCTTTGTCTTTGGCGTTGCCTTTGGCTGGAATACGTTTTGTCTTTACCTAATTGCTCATTTTGCCTAAAAAGTGAGCAACTCAAACTTGTTTTTGATAGCAAGAAAGTTTCTACTGGTATCTTTGATTTAATAGCCCCATCCACTCTGATAAGTATATACATTTCCCTTGGTGATCGGAGGTTGAGACCAGCCAACTGAGATGCATTGTTATAACTAAGGGCACTGCCAGAAAGGAGGGTTCGAAAATTCCTCTCATGCCCCTTCAGAGTTTCTCAGATAAGGCAAGAAATGATGATTTGCATGTAAGAAGTCAGTGCCCAAAGTTGGGGCTTGGGAAACTTCTCAGTTCAACTTCGAGCTTCTTTGTAAGAATTCGGGACAAACATTAGAGGCAAACTGTTAAATCATGTCTTAAATCCTTTCTGCCGGAGTCAGATTCCACTCCCAGCTGTTTAACCAGAACATCTGGAACCTGGATGTGAAAATCTGAAATTCATTCTTGAAGTGGTAACTCATAGAATTCTGACCTCTCACCCCATTTTGCCCAAAGGTGGTAAATGAGAAAGGAAGATTGAAAGAGGAGTGGGGAGGAAGGGAACAGAGTATGGTATATTGCCTACAATTTTGTTTGTTGACTAAAATACTAAGAATTAGGACCACCAACTGTGTTTCTCATACTGCATATTCCTGAAAATATCTTGAGTCTTGATTAAGTCCTTTGAAATCATAAATGTAATTAGCATTATAGGGAGATAATGATAGGTGATAGATATATTTTCTCATGGTATTTAACACTTTAAATAAAAACTGTTCAAACCATTTATGCAAACAATGTTAATATAATTGACATTTTAAAAACATCTACTTATAAAACTCTGTACTAGATACTTAAGCCCTGTGCTAGGTTCTGAGTATCATTGAATTTCAAATGTAAAGTTGAGTATCCAGTGTTATTCCAAAGCTCTGATGTATAATGCCTCTAGAGTGTACTTTATTAGCTCATTTTGTTGCAGATTAATTTGACATAATTTGTCCTTTTTAATTTCATGATTCCACTCTTTCTCAAAGCCTAGCTTCCAAAAGACTTGGGGTTTCACAAGATTCTCCCTAGGTGATTTGAAATGCAAGCCCCACAGAACATATAGTAAATGTTAGAGCATTTAAAAATGAGGATTCCACAAAATTATAAATGGTGATCTCACCAGCTTCCATGGATTTAGTGACTATTTCTTTGTTTATGATTCTCATATCTTTTAACTCATCCTGCACTAACCTCTCTGCTGATCTCCATTCTTGCATCTCCAACCACCTTTCAGAAATCTTGAACTGTATTTCTAGTACATATCTTAAATTTGTTGCAATTGTTCAATTGTGTCCAACCCTTCATGACCACATGGACCACAGCACACCAGGCCCTTCTACCTCCATTATCTTTTGAAGTCTGTCCAAGTTCATGTTCATTGTTTCCATGAAATTCTCTATTTATCTCATCCTTTGCCTTCACCTTTTCCTTTTACCTTCAATCTTTCCCAGTATTAGGGTTCTTTCCAATAAGTCCTGTCTTCTGCCAAAGTATGTAACAAAGTATGTAAGCTCCTTTAAGTGTCTACTGGTTTGATCTCCTTGCTGTCCAAGGCAATCTCAAAAGCCTTCTTTATCACTAAAACTCAAAGGTGTCAGTTCTGTAGTACTCAACTTTCCTTATAGCTAAACATGCCCCAAATAAAAATTCTTTCTTTTCAGTGTTAAATAATTCTAATCTTATCCTATTGCTATCCTCAATAGCAGTGGGAAATAGGTAGAAATTTTATGTCCCCACTTTAAAAAAAAATCTTTGAAATGAAGAGTTTAGAAATTTGTTCCAGAGGCATACTTCTCTGTTTGTTAGGTTAGAATTACCTTGGGCATGGAAGATAGGAAGAAGGAGAAAGAGGTGAACCGCCTCAGGTAAGCAGTTTTGTTCTGAACTGCCCAAGCAAAGTGGTGATGATGGTGATGCTTACCTTAGGGAATCTGTCAATTTCCACTGGTTTAAATGAACTAGAGGAAGAAAACACTTGCTCATTGTGTCTAGTTTGGGTACCCTTTTCTGTGTAGTGGGATTGGAGTAATTAGTTTTCCAGTTAATTTCTCCAGACCGTGATTCTATTAACATTTCAATAGCAAGATATTCTCCAGTCTTGCTTTCATTGTGTCTTCTTGAACAATAATAGTCTTGGGCTTACACTCAACTGTTAATATTACCCAATGTTTAATTGGGGCAAATTATATGAACACAGCATAGTGTGGACTGTGGGACAGGAGGGGTCCAACACTGGAGCACGGGAGACCCCTCGGGGATTTGATAGAATGACCCTAAGAGGTATTCCTTTGGGTTTGTACAGTACAGTTTGAAGATTAAACAGCTTTTTCTAGGTTCATTATAGTCTAAAAATTTATGGGAAATTTGCATTAGAAAGATTATTTGGTTAATTGGAAGGCTTGAAGCTCCAAGTATTCTTTGGGCAAGAATTGATGTGTCAATCCAGTGCTGAATTAAATTTTGAGTTCTGGAGCAAACCATTTCTGTTTCTCTAAATTGTCTCCTTTAACCTTTGGTCAAGTTTCACCTGGATTATTAGACTGTAAGCTTCTCAGAATTTGGGGTCATTTACTATGCTTCTTTGCATCTCCTACAGTGCACTTGAATATTTGTTAGTCATAACTCACACAGTTCAAAAAATATATCCTTTTACAACAACCTTGTGAGGTGGATAGAATAAGTATTATTTTTTCCCTTTCTACAGATAGGAAAATTGAAGCTTGGAGAGTTTGGATGATTATCATTAAGTAAAAAAAGCAATCCCCAAAACCAAAAAAACCTAGTAAATTTCAGAGAAGGGATTTATGTCCAAGAGTTCTGATCCAAGTTCAATACTTTTTCCATGATATTTTTGGTGTTTAGGACCAATTAATTCCTTTTTTTTCTCTTTGTGCATATAATATCTGCTTATGGAAAAGTAAACCTATAGATGTACAAAGTCATTCAAAGCTATTTGGGATTATGGTATAAATAAGTTTTAGACAATTTTTGAAAGGAATTTCTTTTCCATCCAATGGGAATAAAGAGTTAGGATCTTAATGAAAACCCAAAGAATATGAAGGTCAAGGCTTATTAGGATCTTCCTAAGGGGAAGTAATTTCTGAAACTCAGTCTTAAAGGGGAATTTTCCACTGGGACAGGCACCAACCCAAATCCCAGTCCAGTGGTTAGCCCCAGAAAGGCAAAGTCTGGTGTAAATAGCCCAACTGGCTACATGTTACAGAATCAATTGGCCATTAAATCTCCCCCCTGTTAAATCTATGGTGGTTTCTGTAAGATTAGAGTGTATGTATGTTTGTGTGTGTATGCTTAGTTGTGTGTGTGTGTGTGTGTGTGTGTGTGTGTGCGCTTTTTGAGGGGCAAAGTTACAGTCCTGAGCATTTGTTAAGGAAATTCTATATTACAAAACGTTCTTAAGCTTTTTTGTGTCATATACCCCTTTAGTAGTTTGGAGATGCCTATGGACTCCTTCTCAGAATAATCTTTAAGTGCAAAAGTATAATATATAGGATTACAAAGGGTTTCAATTATATTGGAACACAGCTATTAAAACATATTTTTTTAAACTTTCAGGGACTCTAGATTAAGAATCTCTGCACAGATTTTAGGTTGAGTTCCTTAGATTCTAGAGGTTCATGGAACTGGAGTGACTTAGTAGATCTCAGGGATTGTACTACAAACTTCCAAGCAGTTTCCCTGTACTTTGGAACCCCCAAGAAGGTTTTCTTGCCCTCTGAGGCTATTGGCCTTATCCACACCTACTCAGATACTCCCAGCTGCTAAACAGCTGCTACCCCCTCCCTTACTAAACTAAAAGAACAGGGTGTCATCACTGGTATAGACATCATCTGTCCCCCAGCAAAGCTTATTCTCATGAAAATCTAAGAAAAGGTAAGCTAGGAATGTAACCCAGAAATCTCTATTTCTTTAAGTTGTATTTCTTTGAGGCTGGGCCTGATTCCTTTGAAGTCCTGGGCAGGTGTGCTTCAGAGTTAATGAATGGTTCAAGGTTCCTCTATAGAGAAGGGAGTGGCCTCTGAGCCTGCCAGAGAGCCCTTTAGTTCTTGAGATGCAAATAGGTTCCTACAGGGGAAGCGCATCTTTACTGTCTGTCCTGAATAGTGGGGGGAAATGCCTGTGCCTATTGTTTTTGTCAGTGAGATTTTCTTCTCCAGTGGACAGTGAAATGGGACAGGAAAGGCTTCCTTGAGATTATTTAACAAAAGATGGAGTTTAATCAGAGTCCTTATTTAAAACAACAACCCCTCCAATAAAATCCGACTCCTTGGGTATTGTTTTCATTCTTCCTGTCATAAGCTATATATAACCTTATAGTATGAATTGCATGCCGTATTACATACTGTATAAGCAGAGTCACTGCTGTGGTTCTTGCCCTCTCAGAACTTATAATCTAATAGTCATAGGTAGCAATTATTGCTTTAAGGCCACTAAATGCTTTATACACATTTTATCATCTGATTCTCCTCATAAGCCAGGATGTAGATGATGGTATTGTGCCTAGTGTCCCTGAGACGGGACACAAACCTAGATTTTCTTGACTTCAAATACAACACTCTACTATCTGCTGCTACCTCCTTGACAATCATCTGGGGGAAAACATTGAAATAGACAGACAAAAGAGTGCCGAACAAATTAAAAAGAAATAAAATCAGTAAAATATACAAATGTCTAGCTAATCCTGGACTAACCAGCTACTACTTAACTAAGCAATGATGCTTCCTTCAAGGATAGTCCATATGGTGGGGAGCTTGTTGGAACACAGCTTGTTATTGCACATATTGGTTTAGAGGACAAGTCAAAGCCTGTCTGTCTCTTCAACCACCACAACCACCTACTGCAAAACTCTGGCATAACTCATATGGTGAGTCTATTATGTTGGCATTTGTACTGCTCCCAGAACCCTAACTCTATAAAGAATCATGACATCATAGATATAGAGCTGGAGAGACCTTAAATATCATCTGGTTGAACTCACTCATTTTACAGAAAACAAAGAAATCAATGACCAGAGTAAGGGGAGCTGACACAAGCAAAGCCACAGACTGTCATTGTTTATAGATTGAAAGCTAGGATGAATCTCAGAGATGATCTAATGCAATTCTCTTAATTTGTCTTAAATTTCTTTTTATTGACATCTTTTGTTTCACCATCACCTACATTTTCCTCATTATCCTTTCCCTCCCAGAGTCATTGCCTATAACAAAGACTAAAATTAAAAAGAGGAAAAAGAGAAAAAAAAAGAGCAGTCAACACATTGAAAAAGTTCGGCATCCCGTCGAATGCTCTACCACTTGCGAATCCTCACTTCTTCAAAGAAACTAAAGGAAGTTTCTTCTTACATCTCTTCTTTGGGGCTGTGTGCTTACCCTAAATTTGCGACATCTAGTTTCAATTATTTTGGGATTGTTGTTTTTTCCATTTACATTGTTGTGGCCATTATACTTATTGCTTTCTTGGCTCTGTTTACTTCATGTCAAATAAGTTCATGCAAGAATTTACTTCTCTGTATTCATCATGTTTATTGGTCTTATAGTACAGTAGTATTCCATAATATTCATGAATTATTTATTTGTAAATGAATTTTCTTTTTGTTATAAACTTAAGCATTGTGCTTTTTATTTCATTAGCAAACTTTTTGACACATTAGCCCTAATTCCTTTGTAGCTTCGTAGTTCATTGGATAGAGTGATGGGCCTTGAGTTAGGAAGAACCAAATACAAACTTGACCATGGGGTCATACGTAGGAGCTATATAACCTTAGGCAAGTCACTTAACCTGTTTGCCTCCATTTCCTCATCTGCAAAATGAGGATAATAGTAGCAAACTACCTTCCAGGGTTGTTGGGACAATCAAATGAGGTAAATTATTAAGTGCTTAACACATAGTCGTTATTGACCCCATTTGGATTTTCTTGGCAAAGATTCTGCAGTGGTTTGCCATTTCCATCTCTAGCTCATTTAATAGCTGAGGAAACTGGGACAAACAGTGTTAAGTCACTCGACCAGGGTTACACAATAAGTAGGTGTTTGAGGCCAGGTTTGAAATCAGGAAAATGAGTCTTACTACCTTCAGGTCTAGTAATCTATTCACCGTGCCACCTAGGTGACCTATATAAATGCTAGCTATTATTACTATTATATTCACAGAAAAGCAAAAAAAAAAAGGTGGGTAGCAGATTACATGTAACTATGAATTTCTGTTATGCATAATTTGTCTTTCTTTTTCCTTGTATCGAAAACTTGTTGTTCTTTTGGGGTATAGTTCGTATTTAATACAACAGTTTCAATACTACTCTATTTTGCCTAAGTCTCCTTCTGAACTTCTGTTTATATTTTCATGATTCATTGATAGTCTTTTCTTTCTTTTCCCACTATATCCCAATCCATTTACCAAAAACAAGCATAAGAAAAAGAAAATTCTCTTTAGCAAGTATAGTCATATAAAACAGTATGGTCCTATAAAACGAAATATAGCCATGTAAATATATGTGTATATATAGTCATATAAATATGTGTAATATAATACATATTATATAACACAAATATGTATAATATAATACATATATAGCATATAAATATTGTATTATAAGTAAAATATAAATATAGTTATATAGTATAGTCATATAAAACAAAGGCACATGTGCCTGAAAGTGAATGTCTCATTTTCTACCATTAGTTCATCACCTTTCTGCCAGGAGGTGAGTAGCATCTTTCACAGTTGTTTTTCTTTACCATGTTACAATCATTATAGAAATTGTGGTCCTAGTTCTTCACTTAACATCAGTTCATGTATTCTGGGGTTTCTCTTAATCTGTCCCTTTAATCATTTCTTCCTGCATACTAATATTCTGTTAACACTTATAGCACATAATTTATTCAGCCATTCTGCAAATGCTGGGCACTTATATTTTTTCCAAGAAGTAGTACTGATATAAATATTGTTGTTCCTATATGTTCTTTCTTTTTATTCTTGATGTCTTTGGTATTGGAGACTAATAGTGATATTACTGGCTCAAAGGATAAACAGTTAGTTGACTTTTTGGGTATATGCTAAATTATTTAATGTTTGGCTCTTCTTGCACAACCCCTCAAAAAATTTTTTTCTTTTGTATCTTTGTCAATTTGATGGGTATGAGGTGAAGTGAAACTCTGTTTTTTGGTTGTTCAGTTATTTCAGTCAGTTTCCAACTCTTCGTGATCCCATTTGGAGTTTTTTTGCCAAAAACACTGGAGTTCTTTGCCATTTCCTTCTTCAGCTCATTTTTACAAATGAGGAACTGAGGCAAGCAAGGTTAAGTGACTTTCCCAGGGTCCCACAACTGGTAAGTAGGTGAGACTGAATTGGAACTCTAAAAGATGAGTCTTCCTGACTCCAGACACAGTCCTTTCTCTACTGTGCCACATAGCTGTCTAAAGTAGAAGCCCAGAATTGAATTAATTTGTATTTTTCTTATTATTACTGATTTGGAGCATGTTTTTGTATTGGTATTGATAGTTTTCTTTTGAAAACTACCTATTAGTACCCTTTATTCATTTATCTATTGGGGAATGACTTTTGTTCTTTTATATTTATATTGATTTCTTATATATCTTGGATATCGGGCATTTATCAGATAAATTTCCTAGAATTATCCCCTCCCAGTTAACTGTGTCTGTTCCATTGCTAACAATATCGATTTTGCTTGTGCATAAACTTTTCATTATTATGGAATCAAAATTTTCTTTTTTATCTCCAGTAATTGTCTCTGTCACGTGCTCTGCTGGGAACTCTTCCCCTATGCAAATCTGTGAAAAGTATGTGCTTCCCTGTTCTTTCAGTTTTTTAATGGTATATCCTTTTATGTCTAGGCTTTGCCAGTCAGTCGACAAACATTTACTAAACACTTACTATGTGTTAGGCACTATGCTATGTGCTGGGATACAAAGAAAGGCAAAAATGTGGCCCCTTTCCTCAAGGAGGTCACATTCCACTGGGTATATTTACAACATATAGACAACTATGTAGATACAAGATATATTGTTGCTCACCCTTGGTTTCTAAGAGAAACTATGACATCTTGGAGAGATGTTTTGACTTGCTTGTGATTTAGATTTCCGGGAGGCAAAGTTGCACAAAGTCATCAGTCTCACTCTCTCTTCCAGAGTCATCAAAGTCCAGTGGCAAGACAAAAGGCAAGATGACTGGCAATGATACAGGATGCAGTGGATTGCCTTGGTGTCTTTGATGTTTGACCAAGGTCTAAGTTCTCTACAGTGTCTGCTTCTGTTGTCTTTATGGACACTGGAACAGATTATTCTCATCTGCCTATTCCACAGGGGAAGGTCTTCACTTACTTGGGGTAGACATCCCCTTACTCAATGATAGGTTTGAGGACTGTCAGTTACTAACTAAGATATATTAGTGTAAATGGTAGATAAAGTTAGAGGAAAGTCAGTTGGATGGGGACAGACTAGGAAAGCCTTCTTGATTTAACTGAGCTGAATTTTGAAGGAAGCCTGGGAAACTAGGAGGTAGAGGTGAGGACAAAGAGCATCCAGGCTCAGGATACCTGGAGGACAGGCAACGAAAATCACAAAGGGAGGAGATGGAGTGTTGTGTGTAAAGCGAGGCAAGTATTGCTGGATCATGGAATGTGAAGGGAGCAAGGTGTATGATAATTTTGTAGGTAGGAAGGATTCAGGATTTTGAAGAGCTTTAAAAGCCAGGCATAGCATTTTATATTTTATTCCAGAAGTAAAAAGGAGCCACTGCAGTTTATTGAGAATGAGGTGGTGGGGTGGGGGGAAATGACAAGGGCAAACCTGTGCTTTTGGAAGAACAGTTTGGCAATGAAGTGGAGGATGAACTGTATTGGGTAGAGATGAGGTAAAGAGATGAACCAGAAGGATGCTATGGTAGTCCAGGCACAAGGTGATAAAGTAATACCATGGTGGTGACTATGTGAGTGAAGAGAAAGGTATGTACACACAAAGACACATATACATAGATGCACATATGCATGTGTATATATACAACCATATACATTTACATATGTAACCTACATACGTAACACACACATATTTGCATATGAATGTATGCATGACTACACATATATATACCTTTATATACATATACACATAGTTTTGTAATATAGCAGTATGTTTATATATATTCATATAAACATGCAATTTTGCATCCATTTGAAGCTTTTTGTGGTATGTGGTATCAAATATTCTTCTAAACCTAATTTCTGCCAGACTGCCTTCCAGATTTCCTAATAATTTTTTAACAAAAAGCTTTTATTAGAAGCATTCAGAAAGTCAATAGAATAATAGCAACTTGTTCTGGTGGTGATTACAGAGTGATATTCAGTTAACAGAACAAGAATTATTTCATATACTGCATCAAAGACAACTGAAGATGAAAATGAACTACATCCCCACATATAACTAATTTGTGATATGCACCAACAAAAATCTGCTGGAAATTTCCATGCCAATTTATAACATCATACTGTATGAGGCAAGGTTAGTGGTTATTGAAAATACCACCAAAGGACAGACTAGTGATTTTTTTTTTAAATGCAGAGTCTTTACCCCAGTAGTTGGAGTCTTTATATTTATATTGTTGTGTTTATTTGCTTCCAAGTCTTATGAACCTAATAACCTGTTCTACTTATCAACTTTTCATTTGAAACCAATAGCAAATAATTTGATGATTACTATATTCTTCCTTTTCTACATTTTTTCATTATTTTCTTTTATATTCTTGACTTTTTGTTCTTCTAGGCAAATTAGATTATTTTTCACATTTTAATTTTCATATTATAGTACTATATCTTCATATTATTTTTCATATCTTCATAGAATTATGAAGTAAAACTTTATACCAGTCAGTAGTTTGATTGTTATGGGACCAATAGGTCCAGGCTCTGCTTGAAGATTTCCAAGGAGGAGGAACCCATCATCTGTCTGAGGCAGTTCATCCTAATTTTGGACAGCTCCTATTGTTAAGAAGTTTTCACCAAGATTTAGCCTAAATTTGCCTCTGTGAATTATACCCCTATTGAGACTTTTTTGCCCTCTGGGGAAAAACAGTACAATACTAATTTCCCAATCACACACCAGCCCTTCCAATAGTTAAAGACAACTATCATGTTCCTGAATTTCATCTTTTCCAGTCTAAACATCCCTAGTTTCTTCTATGTGATATACTCAGGCCCCTTCACTATGTTGATTGCCCGTTTCTGAACAGTCTCCAAGTTATTATTGTCTTCCTTAAATTATGGCATTCAGAATTGAACACAGTACTTCAGATGAGGTCTGACAGAGTACAGTGGGACTGTCACCTCCAGGCATCCATGCTCACCTCGGTGCAGCCCAAGATTAATTTTTGTGACTGCTGCATCACATTAATAACATATTGAGTGAACAGCCCATTAGAATATCCATATTTTTCTGGACCAAATGCAAATGCATATGAATGACTACACATCTCATATTTTCTTTTTGTTTTGTACCTCCACAGAAGACTTAGAAATTAGAATTATTAAATTTAGTTTTGTGTGATTGAATGCCTACCCAAATTCTTTTGGAATTTGACTATATCTTCCACTGTGTTATCTATCCTCCTACACTACATCTTCTACAAATAAAATGAGCATACCCTCTATGTATTTATTCAAGTCATTAACAAAAATAGTATGGGACCATGCAAAAATCCCTTGAGTACTTCACTAGAGATCTTCTACCAGATTGAAATTTTCCATTAACAACTATTTTTTGAATCTGGCTATCCAATCTTTGCCAAATATATCTGATTGTATTATTGTCTAAGCAATATTTCTGCATCATCTCCACAGAAGAGCTTAAGATTCTTTATCAAAAACTTTGTTAAAAGTCTATGTAAACTATTCCTACAGTGTTACCCTCACCAATTTGGGTTAGTAATCCTATAACAAAACAAAAAAGGAAATGAGGTCAGTTTGGCACAAATTATCCTTGATGTCACCATATAAGTACATCATATTCACCACTTTCTTTTCTAGACATTTACCAGCCACTGTTAAATTACAGATTCTAGAATTTTCTGAGGAATAAAAGTCAAGCTCACTGGATTATTATTTGCAGACTCTGTCTTACAGGGCAGTATTTGCCCTTCTACACATTTGTGTTGCCTCTCACCTCTTCTTACTGGTTCAGATATAGCTGACAGTGTCTCAGATATCACATCTGCATTTCTTTTAGGACCTGAGGTTAGAGTTCATCTGGGTCAGGTGGCTTGAATTCATTAAGGGTAGCCAGGTGCTTTCTTTTTCTTTTCTTTCTTTAAAAATTTATTCATTTATTTTAGTTTTAGTTTTCAACACCCATTTCCACAAGATCTTGAGTTCCAAACTTTCTCCTCATCTCTCCTCTTCCCCCACCCTAAGACACCATGCATTCTGATTACCCCTTCCCCCAATCTGCCTTCCCTTCTATCACACCCTTCCCTTCCCTTGTCCCCATCTTCTCTCTTGTCTTGTAGGGCAAGATAGATTTCTATACTCCATTAACTGAATTTCTTATTTCCCAGTTGCATGCAAAAATAATTCTCAACATTTGTTCCTAAAACTTTGAGTTTCAACTTGTCTCCCTTCCTCCCTCCCCACTCACCCCCACTGAGAAGGCAAGCAATTCAATATAGGCTATACACATGTAGTTATGCAAAAGATTTCCATAATAGTCTTGTTGTAAAAAACTAAATATATTTTCCTCCATCCTATCCTGCCCCCCCACTTATTATATTCTCTCTTTGACCTTGTCCCTCCCCAAAAGTGTAAATTACTTCTAATTACTCCCCCTCCCATTTGCCCTCCCTTCTACCGTACCCCCCACACCCTACTTATTCTTTTCTCTCCTACTTTCCTATAGCGTAAGATAGATTTTCATACCAAATTGAGTATTCATTTAATTACCTCCTTAAGCCAAATATTATAAGAGTAACCTTCACTTTTTTCCTCTCACCTCCCCCTTTTCCCCTCCATTGAAAAAGCTTTTTCTTGCCTCTTTTATGAGAGATAATTTGCTCCATTCCATTTCTCCCTTTCTCCTCCCAATATATGCCTCTCTCATCCCTTAATTTTATTTCTTTAGATAGCATCCCTTCCTATTCAACTCACCCTGTGCCCTCTGTCTATGTGTGTGTGTGTATGTGTGTGTGTGTGTAATCTCTCCGACTACCCAAATACTGAGAAAAGTTTCAAAAGTTACAAATATTATCTTTCCATGTAGGAATGTAAACAGTTCAACTTTAGTAAGTCCCTTATGATTTCTCTTTCCTGTTTACCTTTTCAGGCTTCTTCTCATTCATGTGTTTGGAAGTCAAATTTTCTAGTCAGCTCTGGTCTTTTCATCAAGAATGCTTGAAAGTCCTCTATCTCATTGAATGACCATTTTTTACCCTGAAGTGTTATACTCAGTTTTGCTGGATAGGTAATTCTTGGTTTTAATCCTAGTTCCTTTGACTTCTGGAATATCATATTCCAAGCCCTGTGATCCCTTAATGTAGAAGCTACTAGATCTTGTGTTATCCTGATTGTATTTCCACATTACTTGAATTGTTCCTTTCTAGCTGCTTGCAATATTTTCTCCTTGACCTAGGAACTCTGGAATTTGACTACAATATTCCTGGGAGTTTTTCTTTTCAGTTCTCTTTCAGGAGGTGATCAGTGGATTCTTTAAATATTTATTTTACCCTCTAGCTCTGGAATATTAGGGCAGTTTTCCTTGATAATTTCATGAAAGATGATGTCCAGCCTCATTTTTTGATTATGACTTTCAAGTAGTCCCATAATTTTTAAATTATCTATCCTGGATCTATTTTCCAGGTCAATTGTTTTTCCAATGATATATTTCACATTGTCTCCTGTTTTTTTATTCTTTTGGTTTTGTTTTGTAATTTCTTGGTTTCTCATAAAGTCATTAGCTTCTATCTGTTGCATTCTAATTTTTAAAGAACTTCAGTGAGCTTTTGAATCTCCTTTTCCATTTGGCTAATTCTGTTTTTTAAAGCTTTCTCCTCATTGACTTTTTGGACCTCTTTTACCATTTGGGTCAGTCTATTTTTAAACGTGTTATTTTCTTCAGCATTTTTTTGGTCTCCTTTAGCAAGCTGTTGACTCACTTTTCCTGATATTCTTGCATCACTCTCATTTCTCTTCCCAATTTTTCCTTCACCTTTCTTACTTGATTTTCAAAAGCCTTTTTGAGCTCTTCCATGACCTGAGAAAATTGCATATATTTTTGGATGTTTTGGATGCAGAAACCTTGACTTTTATGTCTTCCTTTAATCTTGTGCTTTGTTTTTCCTAATCTGAAAGGATGGAAGAAAATACCAGCTAACCAAGAAAGTAACCTTCTATAGTCTTATTCCCCCCCCCCCACTTTTTTTTTGACATTTTCCCACCCTGTTACTTGACTTTTGAGTCCTTTGTCAAATGGAGGGTAAACTCAAATGGAGGGACTTGTAAGTTCTCAGTTCTTTCCTGGTGGCACAATCAAGGGAGAGAAGTTGACTCTCAGGATCTGCTCAGGATCTGTGAGTAGAATTCCTTCTCCAGAATCTCCACCAGCTTCACCATGCCAGCACTCCTCCTCATCCTAGGGCTGCCACTCAGAGCTGAGACCAAGATTAGCCATTTAATCCCCCAGGATCTTTAGGCCAGGACTCCAAAAAAACAGATGCTGCTGCTTCAGTGGGTGCTGCCACCCTGGGTCTGGGGCTAGGGCTGGATCCTGCTCCTTTCTCCCCAGGGAAAAGAGCTTTCTCACCTTTGAAGCTTTCTTTGGCAATTGTGGGTTAAGAAATATGGAAACAGCAGCTGCTACCCTGCATTCTGTGCCCTAAAGCCTGTTCCAGTCCTGTCCCTGCCATACTGAGCAGCCAAGGCTGGACTGCATTCTGTGGGCTGTGCTCAGCTTTGAGGCTGGTGTGATAGACCTTTCCTGTCAGCCTTCCAGGCTGCCTTGAGCTGAAAATCTCTTTCAATCTGTCATTTTGTGACCTGCTACTCTAGAATTTGTTTAGAGTCATTTTTTACAGATATTTTACATGCAAAATGGGTAGAGCAAGAGCAGGTTTGTCCTTCTACTCTGTCATCTTGTCTCTGCCCCCAGCCAGGTGTTTTGTTTTTTTTTTACTGACTTTTTACTTATATTGGTTATCAAGCTTCTGATAGTCATTTTCGTTCTGTCATTCCCAGTGTAAAGGTCATTCACCTTGGCAGAGAAAATAGAAAGAAAATAAGTACTGAGCACCTTTTCTTTTATCTTCATTCATTCTAAGCAAAGTTCCCATGAAAGAATTAATTAACAAAATGTTAAGCACTTACTTTAAGCAAAGTACTCTTCTAAACACTAAGGATACAAATGGAAAAGCAAGAGAATACTTGCTTTTTAAGGAGCTCACATTCTGAAGTGAGGGGGGTCAACACATATATGTGCCACATAGTTAGGTGGCACAGGGGATAGAGTGCTGAGCCTGGAGCCAGGAAGACGTGAGTTCAAATATGACCTAAGATACTTCCTATCTGTGTAACCTGGGGTGTCACTTAATTCTGTTTGACTCAGTTTCTTTATCTGTAAAATGATCTGGAGAAGAAAATGGCAGACTGCTCTAATATCATTGCCAAGAAAATACCAAATGGGGTTGTAGATAGTTGGGCATGACTGGAAAACAATAACAAAGTCATATAAGAGATTTCAGCTGTGAATTGGAAATTCTCAGTGATCCTTATGGTACAGCAGCAAATTACATGGTAATGCATGTTCTTTAATGCTATTTCTATGGGTAAAATCATATCTCTGTCTAAAGATGAACCACTTGATAATGCAAGGACTTTACTGGTGAAAACTTCTATTCTGAATTGTTAGTAGGTGGGGCTGCTAAAGAGTTGGGCTTCAGGATCTCCACAGGCAGTTACCATATTGCATCTCTACAAAGGTTACTCCCTTCCAAGATGGCTGTGGGGTCAAGGGTAATGTAGGACCAGTGACCTGGGAGTGGGGGAGCTATTGCTCCTGAAGCTCTTTGGCTCTGGATCCTGGGAGGGTATAAGAGGAGAGGGGATTGACTTGCTTACCTTGTCAGTAGAAGTTGTTGTTGGTGTCAGGGATTGTATTTTCCTTCTACATAGAATTTTCCCACAATAATAGCTGGGGGAGTCAGGCTGGAAGCAGGGCTAGAGGACTGTGAGGCACTACTGTTCCTTGGATTCTTTCGTTTTCCCATTTTTGATCCTCATTTTTATACCAGTATAGGAAAACAATCCTTTTATTGTCAGTTTCCCTTGCCAGCCTAAATTCATTCCAAGTTTTAGTATTTTTGACATTCTTCTTACTTCTTATATTTATCTTTTATTACCTATATCTATCTTTCATATATTTCTATCTTCTGTATATTCCTTTTTAAAATGTAAATTGGCTGATGATTTCCCTGTATATCAATATTGTTCACTTCAGATAAATTCCATTTTTCTTCCTCATTAGAATTGTTTCCCTTTGTGAGTTCAGAATTTCATTCTTGGACATCTCCCATCATTCTTTTAAGCTAACTTCCCCTGAAGCAATTTACTTCACCTGAATTCATGGAATTTCTTTTTTACAAAAACCAGACACCTATATGCTCACATTTCCTATCCTCTATAACAAAATATGGGAATAGAATTGTAGGCTTTTCCTGATAAGTATTTAGAAATCCTCTGGCATTTTAACCGTGTGTTTTTTTATCCCAGAGAATGACTTAGAAAAGCAAGGTTTATGAGAATATCAACTGTGTGGTTATCCCACTTGCAGGTAACAATAAGTGGAGATTTATCATAAATTATCAGGTATCATTTATCCATGCATCAAACATATATTAATTTCTTACCATGGATAGCATATTTTCCTAGGTTTTTATTTTGCAGAGAGAAATAATATAGCAACTACCTTCAAGGAATTTGCTTTCTAGTAGGGGTATAACGTATATTACACACACACATGTATATACATATATTCACATGCATACACATAAATGCATACATGTACACATATATAATATATATTTGAGAGGGTAGACTTATTATTTCATGAGTATGGGGGAACTTTCAATATAGAAACTTTCTCTATTTATCCAGATCAATAACTTGCCTATCTTTCATTTTCAGGAAACTGCTTGGAACTTTGAAAGGTTTAAGTGACTTACTTAGAATCACTCAGTTAGTGTGTATCAGATGCAATACTTGAACCCAGACCATACTACTTCTCAACAAATGTAAGACTGTACACATCAGAATATGATAAATGTATAAGGCAACACAGTGATTAGATGGAGAGGTCATTTACTCTCCTCTTGACAAAACTTTCTTTGTTTAGTATTTGATTGGTGTGGCTGCTAACAAGGTGGGGGCCATGACACCCTTCCAGGTAGTTGACATGTTGTACCTCCACAATAGATTACCCCCCTTCCATTATGGCTATGGAGTCCAGGGTGATACAGGACCAGTGACTGAGGGTGGAAGGGAAGATCAGTGCAGAAGATGGCAATTCATCTGTCTTATAGCCAGGGGATTTCTGTGCCACAAAGATATTATTAAATAATGTTCTCAAACAATAGAACCCATGTTGTATATATTTCAATCAGCTTAATATATTGCATGAATTAAAATACTATGAACGGGAGAATAGGGATTTATTTTTGCAAAGGAAAAATAAGTGCTGACATCACATTAATCCCTTATACCCCATTAAGTTTGGGCACAATATTAGAAGAGTACCAGAAAATGTAATGTTCTGTCTTTGTAACTCTAGTGTTCTTCATCTAAGTGTCCTGGAGTGATTGATGAGATGGAGATACAAAGAGTATGTGACAGGCCTGTCCACCTCATTTCTAGGTAATTCCAAAGACATATTTCCTGTAAACTACCTCTGATCTTTGTATTTCTCTAGATAGTTCAGCTGTTGAAAAGTCTTCACTGCTTTTGCTAAAAGAACCAAAGGAAATGTACCACAAGATACCTTGCATGTAAGGTGGAAAAGTGGAAAGAACCCTGAATCTGAAGTCAAAAGACCTGAATTTATTCCCTGACCTGTTATCTACAACCTGTCTGACCTTGAGCAAATAATTTCATTTTTCTTTTTCTTAGTTTCCTAATCTTTGAAATAGAGGAGAATAAAGAGCCAAGGCATGCATAGAACTTCAGACCCAGAGTCAGGGAGTACTTTTTCAGTTGTATTTGACTCTTTCTGACCCCATTTGGGGTTTTCTTGGCAAAGATACCGGAGTAGTTTGTCATTTCCTTCTCTAGCTCACTTTACAGATGAGAAAACTGAAGTGAACAGCATTAAGTGATTTGCCCAGGGTCACACAATGTCTGTGGCTGGATTTGAACTCAAAAAAAGGAGTCTTCCTGACTCTAGGCCTACCACTCATGTGCCATCTAGCTACCCTAGAGTTCAAATCTGACCTCTGATGTGAACTAGATGTGTGACCCTGGGAAAGCCACCTAACCTCTGTCTGCCTCAGTTTCCTCTACTGTAAATGAGGTTGCTAACATTTGCTTTTGGGGGTTGTTATGAGTATCAAATGAAACAATATTTGTAAGAGTACTTGGCACATAGTAGGCACTTGATAAAATTTCATTTTACTTTTTTGATCTTTCATGACTGAGCTTTGTGGAAAGGATATTCAGATTTTATGGTGGTGCTTGTGATCCAAGATGTTACAGATCTCATGAAGTAAATAACATGTGGAAATTATGTTTCTATCTCATTGCTTTTCATTGTTAGAGTTACCTCTGTACTTTCTTCTCCATGTGAGGCCTGAATGACTTTTGATGAGTTAAGGAAGACAATATACCTGAGACTTATGAGTTCACATGAAGCAACAGGTCCTAGAAACCAGAAGCTTTTTCTGGGATCTATTTCCATGTTTCTCGTTGAACATTTGGTAAATTAGTTCTTTGGAATTACATTACTTAAAGAAAAGAAATTGTACCAATAGAAGGAGGAAATGCCCTCCTCTGACTTAAAGACACTTTGATATAATTGAATAAGTATTGAGCTAGGAGTGAGAAGACCTGAGTTCTGATCCTCTGAGATTATCTCCAATTTGTCATATATGTTTTGTACTCAGATGTTAGCACGTTTTCTCCCTTATTAAAATGTGAGTTCCTTGAAGACAGGGGCTGGTAGGCTGTTGTTCTTAGGGTTTTTTTTTTTTGGCCTTTTTTGTATCTTCAGTGCTTAAACACAATGTCTGGCCCACGGTGGACGTTGAATAAACACTGGTTGACTGACTTACTTGGTTCATTTTTGTCCTTCATTCTCAGAAAGGACCAAAATGACATCACTATGTTGGGATCCAAGTACAGTGTGTTCGACTAGTTAGAAGATCTAACTCTTCTTCATATAATTTTCTTTTTGGACTAGACCGGCATAGGGAAGTCTACCTCTACCCATGAAAGTTGAGCCATTTATTTGATTGGAGAGTTGCCTGGGAGCACTCATTTGAGTCAAAAAGAATTTATTAAGCACTTTCTGTATGTCAGGAACTGTGCTAAGTGCTGGAGAGTGAAAGAAAGGTAAATCTAGAGTCCTTTCCCTCAAGGAACTCAAATTCTAATTGAGAAGACTTATAAACAACAAAGTATAAGTAAGATATATACAGGGTAACTTGGGACTTGCTTAGGGTCAAAACAGCAAGTAAGTGTCAAAGGAAGGACTTGAACTCAGGTATTCCTTGCTTAGAAGCCTATGCTCTATCAATCAATCAATTATCATTTGTCAAGTACCTACTATGTGCCAGGCACTGTGCTAAATTCTAGGGGTTCAAAAAGAGGAAAAAGACAGCCCTACCCTCAAGGAGCTTACAATTAAAGGGGGAGAAAACATGCAAACAAATAGATACAAAGCAGGCAGTGTTGTTGAATTGTTTCAGTTGTGTCTGACTCTTCATGACCCCATTTGGGGTTTTCTTGGCAAAGATACCAGGGTGGTTTACCCTTTTCTTCTCTAGCTCATTTTACACATGAAGAAATGGAGGCCAATAGGATTAAATGACTTATCCAGAATCACACAGACAGTAAATGTCTGAGGACAGATTTGAAATCAAGAACTTCCTGACTCCAAGTCTAGCATTCTATGCACTGTACCAACCAGTTGCAGCTGCCCCAAAACAAGAAGTATACAGGATAAATATTAAGTAATTAATAGAGGGAAAGTAATAGAATTAAAAAAGATAGAGAGGTAAAAGAAAATATTATCCAGTATGCATTGGTGTCCCCTCTGTTTCTCTTCCAAATACCCAAAGACAAGAATATATCCTCACTAAACCTTCTTTTGTCCATGATATATATTGTCCATTCTTTTAATGATTCTTTATATGACCCAGTCTTAAGGCCCTTTACCATGCTGCTTATGTTGAATGAACACTCTCTACCTTATTTATGTCCTTCCTAAAATGAGGTTCCCAGGATGACCTTCTCAGTGTTTATTTTGCTTCTGTTTTCTCTGCCAAGTGAATGACCTTTGTGCTGGAAATGACAAAACAAAAATGACTAACATGAACTTGCTAAGTTCTTGATAAGTAAGGTGATTTGTAAGAGAACACCTGCCTATGCATGATGAATTCAGGTAACCTGGTCCAGAAAAACTGTCCTCGTCCTGAAAGAATTGGTCAAAAAAATGATAATTGAAAGATCATTGAAAATTGGAGAGGAGAAGCCGCTAGGTGTTGTAATAGTACCACTGGCCCTGGAGCTGGGGCACCTGGGTTCAGATCTACTCTCATACTAGTTGTTAACTTTGGGCAAGTCACTTAACCATGATTGCCTCAAAAATAAAAATAAGAGAGTTACCACATGGTTGGAAAAGGGCAAATATTATCCCAATTTTCACAAAAGGAAAGAGAATATAATCTGTAAACCATAAGGTAAAGAGCTTAGCTTCAATTCCTGGGAAAAAGTTTTGAGGGAATGATTAAAATAGAGTATTAGGGAACATCTGAATAAGGAAGTAATTACAAGGGGCAGGTTTGATCTCATCAAGAAGAGGTTGTGCCAGCTTGACCATATAAAGTCAAGCCCTTTCTGGATAGGGACATTGGTAAATCTGGGTAATGCTGTAGATACAAGTTACCTAGATTTTAATATAGATAGCATTTGATAAAAAGTATTGTGTATTATTCTTGTGGAAAAAAATGGAAAGTTATGGATATTATGGTTAGATGTACTCACAGCTGGTTGAACAGTTGGATTCAAAGGGTAGCTGTTAATGATTCAATGGAAATTTTAGTAGAAGGTCTGTAGTGGAGGACCCTGTGGATCTATGCTTGGCCATGTGATGCTTAATGGTTTTGTACTTGATTTTAACAAAGATATACATAGTGTGCTTATCAAATTGTCAGATGACACAGAGCTAGGAGGGATAGCTAACTTCCTGGATGATAATAAACACATATGGAAAGGTTAGCAGAGGTGGGGCCCCTGCAACTTCAAGGCCACATGTGGCCTTCTAGGTTCTTGAGTACGGCTTTTTGACTGAGTCCAAGTTATACAGAACAAATCCCAGGGGATTTGTTCTTTGAAGTTTGGACTCAGTCAAAGGGCCACACTTGAGGACTTAGAGGGTCACCTGTGGACTCAAGGCAGCAGGTTCCCTACCCCTGGAATCACAGGGCTAAAATCTAAGAAGATGAGAATCAGCAGGAATTGGTATAATGTCTTACACCTGTGTTTTTTAAAAAAAAAACATAGTTTCAAAAGTGCAAGATGGGGGAGGAGAGATTAGTTAGATAGCAGCTTGTCTGAAAAGATGTCTCAGCCTGCGGGGATGGGGAACCTGTGGCTTTGAGGTCTCATGTGGCCCTCAGTGTCCTCAAGTGTGGCCCTTTGACTGAATCCAAGCTTCATAGAACAAATTCATTTAATAAAAGGATTTGTTCTATAAAATTTGGATTCAGTCAAAAGACCCTACCCAAGAACCTAGAGGCCACATGTGACCTTGAAGCCACAGGTTCCCCACCCTTGTCCAGGTCTTAGGGGACCGCAAGCTCAGTATGTGTCAACAGTGTGATGTGGCAGTCAAAAACAGCTCCTATCATCTTGGGCTGCTTTAAGAGGGGGAAAAGCTTTCAGGAAGACAGAATTGATAGGTTCAGTATAATCAGCCAAGGTCAGACCTCATCCTGAGTCTGTGTTAGAGACTATTCTATTCTGGGTGCCAAAGTTTAGGAAGGATATTGATAATCTGGAGAATGTCCAGAGGAGGATTACCAAAATGGTGAAGGACGGAGTACATGTCATAAGAGGATTGGTTAAAAAAACACTGGGGATAGTTAGATTGGAAAAGAGAAAATTCAAGTGGAGACATGATAATGGCATAAGCTAATGGTTATTTTATGCCAAAGATAAAAACAAATATAAAAGTTATCATACTGTAAACATTGTATAAGAGATTGGCTACACCCTCTGTAGTATTCTTTATGGAATACAATATAAAAAACCTGGGTTTGGAAGTTTTACTCACTATTGTATAGGAAATGAGGTGATTCAAGCCTGTATGGAGTCAAGTGATGGCAGAAAAAGGTTGTAAGCATGGGGGAAAAAAAGCAAAGGAATAGTATACATAATAACTACAATGACATAAATAAAAAGAACACCAAAAGACAACTAAAATTGGATTAAATACAATGGCCAAAGTAGGTAGTAAATTATTAAAGTTAAGTCACAATCCTTGCTTTCCATTTTGTCTAGATAAATAATTACATTGATCTAAGGAAATTCCAATGTGGGAACTCCCTTCACTGATATATACCTGCAAGTCATCTCTAACAAAATAGACTCAGAGAATGCCTATAGGACTGAATATAAATGACTTAGCCCAGAGTGACATAGGTAACATATTGGAGTCAGGGCTTGACTTCAAGTCTTTCTGACTCCAAGACTATCCATTGTGTCACCTTTCTTCTCTCCTTGTTATGAACAAATAGCAAACTACAAAAGTGGAAAATGCTGTATTATTGGTCAAAATCACACTATTAGTCATTTTTCTTAACTGATTTTCAGAAATATTCTTTATATGGGATATTATTTGGGTATTTGTTTGAGATATGGTTGCTACTGTAGCAATGAGAGAGAGAAAGGGAGGCAAAGAGACAGACACAGAGAGAGACAGAGACAGAGAGAGAGACAGAGACAAAAAGAGAGACAGACACGGTAGGGAAAGGGAAAGGGACAAAGACAGAGAGAGGAGGGGAGGAGAGAGGGAGAGGGAAAAGGAGAGAAAGGGAAAGAGGGAAAGAGAGACAGATTGTTCCCCTACTTTCCTTATAGTTTGGAGTTACTATACTCTTTAAAAATTTGTGTTTGAGATCCAGCTCTGGGATATATACATTATAAAATGGTCATCAAGAAGTACTCTCAGGGGATATATTACCTCAATCCTTTAGGCTTGAGTGGTTCCAATCTTTGGGATACTTAAACTAAATCTTCTGTGGTTTGCTTTTATTACTTTTGGAATATTAGCAAAATGATAACTGTCTCTAAATTATCCATTCTTACTTTTTAGGTTTCAGTTCTTTGGGTGTCTTCTCATGGGAATCTTATATTTAGTGCCCCATTCCTGAGATTTTGGAAATCAAGTTATTTGTTGACTA
Organism: Bettongia penicillata ogilbyi; assembly: GCA_023548195.1. Classification (NCBI taxonomy): domain Eukaryota; kingdom Metazoa; phylum Chordata; class Mammalia; order Diprotodontia; family Potoroidae; genus Bettongia; species Bettongia penicillata. Next base: position 4,596,834 of record JAJHZJ010000713.1, read on the forward strand.
TCATTCATGACTGTACTTTAAATTTTACTGAATAAACATATAGTAATCCATACCCCAGTGTCTCATACCTTACTCTTGAAGTACTCTCTGGGAAGGTGCCAATTTCCTCCCAGTTATTTGTTTTGGTCCCAAGAGTCTGTCCATGCCTTGGTTGATTATCTGGCCAAATTTCCTCCAAAGGATTGCAACAGCTATTGGCAAAACAACAAGGAAAAGTCTTCAGGCCAATTTTTGGCCTGATGGCACCACCTCTTTCCCTGCCCCCTTTCCACTAATCCCTCAAGTTTCACCCAGGTTTAGCCATTCATGACTAGAATATGACCCCCTGGCACAGCTTATACCACATGAGGATCACCTTTGCCTCCTCCTGTTTCTAGAAGAGTCCAAATTTTGACCATCAAGTCCGAGAATGAACTCTGTCAGTAAAGGAAGTAGGAGAATTCGACCTTTTCCAACCAAAGTGTAAGCCTTTTATGAAGTGTCAAATCTGGAGAAGTCACTCTGAGTGACAAGTGGAGTCAGTTCAGCTTTTTAATTTAATAAACATTTATTAAGCTTTTACTATCCAGGGGTAGGGAACCTGGGGCCTTGCCATCATATGTGACCTCAAGGGCACAGGTTCCCCACCTCTAGTCACTGTAGTAGGCACTAGGGATACAAAGCCAAATACAACTTTGCAATCCTAGTGTGTTAGTTCTGACAACAGTGCTAATTATAATAATAATAAGCATAGATATAAGCCTTAAGGTTTTGCAAAGTGCTTCACATACGCTAATTAACTTCATCCTTAGAGCAATCCAGTGAGGTAGGTGCTATTATTATTCTAATTTTACAGATGAGGAAACCGAGAGAGGTTAAGTAACTTGTCCAGAATTCACTGCTAGGGAATGTCTGAGGAAGGATTTGAACACAGATTTCCCCAATTCCTGGGCAGCTAGGTGGATAGAAAACCAAGCTTAGAGGTACGAATACTCAGGTTCCTAAGTTCAAGTCTGGCTTCAGGCACTTCTTATCTGGGTGACCTTGGGCCAGTCACTTAACCTTGTTTGCCTCAGTTTCCTCATCTGTAAAATGAGATGGAAAAGGAAAATGCAAACCACTCCAGTACCTTTGCCAAGAAAACCCCGAATTGGGTCATGAGGAGTCAGACATCCGAAAAACAATTCAAAATTATCTGGCTCCAAGTCTTATACTCTATCCGTTATAACCCCTCACTGTTGTTCAGTTGTTCAATTGTGTTTGACTCTTCATAGTCCTATGGAACATAGCATGCCAGGCTCTTCTGTCTCCCAGTATCTCCCAAAGTCTCTCCAAGCTCATGTTTGGTGCTTCCATGACACTACCTATCCATTTCATCCTCTATGGTCTCCTCATTTAACCTTTAATCTTTCCCAGTATCAGAGTCTTTCCCAATCAGTCTTGTCTTCTCATCATGTGGTCAGAGTATTTAAGCTTTAGCCTCATTGTCTAGAGACAGTTGGGATTTTGGAGGACACTTAATCCAACCCCTTCATTTTGTAGTTAGTGCAACTGAGGCATAGAGAGATTAAACAATTTGCCCAAGGTCATAGTTACTACACATCTCAGGTGGGATTTGAACCCAGATCCTCTGATCCCAGAGCTGGTGATTGTACTTCTGTACCTTCCCAATAAACCTGTTTTCTACTGGAGGACAAACAACAAGTATGTCAGCAGTTAAATGCAGGACATATATGGAGTCATTTCTGCAGGAAAGGCTTTGGCATTGGAGGACCAGGGAAGCTTTCCTGTAGAAAACGGCACGAGCTGAGTTTTGAAGGAAGCTAGGGATTCTAAGAGATAAAAATAAGGTGGAAGAACATTTCAGCATGGAGACAACTCCCCAAAGCCACAGAGATGGGAGACTGAATGTTACATAAAAGGAACAGCAAAGAGATCAGTTTGATAAGGAAGTAGAGCACAAGAAGAAGGCATAAACCTGTGTCCTAATCCTAGAAGGGCACGCTGGAGCCAGACTGTGAAGGCTCTGAAAAGCCAAGCAGAGCAATTTGTTCTTAATCCTAACATCCAGACACAGTCACTGGGGTTTCATAAATGGAAGAGTGATATGCTACATGTCCTTGAGGGACTAGGTAGATTAAAAAATGGTCATGGCTTCTGTTAGTTTAGAAGCATCTAGGTGGTGAGGTAGATAGAGCACTGAGCATGGAATCTGTAAGATTAGAGTTCAAATCCTGACTAAGACAATTCTAAGCTGCGTGACCTTGGGCAAGTCACTTAAACTCTATCTCAGTTTTTTCAACTGTAAAATGAGGATAATAACACCATTCTCCAAGGGCTTTTGTGAGGCCCAAATGAAATATTATTTGTCAAATGCTTAGTATTATACCTGGCACATAGCAGAAACTTCATTCTTTTTTCTTTCCCTTTCTATTCCTGTCCAATGTAGTCATAAGGAGGGAAGGTAAAGTTGACCTAGTTTAGTCCCAGTACAGATATGTTAGCTCTAGTTGTGATATGCTCTACTATTGTTGACAATGCTCTGGCTCTCTGACGTTTTCCTTCCTAAGACTTTCACATTGTTTTTTGTCTATCATCTTCTTTGTTCTTGCAACATACTTGTGACAGAGCAAAGGGCACGGATTATCTATCTTCCCTAGTTGATAGATGATGAAACAGAGTCCAGGAGAGTTTGAATGACTTGCCTGATGTCATCAAGTCTGGTGGATTTGAACTAAAGCCTAGGATTTCTGACTTTTGGTGCTGAGCTTTTTGAATTAGGCCACCCTATCTTTTAAAGTTAAGTATGATTTATCCTTGATGCTCACATTTATCCTTCATCTTGCAATATGCTGGAGTCATAGAATTCATCAGGATGGTGTTGGTCATTCCACAATGGTATTGTGTAAAGAGCAAGAGTAGAATAAATTGAAAAGTCTCTATTTGATAGGATTATTTGGGTTTTCATGTTGGATATCATCAGGGGTTGTTAACCTTTTTTGTGTTATGGAACCCTTTGGCAGTCTGGAGAAGCCTATGAACTTTTTGCAGAAGAACATTTTTTAAATTTATAAAATACAATACAAAGGGTTACAAAGGAAACCAATTGCATTGAAATAATTGTATTTTTCCCTTTTCAAGTTTACAGATCTCCCGAAATCCATCCTTGGATCCCTTGGGGGATTGGTTTCTGTAGATCCCCTCATGTAGCCCAATCGCTCTCATTTTACATATGATTAAGTTAAGGTCCGATAATCTGGTTGATATCATACAGTCATTGCCAGAGATGAGATTTGAAGCTAGGTCTTCTGGCTACAGGGTCATAGAGCTGGAACTCAGAGGGACCTCCGAGGTAATTTAGTCCAATGCCTTCATTTCCTCGTATGAGGAAAATGAAGGCCAGGGAAATTTTGACTTGCCTTAGGTCATACAGTATTAAGCACTAGAGATGGGATTTGAAACCAAATCTTGTGATGTCAGAGCCTGTATTCTTTCTACTATGTCATATACTTTGTCAACACGGGAAGTGTCAAATGTGTCTATACTCCTGAGTGAATCTGAACCAGATTAAAATTCAGTTGGGAAATATTTAACAAAATAAATAAAAATACAATGAAGCATAGATAAAATTATACTTTAAGTTAAATCAAAATGCTGCCTAGAGGGATCTTAATGTACAGAGCAGTGGTGTTGTTTCTATTTGAATTTAACACTACTGCTCTACAACACACTATCTATGTGAGTCTGTCCTTGATCTAGTCTGAGGATCACTGGTTCTTAAAGAACCAGCAGGGCAGGGAAACTGTTCTTTTTGTGTTATGTCCTTGCTCTGAATCAAGTGAATGGGGCTATAGACTCCAGGCTCTTAGAAGCAGCTGTGATTATAAGGAGGTGATTCTCCTGTGTGACTCCATCAATGAAGTTAAAAGACACTTGTTCCTTGGAAGGAAAACTATGGCAAATCTGGATAGCATACTAAAAAGGAGAGCTATCACCTTGATATAGTCAAAGCTATGATTTTTCCAATAGCATCGTATGACTGTGAGTTGGACTATAAGAAGAGCTGAGTGATACAGAATTGGTACTTTCAAATTGTGGTGCTGGAGATGACTTCTGAGAATCCCTTGGAGAGCAAGGAGATCAAATCAGTTAATACAGTGAAAGCTATGTTTTTTTCAAGTAGCAGCATAAGACTGTGAGAGTTGGATTGTAAAGAAAGCTGAGCACTGCAGAGCTGACACATTGTAATTGTGGTACCAGAGAAGATTTTTGAGAGACTCAGACAACAAGGAGATCAAATCAGTCAATACTTAAAGGAATTCATTCAGGCCATTTATTGAAAGGTCAAATACTAAAGCTGAAGTTTAAATACTTTGGCCACATAATGAGAAGACAGGAATCACTGGAAATGACTCCGATGCTGGAAAAGATTGGAGACAAAAAAAAAAAGGAATGACAGAGGATGAGATAGATAGTGGAAACAATGAACATGAACTTGGACAGATTTCAAGAGATTGTGGAGGATGGAAAGGCCTGGCATGCTATGATCTATAGAGTTACAAAGAATCTGAAGACTGGACAACAAAAAAGGTTAAGGTAGGATATCTGTTGGAGGTTGCTTGATTTGAAGGTAGACAGCATTTTTTTTCTCCTTCCACCACTAGTGACAATGTCAATATAATTCCCAATTGGGTAACTGGCATATGGCAGACAAGGGAATTGATTTCCTACTGGAAAGAGTACTTTACTAACTGGGATCATGGAGAAATATGCAAAAAAATGGATAATAACTTTAGATAGTCCCCAAAACTTATTATTGAAAAATAGAACTGTCCCAGCAAGGGAGGCTATCATGATCAGGCAGGTCAAATGATGTGCATAAAGTTAACTTAATTGGTATTAGAGGTAAGAGCTGAATCCAGGTCCTCTGACTCCAGAGCTCAAATTCTCTCCACCATTTTGGCTAAAAACTACATCTTCTTGTCCCACCCACACTACTACAAAATTGTGCCTTTTGATTGGCTTAGGTTTCACTTATTTTTGTCCTTTCACTCACTCTTTGGCGAGTCCCATCAAAAGACTGACAAGGGAAGTCTACCTAAGGGGCCTGGATAATTGGCCAATGAACTAACCAGTGACTGACTAATTGAGAGACAGTTGCTACAGGAGAAAGACTCCAAGGACTTCAAGTAGTTTCTAATAGACTGAATATCTCAGACTCCTCGCCCTTCCATTCTCCTTGTAGTTTAATTTTTTTTTTTTTTTTTTTTACTATTCAGAGGCAGGCATACCTTATAGATGGGGAAATTCAAGGAACCTAAGGGATTGTGGGAGGAGGCAGATTCAGAGAAAGTCAGCTGAAAAACTTAATACAACCATAGACTTAGATCTATGGGATCATCTAATCTAAGCTTCTCCTTTAATAGAGGAGGAACCTGAGGCTCTGAGAGTTTAAATAACCTGTCCAAGGTCACACAGTGAGTGACAGAGTAGAGATTAGAACTTTGGATGTCTGATTCCAAATCTAGTATGTCATTTCCTCTCCATCACAGTGGTTTGGGGGATATTGGTCCACTACAGTGGTCACAGAGGGTCAGTAGTGTAAGGGATGCAACTTCCACTATTTTTCTGTATTTTATGAAGATCAGTTTTGGGATATATGAGTTTTTACAGCTTATTTTCCAGGTGCTTCTGATTTAGACCACTGTGTCAATTGCTAGAAAACTGTCCCATTTATAACTGACAGATGCAGTTTTCTATCAGTCTCCCTCCTCCCTCCTTCACCCCTGCCCCATCCCAAGCACCTTTGAATCCCGTCTGACCAGCCTTGACACCCAGTGTCCAAATGCTGATAAAGTGGGTTCCCTTAAGTGTGGGAAAGTCCTAGGGAATTGATTGTTTCTTTCTCCCAACACCATTCTCCCCCTCACATCAGCACTCTTACCCAGAATGTACCTTGCTCATTTGATTTCAGGGGGGGTAAAAACCCTGGTGAAGAATGAATGGTATTCCACAGGGCCCTGCCAACTTTGATAAATGACAGCAGGGGACCGAGTGGGGAGTAAGAGGAGGAGGTAGAAGTAGTTGATTGGCTTAAAAAATAAAATCAAACCATTAGCCAAATTTTCTTCAACATGCCTAGTGCATTTGCAAGGGTGGTTAGAATGGTAGTTCCCAATTCTTTGGAAGTTATGTAAAATATGGCTGTCTTTCCCGACCCCAGCTCCACATCAGCCCTTTCTGTCCCCAAGTATCTGTGTCATTTGCTTCTCCCCAAAAGAAGATAATTATTTCTCTAGCAGTAAAGTGGGGATGCCCCTAATCCTCAAGTCTATTTTTCTAGGCTAAGATCCATATTTCTTTCAATTGTTTTTCACAAGGTTCTCCATCATCCTGGGTGCCCTCTTTGGGAGGCAAACTCACTTTCCAATGTCCCCTTAACATGTGGCTTCCAGAGCACCAGAGCAGAGCATAGTATTGTCTATATTATGTCTAACCACCACAGAACAAGCATCCTTTACTAGAAAATTTCTCTCATCACCTATTAACTAGCTCCCTACACATCTTACTGCATTTCCTTAGATAAATATAGACACCCTGAGAGCATATTAAGGAAACCAACATTGAGAACTACAGGGTGAAGAATAAAAAGTTGAAAAGAGTTCAATAAACTCAGTAGCTCCAAGGGATCTCACATTTCCCCAATCCCTACCATTAGCCTGCAGAAAAAGCTCACCTAAACACTTGTCTACATCTTGGATTTGGGAAAAGGAGTCTGCCCTGCCATGTTCTTTTTCCCCTTACAAGACCAGTAAGGAACAGCGGATAACTGTGTATGTTCTAAAGTAGAAGAAATCACAAAGAAACCACAAAGGAAACCTTCAAGGATAAAAGATCATGACAAGACTATAGAATCCTAGGGCATAAATGAGCCTGGAGAGGTCATCTAGACTATCCCCTTGCCTCCACACTTCTGTGTAGAAGACAGATGATTTACTTTAAGGTCAGTCAGCCACAGGAAAAAAGAAGAGGTAGGAAAATTTGAATTTTGCAAGCTAATTTAGTTGAAGTCTTCAAGTTTTCCAATTCCCTCTCTCCCTTCACAGACACATATACACACACAGACACAGACACACACTTTTCCACGTTCATGACTTTTATTCTGATCCAGGTGTCTCTTGTTAGGGAAGAAAATGGTCTGATAAGCTAATTCACCCTAAACATATAGTAACAATGTTTCTTATTAGCCAGTGGATTTTTTTTTTGCAGATTGAAGCATACTTTTTTCACTTTATCTTTTTCATTTTTTTCTTTTGGTATATTTCTTCTTTTACAACATGACTAATATAGAAATGTGTTTTGAATGAGTGCACAAGTATAATCTATATCAAATTGCTTACATCTTAGGGCAGGAGAAGAGAGGGAGGGAGAAAATTTGCAACTTTAGATTTTTTTAAAAAATGAATGTTAAAATTGTCTTTAAATATAATTGAAAAAAAATAAAATACTATTTAAAAAGAAAAAAAATTTACCTAGAACACTATGAAAGGTTAAGAGGTAACAGAGAGGTACCAAGAGGGAATGAAAGGTGACTTATCCAGAGTCACACAGCCAGTATGGGTCAGAGGCAGGACCCGGATCCACAAGCAGCGTTTTTTAAAACCTGACCCAAAGGAGAAGAAAGTGTTTTGACTTAATAACAAGCATTGTGTAAGCATACTGGGGATTCAAATTTAACAGTAAAACAGTCTCCGTGCTCATGGATCTTACATTCCAAAGGAAGACACAACTTGCACATATACAGGCATGTTATGAATCAGACACAAGATAGTCTTGGAAGGAACACTCTAGTAGTTGGAAAGACCAGGTAAGGCCTTTCCCATAACATGGTGCTTGAGCTGAATCTTAAGAAAACTTAGGAATTCCAAGAGCCAGAGGTGACGAAGCAGAACACTCAAGATATGAGGGAAAGCTGGTACAAAGTTGTAGAGATAGGAGAAAGTGTTGTGCGTGAGGAACAGCAAATTGGCCAGTGTGGGTGGACTATGGAGACCACGGAAGGGAATAAAGTATAATAAAACTGGAAAGGCAGGAAGCAGACCAGGTGGAAAAGAACTTTAAATGCTGAAAAGAGGAATTAAAATTCTATCCTATGAATAGATAACAAATCAACAAGTATTTATTAAGTAATTACTAGGTGCCAGACACTGTGTTAGAGCTAAAAGAGGGTCACTGAAATTTATTGGGTGTGGGGAGGTGTATAATGGTTAGACCTTTTCCTTTAGTAAACTTTACATTTTAGCAGCTTTGTGGAGGATGTCTTAGAGTAAGGAGAGATTTGATATAGGGAGAACAAATTGGAGGTTATCCTGAGCAAGTCCTTTAACCCTGTTTGCCTCAGTTTCCTCATTTGTAATGTAAGTTGAAGAAGGAAACGGCAAACGACTCTAGTATCTTTACCAAGAAAACCTCGTATGGGATCATGGAGAGTCAGACATGACTGCAATGACTCAACAGCAAGCAGTAGTTCAGGTAAGAGGTGACGATGTCCCAAAGCAGGACAGCATCTGTGCGAGGGGAGAGAATGAGATAAATGTAGGAAGGAAGAAAGACAATATTTCACTGCAGATCAAATGTCGGGGATGAGGGACAGTGAGAAGTACAGGATAATACTGAGGGAGTAAGCATTTGAAACTGGAAGGATAGTGTTGTCCTTGATAATAAAAGAGGAGTTTGGAAGAGGAATGAGTTTAGGGCAGACACTCTAGCTGGGATCGGCTTCGTCATTGTTTGTAATACTTATCTCTTGGTTTCTGTTACAGAACAACTACATTGACAAAGAACAGCTGCTAAGAAATAAGTTATGGATGGGAATGGGAGGGTTTTTACCTCTCTAGGCCCTCTTCGGATTTGGTTGATGTTTGCACTTGATCAGTTATTTACCTGGCCTGTCCAGAAGGTTCAGAGGGAATTTCTGTTGATGATCAATATTTTACTCTGAGTAAAGTTTAAACATGGTTTATCATAAGTCTGTCACCTTTGGAAGATTATGTGGCCTTAATGGCCCCCTTCTTTACCACCTCCTGCTTTTTTATCTTTTTTCTCCTATGAGAACTGAGAGCTGCAAACAGAAAAGTAAAAACATTTAAAGTTGGGCTGATGCCAATGTTTCCTTGGAACAGAGATCAAGATTCTGGTACAGGGAACTCCCAGGTAAGGTAACTTCTTCTACCAATGTAGGTTGATATCTTATATAGTCTCGGAGTTGCCTAGAGCCAGTCATGGTGGCCTATGAATATAATTCCTTCATCTAGGGAAGCTGAAACTGGTGGTTTGGTTGATATGAGCTGCTGACAATTGGGTATCTGTGTTAAGTTCAGCAGCAATATGCTGAGCTCCTGGGAGCAGGGGGCCACTTGGCTGCATAAGGAAGGGTGAACTTATCCACACCCTAAATGAAGTACGTTAAGACTTCTGTGCCAAGTAAGAGCTGAACCCATGAGTGGCTGCTGCATTACCAACCTTGATGAGATAGAGAGACCCCGTGTCCTCCCAAAAAAAGTTGCCTCTGGTTTTCTCATCTGTAAAATGAGGATGATACTAGCACCTACCTCCCAGGGTTGTTGTGAGGAACAAATGATATAATAACTGTAAAATACTTTACACAATTTCTGGTACATAGGAAACACTGTAAAAATGTTAGCTACTAGAACAATAAGAGGTTAAGTAATTTGGCCAGCATCACATAGTCAATAGGCTTTAGAAACAAGACTTGAACCTAGTTACTTGTGGCTTTGAGGGCAACTCTTTGTTGATCATGTCATACTAACTTTGGTAACTGTATTATAAGACTTATCTCTGGGATCTTAAAACCTTAATCCTAAATTTTATTCCTAGAACAGATTGAAATGATCACTCCTTTTCAATAGGTAGAAACCAACTACTTCAGGGAAGAATGATGTTATGGGACCAGAGATCCTTGGGGTCAAGTGTTCTCTGTAATTTTCTTTCTGTCTATACAGATAATCAACTCAAAGCCTGATGCTCACACATTCAAACTCATAAATTGTTAGCTCTAGAAGTTCTAGAACAGGTGTGGGGAAACTGTGGCCTTCTAGGTCCTTGGGTGTGGTCTTTTGATTGAGTCCAAGTTTGACAGAACAAATTCTTTTATTAAGGGGATTTGTTCTGTGAAGTTTGGATTCAGTCAAAGGGCCACACTTGAGGACCTAGAAGACCACATGTGATCTTGAGGCTTCAGGTTTGACCACCCCTGTTCTAGAATTATGAATGAATGAAAAATAACATTACATGCTTACTATGTTCGAGGAACTGTACAAGGAACTGGGTTAAGGACTGGGATAACAGTAAGAAAATCAAGCTAAGTTCCTATTCTCAGAGAGTTCCTGTTCTGATAGGGGGAGGCAACATATATAAGATGGGCTCAGCTGGAATTCAGATGGAAATCCCTATAGTCCTTAGGGCATGGTAATGCCTCCTATTTAGTTTCATTTCCATTAATAGGACCATATAGGTTTCTCATGCTGTACTATTTGGCAGTGCCAAGGACTTCGGTGGTGAGGATTTTCTGTTTTGGGTTTTTAGTAAGAGGGTTCCCTGTGGGAATTTAATAAGAGGATTCCACCTGTGGGGGAATTTTCCAGGTCACACAGTCATACCAGTTGATTTCCTGGACTATCATGGCAGGGGTCAAGGAGGGACAGTGGTCTGGGGGATGCTGCTATATCCAATACAATACTGTTAGGCTTACTTACCTGACAGTTGATCAGAGGTCAACATTGATGGTGGCAGGTATAGTGTCTCCTTTTCATGAGGATTGCTCCCTTTAATGATGACTGCAAGGTTGTATCTGGGTTTTCTGGGTAGGATGTGGAAGAAGCATTTCTATTTCACTATATCTTGGGTTCAGGGTCTTTTATTGACTATACCAAAGTCTGAGGGAACATGGTGGTTGTGAGAGCTGTACACTAAAGCACAATATTTAATGTATAGTAGGTGTGTAATAAATGCTAGTTGCTGCCCCATCAGACCCATGCTACCTTCTCTTTCTCCCTTGGCATGATTTTCTACTGATTTGCCTGTTTCATTTGCAGGGGTTGGTCAGTAGTTGATACTGGGGATGGCTGACCCCTTCACTAAAGGAGTTACTTCCCTGGAATTTGGCTGCCAGGGTTGGGCTGAAGGCAAAGCCTGTGATCTGGGAGGACGCAGCTGTTTATAGGGCTCTTGGGATTACACATTACAGAACCTCGAAGATGAAAGGGACTTTAAAGGCCATGTAATCCAATTTGTACATGAACAAGAAGATACTCTAGAACAGGGGTAGGAAACCTGTGGCCTCAAGGCCACATGTGACCCTCTACATCCTCAAGTATGGTCTTTTGACTGAATCCAAACTTCACAGAACAAATTCCCTTAATAAAAGGATTTTTTCTGTAAAACTTTGATGCAGTCAAAAGGCCACACCCAAGGACCTAGAGGGCCATGTGTGACCTCAAGGCCACAGACTCCTCATCCCTGCTCTAGAACATCCTTCATAAGTGGTCATCAGGGCTTTGCTTAAAAACCTCTGAAGTCACTATCCATAGAAGCAGTCCATTCCATTTTTGATAGTTCTACTGTTAGAAAGTTCTGTCTTTGCAACTGCTTTTCATTATTTAATCACACCTAATCTTGGAGTTGAAAAGGACCATAGAATTCATCTAGTCCAGGGCTTCTTAAACTTTTTCCATTGGTAACCCTTTTTCCAGGTTCAGCAGTGTTTCCTGGTGATGCATGATCTCAGGGACATACAGTGAAAAGTGTGAAAATAAAGTCAAGTGCAAGCCACATCATCATTTCTCTGATGTCATGGTCCTCTTTACTGAAAGATGAACACAACAGTGACAACAACAAGAAGAACCGAAAATCTTCTATTTCATGCAGGAATCCACCTTCCAACATTCCGAACGTGGAGGTATCTGAACTCTACCCAAACATTTCCAGTGATGGGGAGCTTACCACTTCATAATGCAATTCATTCTACAGTTGAACAGCTTTACTTGGTAGAGAATTCTTCCTTTTTTTAAACTAGAATGTGCTTCCTTAACTTCTACCATCCATCAGAGTTCTTTGTCCTGGAGCCATACAGAACAAATAAGCCTTCTTTTCCGTGTCATGTGCCTTCAAATGTTTGAATATAGAGACAGATGTCTACCAATTTGGATTCAATGCAACAAATATTTTTTAAAGTACCTCTGCTGTGATTTCTATACTGTGCTAGTTGGCACAGTGAATGATAGAGCGCTGGACCTGGAGTCAGGAAGACTCATCTTCCTGAGTTCAAAGCCAGCCTCAGGCACCTACTAGCTGTATGACTCTGGGCAAATCACATAAACTTCTTTGCCTCAGTTTCCATAAAAGGAGCTGGAGAAGAAAATAGCAAACCACTCCAAGAAAACCCCAAATAGAGTCATGAAGAGTCAGATTGAAAATAACTGAAGAAACACTGTGTTAAACACTAGACATACACAGGCAAAAACAACGATCCCACCTTCAAGTTTTCTCCAGGCTGAATGATCCTGTTTTCTTTAACTTTTCCTTATAAGATATGAATTCTTCATCATCCTGGTCACTTTCCTTGAATAAATTCAAGATTATCAATGCTTTTTTGCAATATGTGGCAGCTGGAGAGGAATATGATACATACACCAATGCATTTCTCACTCTTACAAACCATAGTAGCATCTGTTTACCGGATATTTGCAAATTTTTCCCATCACCCAACCCAGCATATTAACTAACCACATCCCACTTTATCTTGTGGATCTAAGTAGACCCTGCCCCTTAACTTCTAGGCCCTAGTCACTTCTTCTGTTAAGGACAAACAACCATGTTAAGATATACAAGATTATTTGGAGAAGAACTTAAGGAAAATCACTTTGGAAAGAATGCAGGATTTGGAGTCAGAGGAAAAAAAACAGTTAATCTTCACAACTCTAGGAGGTAGGTGCTATTATTATCTCCATTTTATGGTTCAGGAAACTGAGGTAGGCAAAGATGAAGTGACTTGCCCAGGGGTCACATAGTTAGTAAGTATCTGGTTTGAATTTCAACTCAAGTCTTGCTAACCTCAGGCCTAAACCCTCTGTCCACTGTGCCGCCTAGCTGCTTCTAAATACAGGCTTATTCATGTCTTTATCCCTGGGGAAGCTAGACGGCACAGGGGATAGAATGCCTGCCTAGAGTCAGGGAGACCTGAGTTCAAATTTGGTCTCAGATACTCACTGGCTCTATGACCCTGGGCAAGTCACTTAACCCTGTTTGCCTCAGTTTCCTCAACTGTTAAATGAGCTGGCGAAGGAAAAGGCAAACTACTCTGGTATCTTTGCCAAGAAAACCCCAAATGGGGTCATAAGGAATCAGACACAATTGAAGTAACTGAACACTAAGACTGTGCACTCTCTCTAGGGTTCTAGGGAGGTGGAGAAGAGTTGTTTTCCCTTACAGAGTTGTCCTCTTCCATTTTACATTAAAGCCTGGAGGTTAGCATTAACATGGACCTTGGTGTTACCATAATTACATTTTATGTTTTTGTTTTTATAGGTGTCAATAAAAGTTCAATGGAATATAATTAGGACCTCAAAGTTCAGTGTTGCCTGGGGCTATGATGAAAACTAGTCTGTGGCATGCCAACCAGAGATAGGTAATTTATCTTTTCCTGCAGAGTTGGTTGTTTATTATGTGTCTTTGTTGCCACTTCTTACTAAAGAGAGCTGAGAGTGGGCAATATCCTCATTTTATAATGTGGAATAAATCAATTATATAAAATCTTGGGATTGTCTTGAGAAGATTATATCAGTACAAAGTTTGGAAGGGATTGATAGTAAGCTATGCCCAAATGCTGACAGAGGGCTTCTGGAAAAACTGAACTAGAAAATGAAAGTGTAGACATTTTATTGCATGCATGTGATTTCTCAGATTTGAATATGAGCTTCGAGATCAGCTCTTAGGGGATTCAATTGTGCTAAATAAAATCTGGTTAAGTTTCTAGAGAATTTGGTAGGTTTTTGGGTCAGTAGCTTAATATGAACCCATTTTATTTGTAACCTGATTGTCCTTTGCTCTTAACCTTCCCATGTAAATGTCAATGTGGCTATGCTCTCCAGATTGAAACCCACTCTCTAATATTTAACTTATCAGATAGATATTAGAGAGTCCCTTGAGGCTCAGAGTGCTTACATGGGTTGTCCTTATTAATAAGTATTTTATCAGGTGTACATGACTCTCTGTGATTCCATTTGGGGTTTTTGTGCAGAGATATTGGAGTGGTTTGCTATTTCCTTCTCCAGCTTATTTTTACAGAAGAGAAAACTGAGGCATATAGGGTTGAGTGACTTGCCCCAAGTCACGTGGTTTGTAAATATCTGAAGCTAGATTTGAACTGAAGACGAGTCTTCCTGATTCCAAGCCCATTGCTCTATCTGCTCTGTTACCTAGATGCCTGCTACTCTTTGTATACCCAATTATTTTAAGTTTCAGAGGTAGGATTAAGATCTCAGGTTTTCACATTTAGAGTTAGGAGGGACTTTAGAAACCATCTAATTCAAATTCATCATTTTAAAAATGAGGACTCTGAGGTCGAGACTTGTCAAATAACTTCTTCGGTGTCTCATGGACAGAAGGTAACACAGGTAAGATTCAAACCGGAGACTTCCTTGCTCTGGGTTCAACACTTTATTCATTGTCATGCTATCACCTATTTATTGGCAGATTGGGCATTGACTGAGTATTATGTTCAAAGTACTTGCAGTTTGGTGGCTCAGTGGACAGAACACCAGCCCTGGAGGAGTCAGGAAGAACAAAATTCAAATTTATTAGCTGTGCGACCCTGGGCAAGTCATTTAGCCTTGTTTGCCTCAGTTTCCTCATCTGTAAAATGAGCTAGAGAAGGAAATGGCAAACCCATTCCAGTATCTTTGCTAAGAAAACCCCAAATGGAGTCATGGGGAGTTGGACACAATTGAAATAACTCAATAACAAATAATAAAGTGGGACTTTCTGTAAAAATGGAGATGTGAAAAGTTATGACTATGTTTCTGTCCCCTAAAGAATTCCCCAGAAAAGATTTAGGAGGGTGTCAGATGAACTATTTATCAACAAAACCAAAGGAAAACATCCATAAGTTCTTCCATTCATTCCAGAACTACATGGGAAGATGGTCAGAAGCCTTTGAGACCTCTCAACAGAGGGATCTCTGATGAAATGTGGTCTGAAGCCTGAAGGATTTCAGTCCTGGTCTGTCCCCTGCCACTAGGAATAAAAATGGTCACTGGCAAGTGAGGACTGTAGGACATTTGAGACCTTTCTGCAGTGCCTACTGGAGCTCTCTAAGATGCCTAAAACCAACATAATCTCTGATTTCCTTTTGGAATCACGAAGGGGCCTAAACCAGGTCCAGGCAGAGGACTACCTAGAGAAATGAGACAGAAGCCCACATGAGTGCCCTTCAGGAAGCCTGAAGCTAACCATGATATTTAATAGCTGTGCCTGAGTGTCACAGAAATGATAAGGCAGCAGTATCTCAGGGTTCTCCAGCAAGCTGGAAGCCAGTGGATGACTTCTACTTGGGGAATATCATGGATTTAGCAGGCAAAAAAAAACCCCAAACAAACCAAACTACTCCTGGTTTATTATTGCACAAATTGAAGAGTAAGGGAGGGTGGAATTCAGAGCTTTCATTGGAAGAAGAAGTCAGTGGTTAAGGCAGAGGGCAGAGTTTATTTGAAGCTTTAGACCTGCTCTCCATCCCAGGCCAGAGATGTGGAAGAATGGAGGAAGAGAGGTGAGGAGAATCCAACCTTATCCAAAGTTCTGCTAGGGCATTGGGTATGAAGGACTAGGAGTAGCCAGAGGCTGTTCATTTTATCCGAGAGTATGGAAGAGGGTAGAAGCTTGTCCTGGCACAAACTGGGACTAGAAATATAAATAAATTTAAAAAAAACCAAACAAACCTCTGAATACAATGAAGAAATATCTGGGTTAAGAGAAGGCTAAGAAGTAAATCCAAAATTTGCAACAAATACAAGTAGAGTTTCAGAAAAACAGAATGAGCTTTCCATGAAAAATGTAAGAGTTGGCAAAAGAAATGAAGTGATTAAAACATGAACTGAGTCCTAAAGAGAAAAATAATGAAAGGAGTGTCTCAGAAGAGAAAGTAGAAAACATGTAGTAGTCTCCTTGAAAAATAGAATGGACCATACAACGACTTGGTGAGATGAAAAATTAGAACAAAGTTGAAAATCTGAAAAATTAGAACACATGAAATATTTGTCCTATTCTGTGAAATTAAAAAGATTTGCACAAACAAAACCAATGCAGTCAAAATTAGAAAGAAAGCAAGAAAGTGGGAAAATGTTTTTACAAAATGTTTCTCTGATAAAGGCTTCATTTCTTAAATATATAGAGAATGGAGTCAAATTTATAAAAATAAGAACTATTCCCTAATTGATAAATGGTCAAAAAATATGTACAGTTTTCAGAAGAAATCAAAGGTATCTTTAGATATATAAAAAAATGCTCTCTATCAATATTGTTTAGAGAACCCCAAATTAAAACAGCTCTGATGTACCACCTCACACCCACCAGATTTGTAAATATGACATAAGAGAAAAATTACAGATGCTGGAAGGGATATGGAAAAATAAGGACACTAATGCACTGTTGGTGGAGTTGTGAACTAGTCCAACCATTCTGGAGAACAATTTGGAGCTATACTTTCTGAAGGACTCATGATGAAAAGTGCTATCCATATTCAGAGAGAGAAGTGATGAACTCTGCAGATTGAAGCATATTTTTTTCCAGTTTGTTTTGCTAGGCTTTTTTTTTTGTAACATGGGTAATATGCAAATGTTTTGAATGATTTCATATGTATAATGGGTATCATATTGCTTGCCTTCTCAATGGATGGGGAAAGGGCTGAAATTTGGATCTCAAAAATGAATGTTAAAAAAATAATAAAATAAAATTAAAGGAAGAAATATTTACTTCATTTAAAAATAACTCACCTGAAAAACAGATTGAATCGATATAATTTTGGAATCATCAGATCCTAAAATCCATGACCATGCAAAAACCTGAAAACTATAGTTCAGGAAAGTATAAATGAAGTTTCTCAGATCCATGAGAACCAGAAATAAAATTAAAATAAAATTATAATACAGTGCAATGAAAATACAACACATACAACACAAAACAGCAAAATATACAATATGTTGAATAATTATTAAATGCCTACTACATGCTAGTCACTGTGCTAAGCACTAAGGATATGAAAAGAAAAAAAGATAATTGCTATCTTCAAGTAATTTACAACCTAATAGGGAAAAACAAAGCACAAAAGGAAACTGAAAAGGAGGGGAAAGGAGAAGATAGCAGGTGTGGTGGTCATGATGATGGTGGAGTTGAATCCAAGGACTGTTTGCCACTGGGAGAAATGAGAAATTGACTGAGCTTCTGAACCAGCTTCATACAAAGGCTTTGGAAGGAATTTTTTGCTCTGCCCTTCAGCCCTCCAGTTAGAGAGCCAAAGACTGATAAGGATATTGATGAGGTGTGAGTACTAAAACTGAAACAATTTATGGGATGATTAGCTTCCCTGATGATGAACTTTTCCTGTGGATTTGGGGGAAGGATTGGTGGTAGGGCTGATGATGGTAGAGTTAAATCCCAGTAATGCAGTTGGTAAGAAATTAAGAGAAATTGAAAGAATCAGTCACCTCCTGAAAGGTGAAAACCTTCAGGACTGCCATATCTTAAATCCAGAACTTCTGTGTCAAAGGAAAAATAGGATAAGTAACAAAGGGGGAAAAAGGGTTCAAGTTTAAGTACCAAGGAAACATAGGATCATACAAGACTTGACAACTAGTAATATGAGGGAGATGGAAATCTTGGAAAAACTCTGAAAGCAAATGATAAATATTTGCAAGCAAGAGGAACCCTACAAAACTGAACATAAATCTTTGAGGGGAAAATGGACCTTTAATAAAATAGGAAATTTGTAAGCACTGATGATGAAAAGATCAGAACTATATGGAATCTTTGAAACACAAATGTGGGCAACAAGATAAACTTAGAAAGATAAATATATTTGAGTAATTAGAAGGGGCTAAATTATGGCCACACATTCAGCCATTCAAAATTCTACTGTCTCCAGGGGTTACATCATCATAGCTAATATTTATTTAGCATATACTTTGCACCAGTCACTGTGCTAAGCAACTTTGCAATCATCTCATTTAATTTTCGTAACAACCCTGGGAGGTAGGTGCTACTAATACCCCTACTTTATAGATGAGGAAACTGAGGAAAACAAAGGTTAATTAATTTATCCAAAGGTCACAGTTAGTAAATAACTAAGTCTGGATTTGAACTCAGATCTTCCTGACTGCAGGACCATAAACACTGCACCATCTGGTTGTCCCTTTACACAGAAGGCATAAAGTAAGGCAAAATGCAGACTTTGTGTATGATTTTTTTCTTTTTCTATTGGTTTTAAGAGAAGAAAGGAAAGAAAAAAATAGACTAGGGAAAAAAGGAGGGAGAAGGGAAGGAGCTTTTTATTTCTTGTAACTGGGTTACATTAGCAAAAATAAATACAAACATGAAGGAAGGGATGGGGGGGATCATGAACATTTTCTTGTGTGAACTGGGCAGAGGAACTCCCTGACACTATCCTTCTCCACTTACACATACAAAGAGTGTAAGGGAAGGCTTTTATTGGTGTGGAAGTTTTGGAGGGGAATTCATGTGTAGAATCATAGATTTAGAGCTAAGAGGTATTTTATATCAAGTCTAACCTCATCATTTTATAACTGAGGAAAACTGAGACACAGACCAGTTCAGTGACTTGACCAGTGCCACATGACTAGTAAGTTTGTGAGGCAGGATTTGAACTCAGGTATTCTTAACTCACCACTCTATTCATTACTCTACCTGATTGACTTTACTGATGCTCTACCCTTAAAGAAAAGAAAAAAAAAAGATGGAAAAGAGCACCAATCAAACATTTTTTTTTTTTTGAAAATAGCAAGCAAAGAACAGAAAAAAATTCCAAAGGGCCTACAAATAAGTCAGGAAATTTTGTTACTATCAGCTTACACACATTAACTTTAAAAGAACTGTATATGATAGAATGTCATAGTTTCAGATACTGTATCTATCTTTCTTTGTTCTTCTAATTGCTCTTTGCATATTGATATGTTATTATTTGAAGATGTTAACCAAATTTGTAACAAAAAAGAAACTCTCCCTTCCCTAGAAATTTTTACTTTCTACTGTTACTGGCTTATTTCCTTGTTAAATCTCTCTGGGTTCAAAAATAGATAGTAGTTTGAAGTGAGTAATGACTTTCCCAAATGGTATAATGGAAAGATTACTGAATTTCAGATTGGAAGTTCTGGGTATTTGCCAGTTTCTGCAGTTTGCTATTTGTATGATCTTAATTCACCCATCTGGACCTTAGTTTCCTTGGCTATCAAATGATAGTAGAACTGAGGACTTCCAAGCTTCGTTCCAGTTCTAAGTCTATGATGATATGATTAGATAAATTCTAGATTCCTCCTAACTCAAAAACCTGTGAACCTATGGAATGAAAGGGATCATGATTTTGCACCAACATCCTTTTCCAATAGCATTATTTCTCCAGGAATGATATTGACACCTGATCTTTCTAAGCCTTCTGTGCTCTAAGGTGATATCAAAGACAAGCTTCCATCATCTGATCATGGTTAGGGAGAGACCAAAGACCTCTCAGTTTATCTTCCTGCATGCTAAACTTTTCCCTAGCTTAGTTAAATGGCTACTTTGGAATTCTTGTAGGTGGTTGAATGTAGGAAGATATTAAAGAATATTAAAGGCATCTCACTCTCAGATTTTTGTACACTTTTTTTCTCTTTCTTCTCCATCCTGCTCTCACCATAAGTCATTATGATTGGAAATATCTTATATTGCTATTTGATTTGACTCTGACTTGTATCCATGAGTCATGAGAGGCTATTGGGCAAGCTGGAGTAGGAAGAATTAGAAGCTGAGGAAGAACTTAGAGCATGAACAGTGGGTGATTCAGATGACTGAATTAGGTGCAAATACTGTTCACGCTGTGCTTTGCTACTCATTTGGTCAAAAGTGGGAAAAATATAGAAGTCTTCAGACTGTGGAATAGTCTAAGAGATTCCAAAGAGATGTTTCATATCATTTGTCTCTTCAAAGATTTTTTATGTCCCATTGATTTCTTCTGCTATAGGTATCACTATACAGGTCTAGAGTGCAATGGAAAAAGTTGGTATATCTCCCTTATTAGGGTACATGGTCATTGTAGGGTAAGTAGCTGGCTTAGATAACCCTAACCCAACACACACACGCACACACACACACACACACACACACTATACACATATGGGATAGAACAAGACCAAATGGACTGACTTGATAGTAGAAGAAGGCAAGAGAAATATAAGGAAGAAATCTTGGATAGAACGATTTAAATCCCACAATTATCTTTCCCCAAATTATTTAAGAATCTAATACTTAAAGTGGGTTTGTTGTAGTACTATCTGAGGCCAGAGACATAGATTCATGACCTTTGAGGATACAACCTGGTTTGATTTTCTGCATGCCATTGTCCACTCCATTCCATTCTCACATGGCCACCACAATGGTTTTCCTAAAATGTAGGTCTGATCATGCAACTCTCCTACTCAGTTAACCGCCAATAACTCTCTTATTACTGCTAGCATTTCTTGTTTATCATTTAAAACTTCACAATCTGACTCTTTTATCTTTCTTGTCTTTAAACACTTTTTTGCTTTCCATGATCTCTATGATCCAAACATCCTGGCTATCCTTTTTCCCATTTCATATGTCTATCTCACGGAGGTCCTGGATCAAGATGCCTTGGGCATTGTGGGGGCTTTGTTTTTTTCACCAGCATCTAGTATAGCGCCTTACACATAGTAGGTATTTAATAAATGTTTATTGATTATTTGATCCCTGTTGCCAGACGCCTGGTGCAACCTCTGCATTCTTCTCATAATTTCATGAAGTCAAGGATGCTGCTTTCTCCTTAAGGCAACCAGTTTCACCTGCCATGGGAATGGCCTCAGACTTCTTATACGACTATTGTCCTTTCCTTTTAGCTCTGTGCTGCACTCTTCCAACCTCCAGTTTCCTGATATTGATGTCAATGTCTGAAAAGATTATGAACTGTGAGCTGACATTTCAGTTACCATACATATTATATGTATATCATACTACACAAAATAACAAAAACAGTTACCCTTGAGAAACATAATCTAAAACTGGGATACTTATTTTTTTTGTGTTATTGATCCCATGTGTAGTCTGGTGAAGCTTATGAACCTCTTCTCAGAAGAATGTTTGTAAGAGCATAAAATAAAATGCACTGGATTACACAAGAAACTAGAAGTTAGTGAAAATAAAGATGTATTTTTTTCTCATCCAAATTCAATGACCCTCTGAAATCTATCTATAGTTCCCAGGCTAAGAACACTTTATTGAAACAGAAGTTATGTATCTAATTGTTCATACAACCTCTGACTTTGTAGAGTGAATTCTTTTAAGAGTTGGATTAGATGACCTCTGTTGTCCTCTCCAAATCTGAGGAGACATGAATCTTTGACTAGACTTTGAAAGAGCTGGGTTTTGGTCCCCGTGTCATCACTAATTTGCTGTATGATCTTGCACTTCCCTTTTCTGAGATTTCAGTCTGTACAGTTAAAGCTCTCCCACCCCATTTTAGATGTGAACTTCTATAAGGATAGGTTTTTATCATCCCTTAGCTTCTACAGTTCTATGAATCTATCCTGCCATTCTTTTCAGCAAAATGCTAGACTTGGTTCTATAACAAAGCCAAACACTTGTGAGAGATTAACTTTCTGGACCAGACCTCTCTCTCTCTCGAGAAATCATATCACATTCCCACCTAATAAGGTCCAGAAACACATGTTATCAGGCAAGAAAGAAAACACAGCACTGGCAACTTTCTCAATTAGTATTCTGGACCCTCCAATGAGCTGAATTCAAACCAGAGGCCTGGCTTGGTCCCACCTCCATCACAGGCAGGGCCTGTCTTCTCCTGAATGGAGGCTCTCTATCCAAGGTTCTTTAGCCATTTTGGCAAGACATTGAGGACAGCCTCTGAACTTGACCCTCAATAGCCAAGGGGCTGGCTCTGTTCCTGATTCAAACCATCTTTTCTTTGTGCTGCCAAATCCATTACCTGGATTTTCCACAGAATGCCTGATCTCCTTCACCAGGTCAGCATTCACACACATGGGCCATTGGACAGCTTAGCTGTCGGGCCAGGAGAAGATAGGTCATCTTTTTCATGTTCATCAGTTTCTTTCCTACAGAAGAGGAGCAGAAATTAATCAGCTGAGGCTGGTTGGGGAGAAAGTAAGAACAAATTAAAAGGGAAAATTGCATCCAGCAATATATTTGTGAATCATTACATCACCAACTCCCCCAAAGGGGAGTTAAGATGTGAAAACAAACAAATCTCAAGATAGTTCAAAGTGATCAAGTGATAGCTCAAAGTTCTCTAATCTTCCTGAACTGAGTCATGATGATACCTCACATTCCAATGGCACAAAAAGTTTTATAAAGCGCCTTCTTCAGGATAGCCCAAGAAAGGCAGCAAAAAAGTCAGATTTTCAATTGTATTATTATACCATGGCATGATACCTACTTCACAGAGATGTTACGTCCATCAACTTAGATAACGCTTTGGAAACTTTTAAGTTGGATTAGATAACCTCTGAGTTCTCTTAAAAATCTGGAGTCCCTTCCATGACTTTATGATTAGAATTTGGAAGAGCTGAATTTTAGTTCCTGTTCCATTAACTAGCTGTATGACTTTTCTTGGCCTTTGTATTATTATCATTATTTCTAACTCTCTTTTCATGGTCTCTGGCTCATAGGGACATTCAGATTGGAGTATATTCTGATAACAATATATGACCCATTGCTTAAAAATGCTGTTATTGACTTGTTATTCCATGGCACACGTGTGGTAATTAAGAAAGTCTCTACCAAGCCATCTATCTTTCCTCTTCTTGTCCTTTTTAAAACCAGTGTCTGCTTTTTTCATTCTGGAGAGCAATTCACTTAAGAGTAAATATACTCTGGAGCCAATGGGCTGAGTCTTAATCTATAATAATCCTAGGCATGGTAAATTTTTCTATAGTGCCTTAAGGATAGATCTGGAGCTTGTAAGCCTATATGTTGGCCTCATGCACACAATGCTTGAATTCATTAAGCTATACTTTGTTTTAGTCTCACATGGCATCTGCATTTGGGTGGTTCTTTAGAAATAAACTCCACAGAGAACAGATCAAGTTGGACTTCTGTGAAGATGAGTATTTCCGGTAGGCTGAAAGGAGATAGAGTTCTTGTATCCACTGTAAAGTCCATATTATGACCCTGTTCCTGAGAATATTGAAGTTTGATTTAATGAACACAGTTGACTGGGAGCTAGAAAACATGCCTCAGTCACCTACTAATTGGGTGAGTTTAGGTAAGTCTCTCTGAGTTAGTTTTGACATCTATAAAATGGAAATAATAATCAATGCCTTAATAAGAATGATGTTGATGGTAACTGGGCAAAGTCTGTCTTTCCCATGAGCTTCAGTCACACACTGCCAAACGACTATTGAACACTTCAAACTGGTCTTCCCAGAGGCATCTTAAACTCAATATTTCTCAAATTGTCATATCCCAAACTGTCCTTGCTTCCAAACTTAAATATCTTGGTTGAAATTTCTTCTATCCTTCCAGTCTCACAGGTTCATAATCTCAGCATTATCCTGGACTCCTCATACTCCTTCATTCTACATGTTCAATCACTTGCCAAATCTTGCCATTTCTACTAATTTATCCAAGACATCTCTCACTCTGATTCCTTCCTTTCACACACTCAGCTCCCACCTTTGTTCAGGCCCTCATCACACCTTGCCTGGATTATTGCAACCGCCTCCTGTTCTCCCTGCCTCTAGTCTCTCCCCACTGTCATCTGACCTCTGTCAGCTAAAGCAATTTTCCTAAAACTCAGGCTGGACTCTATACAACCAAACTTTAGCAGTTTCCTATGGACTCTGAGGCATGATATAAACTCCCCTGCTTAGCTTTGAAAGTCCTACAGAAACTAGCCCCAACCTGCTTCTTTGCCTCAATGAATTTTGCTTCCCCTCTCAGGGGAACCTGGAAAACTGATTTTCTCTTCTCACGCATGACATCCCATCTCCCATTCCTGCGACTGTGCATTGGCTGGTTTCCATTCTGAATTGCACTTCCTCCTTACCTCTGCCCCACTAAGCTCCTCTCTCCCTTTAGATAAAGCTCAAACATACTCCTGCCTTGTCTTTCCTTATTTCACCAGCTGCTAATGCACTCTTTCTATCCCAGACTATTTTGTACTTAACTGGTTGTTTAGTCGTTTCAGTTGCGTCTGACTCTCTGTGACCCCACTTAGGGTTTTCTTCGCAAAGATACTGAAGTAGTTTGCCATTTTCTTCTCCACCTCATTTTACAAATATGGATACTGAGGTAAACAGGGTTAAGTGACTTGCCCAGTGTCCCACAGCCAGTAAGTGTCTGAGGTCAAATTTGAACTCAAATCTTCTAACTCCAGGTCAAGCACTCTATCCAAGGTGCCCTGTGTCTAAGGACTTAGTATGTATTTATATTTGTTTGCTATATATTTATGCTAGATATATTTTGATATCTACTAATTTTCTCCCCTTCCTTCCTTATTATAATGTAAAGTCCTTGTGAGTAGGGATTATTTCATTGTGCTTACACATTCAACCCCTAACACAATGACAAAAACAAAGTCAGACACTCAGTGAATGCTTATTGAACGACTGGCTTGCAAATGCTTTCCTACGTTATCTTAGTTGACCCTCGTAAAATCTAAACTGCACTGGTAACTATTATAGGTATCATTCCCTTTTATAAATAAGAAAACTGAGGTTCAGAGAGATTAAATTACCTGTACCTGGTAACACAACTAATGGATGTGAGATGAAATCTAGGTCTTTTTTGACTACATATTCCATATTCTTTCCATGGAATCTTACTTCCTGTCTTGGCTATTTCATAGTTATTGCCATCAGATGAGATAATGTACACGAAAGCATTTTGAAAACTGTCAAATGTTAATCAAGATTTAAAGGATTCTTATTAAGAAAAACAATGCTTTCTTCTTTCCTCTCCATCCTTGGACCTTGTGTCCTTTTGTGGGTCTCCTGATCAAGAAGTCATGTAATTCATTGGAATGACTTGTAACATCAACATTGCTTGGATGGTCTCAGGATGATTGTTGGAGGATGTTAGGATGATTCAGAACTGGAAGAGATTGTAGAGGTCATCCAATCTAAACTTCTCATTTCACAGAGGTTCAGAGAAGGGAAGTGACTTGCCTAAGGTCAAATAGCTAGGAAGTAGAAGAATTGTGATTTTAACTTAAGCCCTCCGACTCCAAATGCATCCTTTTCTTTCCATTGCACCTGGCTTCCTTCTCTCTTTCTTTTCATAAAGCCTTTTCTTTCCCCAATGTTTCTTGTTCTTTATTAAACCAATGTTAAATGATATACTGTTATGAATATGTCCATATGTCTGTCTCTGCTGTCTATCTGTCTGTCTATTTTCTAAGAATGTGTTGGTAAATGTTTAACAGCTAGTTCTCTGAAAACATGTGCACATAATTCAATTTACATTACTAATATTTTTACTATCACTTAAGTTTAGTGGCTCAACAAAACAATAAATTAAGCCATGATTTCTAGCATTTGCTGATTTCTGAGAAGGAAATGATGACAGTGAAAACTTAACTATTGAATCTTGAAACCCAGTTCAACTAGTTTCTATTTATCTATCTCTCCTTCCTGCCTTCTTTCTTTCTTTATTTTTCTTCCTTCCTTCCTTCCTTCCTTCCTTCCTTCCTTCCTTCCTTCCTTCCTTCCTTCCTTCCTTCCTTCCTTCCTTCCTTCCTTCCTTCCTTCCTTCCTTCCTTCCTTCCTTCCTTCCTTTCTTTCCTTTTTCTTTCTCCTTTCTCTGTGTCTGCCTCTCTGTCTCTGTCTCTTTGCCTCTATCTCTGTGTTTTTGTTTGTCCTCTCATCTATTTATCTTAATGTTATCCTACAGATCTCTCAAGCCTTCTCACTTTCCAATTTTGAGATTATTTTGAATAGCTTTCCCAAGAGTTCTCAGAAAATCATCAGGCAGTTAAACATTATTTCACTGCATTTTCTCATTGGCTCTATGTCCATTTTTCTGTGACTGCTTCTACTCTTAAAAATGTCCCCTTCCTTTTCATCCTCCTCAGTTTTCTTATCTAAGAGACTCCATCTGTCTGCTAGGAGTTTAGATTGCTAAAGGTTTTGTGCTCTAGGGATTGCAAAGTTTTCATTTCTTACACTGACTGTTGCAGACTTTGAGATAATAGATCAACCTCTATCCATATTCAAGGATGAGATCACCTAAACATCCCATCACCTGCCCTAGATCCCTCAGTCCTATTTACAGTCAGTCACCTCACATCTCTTTCATAAAATTATTGAATGTTGGAGCTGGATGAGTCTTTGGAGACCATTTAGTTAAAGCCCCTCATTTCATGATGAGAACTTGGACATGACTTGTCCAAGACCCATATACTTGGTGTATGAAGTAGAATGATAAACAGTCTACTGACTCCCAACGTAGCCCATGTGCCATATTTTACACTTTCTCTACGTATAACGAATAAACAAAATGTAAGTAAGGATTGGCAGGTGGCACAGTGAAAAAATTGCTGAATGTGAAGTTGAAGGACCTGGGTTCAAATCCTGATCCTGTTGTTTACTTACCTGATTGACTTTGGGCAAGTCATTTAATATCTCTGGGCCACAGTTCCTTTCTCCATACAATCAGACGTCAGAGTTGGTAATATCTAAAGTCCTTTCCACCTTTAAATCTCTGATTTTATGATCTCTTGAATTCAAAACAGATGTCAAACAAAGAGACTTTTTGCTTTTTTGAGTTACCCTAATGTTTAGGGGATCCACAGGGAAGGGGTTCCACTTACACCTGTATGAAGAGGTTCGAAGTCCCCAACAGAGCGATTATGTTTGGACAGAGAAAGAAGGAAAGAAAGAAAAAAAGAAAGAAAGAAAAGGAGAGAGAGAAAGAAAAGAGGAATGAAAGAGAGAAAGGAGAAAAAGAAAGAGAGAAAGAAAGGAGGAAAAGAAAGAAAGAAGAAAAAGAAAGAAAGAAAGAAAGAAACAAAGAGAGAAAGTAAGAAAGAAAATTCTTAGGGCTTGAGCTGGGAGAATTCATCAAAATGGGCCTCAGGGTAACTGGTTCATTCTCTGTCATTCTATATAATATCTCCTCAAATGACTTGGAAAACCTTAATTATGTTTGTGCCTTTTCTTTCAGCTCCTGTTATCTTGTGAACTCTTGTAGGGGTAGGGGGAAGGGAGAAGGAATGGGGATTGGAGAGAGAGTGAGTTACAGCATAGCCTAGGCTCTCTCTAAAGAGCTTTTGTTTCCCTGCCCAGGTATTAAGTTGATGGCACAACAATTAGAGGTGCATTTGGTTCCCTTTTCCCCTCCCCTTCCCTGGGTCTGAATGTGGGCCTTGTGTTCTGTAAGGCTGCCATCCTCAGGCTTGC
This sequence comes from Bettongia penicillata ogilbyi, assembly GCA_023548195.1. Lineage (NCBI taxonomy): Eukaryota > Metazoa > Chordata > Mammalia > Diprotodontia > Potoroidae > Bettongia > Bettongia penicillata. Next base: position 4,624,541 of record JAJHZJ010000713.1, read on the forward strand.
GCAGGGGACCAAAAGAGAATGGGCCACAGGAATGTACTAGAACAGAGACAAATTGTTCAAGCCTCATGAAGAAGGAAAGAAAAAAGGGGTGGGGGAGGTGGAGGGAAGAAAAACGTTCCTTGTAGTTTCAATTTCTCTGGAGATATTTGGAGGATAGCACAGAAATTTTTTTTTCAAGGTGGGGAAGGGGCCAAATAGAGAGAGGCTCGTTTTGTCAGCACAGTGGCCCATAGAGAAAGGTGACATTTGAGAGAACAATTGCTAAGTTGTTTGGGCACACTCGCAGCTATGAATGAGGCTTAAGAAAAGGTGTCTTTGGACTCCTAGTAATAGCCATCTTCATCATTCCTGTTCTCTCTCTCTCTCTCTTGCTCTCCCTCTAAGTTGCCTTATGAAATAAGGGCACACAGGTAATAAACAAAGCACTATAAAAGATCAGATTGTGGTATACTGTGGGCTCATTTCATTGTAGGGAGCAAGGCATTCTGCTCACCACCACCACCACCACCACAGCAGATGCCTCTCCTTCAGTGTTGGGGTGAGAGGGTGAGGTGGGAGGGTGCCACCATGCCCTTCTCTTCCCTCCCCTAAGGCCACATTATTTGGAAGGGGCTCTGGGAAGTCCTCTTGGTCATCTGATCCACACCAGACAACAATCCAGTGTCAGAGGAAAGGATGTCAGGGGAGAGACGGGGACCCTTGGATGTGCTCATTTGGATTTTGGATTTGGCATTAGCTCCTCAGTTTCAAGCCATGTGTCAGATCCAGGTAAGTTACTGCCTGGGTCAAAACAAGTATTTGTGCACCCTCTAGCCTTGCTTCTTTAGGACAGGTGTTGCTGCCTTGTGCCTTTACTCTATCACTTGTCTGCCTCAGCATAGGAATTCTTGGGTAACCTGGATGCAGGTTCAGGAGGATGGCTCCTGTTTGTTTCTGCTGAGGGCACCCTGAGGGAGCACCCTGACCTCTTCAAAGCACCATGACAGGTTTGAAAGACCAGAAGGCTGTCCAGTTGATGGGCCTTTTCTGCAATGGATGGAGAGAGTGATTCTCTCTCTGCAGTGGTGTTGCAGCTGCCCCATTCCTGGCTTACCCTTCCTATCATTCATACTGATCCTGGATGATTCAATATTATCAAACTGTGGCTCTCTGCTGGTTACCTTGGAGGGAGGGACTTGGTGGAAGAGGGCTGGAAGTAAAAGCAAATGAGTAGCAGGCAAGAGTGGAGGACCTGGTTTCTTACAGCATGTCAGTATCCAGTGTCCTCTGCTAAAGTAATTCATCCATGTAGAGCTGATGAAAGTCAGCCACCCATAGGCTGGGACCTGGAGCTGATAAATAGAGAGTTCTCTATGTGAACCCAGGCTTTGGAGCTTTCTGGACATTATATTTTTCTTCCCTGGGCCTTGCTTTGCCATTGCAGATGTTCGTCTTGAGTCTTGACAATCATAGCCTGGAGCAGAATATAATGAGGAATAGAGTGAAGTAACACATTTGTTTTTCAGGGAACAGGGTGATGTGTGAATATGTCCGTGTGGGGTTTATGGACAAACATATGCCTAACACATATATTTTAAAGGTACTTAATAAGGCCTCATAAATACATAGGTTTTATTTATTTCCTGTGTGTCCTTATTTCATTGATGCGTGAAAGTTCACACTCTTGAGTGGATATTTATGTATAGTATTTGGTTCTATCTCCTCTTTAGATAAAGGCTTAATAGCAGTAGTATAATAATTTTTTCTGTCAAGTTATAATTAGCACGATTCAAAAGATATCATATCATAAAGGCAATGTGGTAGTGGAAAAGCAATGGAGTCAGTGATGGTTCAAATCCTTCCTCTGATATTGGCTGTGTGACTATGAACAAGTCAATTGACCTGAGTCTCACTTTCCTCATCCATAAAATGGATATTAATATATCCTGGCTGTTGTGAGTCTCAATTAAGATGATGTAGGTAAAGAGCTTTGTAAACCTTAAAGCACTATATAAAGCTAATGCTTGTCATCATTACCATCATCATCACCATCATCATCATCATCATTATCATTTCATTCTCATCTTTTTCAATGGATTTCAGAGAGAAGCAGTCCTGTGATCAAGTCACTAGACTCATTTTTTTTTTGTACTTAACATCCTATGGATTGTCACACAAGTTGATATGAATCACTGCTTTTTGTAGTTGAAGAAAAATAATAGGATATAAGATAATCTTTTTGTAGGTTCACTGTAAGCATTCTTGGGACAGCTCTCGTAGGAGACAGTACTAATGACAGCATCTTATTCCCACATGGCTTTTATCTCCCCTGCCAGGTCTCTCTATATTTTGGAAGATTTTCATTTGATAGATTTTGGAGATAGTGTTAATTATGGTGACCTCTATTTAAGACAGTGTTCTTTAGTTTTTACGTAGTTCAGTTATGTCTGACTCTTAATGACTTCATTTTGGGCTTTCTTAGCAAAGATAATGAAGTGGTTTGTCATTTTCTTCTCCACCTCATTTTACAGATGAGGAAACTGAGGCAAATAGGATTAAGTGACTTGCCTAGAGTCATACAATATCTGAGACCAGATTTGAACTCAAGTCTGCCCTCTATCCACTGTGTCACTTAGCTGCCCTTTTACTTAGGTAGCCTAAACCAATCACTATCTAGTCTTGTTAAAGAAATTTCTCTATAAATTCTGATAGCAATGGCCTGGTCATGAATAATTATCACAAAAAAACCTGCTACATTTTTCATACAAGACAAATATGCTTGACTCAGACTTTTGTGGAACCCCCTTCTCTTTTAAACACATGATTGTCTAAATTGGTGCTAATGTCATGCATAGAAGGTCTTTTGATTTCATTCTTGCATCCTAGCTATTCCATGGGCTCCATCTGGAGGTAAACCACTTTTGGTTACATTCAATAAATCTAATGATGTGTGTCTCTTATCAGGCAATAATATTTCTTGGCCAAGTGATCCGTACTTGTTCCCAGAAGATCAATATAGATTTTTGACCAGCATTTGAACTATAAGAACATCTATCAATCCTGCCATTTGTCAAGAAAGCATTCATTTTTCTATACTTGGCTCAGGATGATGATTCCTATGTTTCATTTAATATTGTGCAGATTTTTATTGTCTATTTTCCCCCCATTAGCTCTGTTCTGGTGCATCTTGCAGTTCTGAAGGAGTATATTGAAATGTCAGTTGTTTTAAACCTTTTCTTCCCTTTGAGCTTAGATTTCACGATACCAGTAAGTATCTACGTATTCGGCATCAGCCTTTCCCTTGTTGACTTTATGCTGGCGTGTCCCTGCCTGTAGGAGAGAGAGCAAGTTATTTGTAAGTGTGGCCTTTCGCCATTGATTACATCTGACCTCACGATTCAAACCCGAAGTCTTCAGTTTCTAAAATTTCATGGTGTACATTAAGGTGTACATTTCTAGCCTTTTGTTGTGTACATTTAGATGTAATGGCATTTCGATATCACTGGAGAAAGATGGCACAGGATGAAAGGGCTGTTTAATTTGCTTTTTTGGAAGTTCCATATTGCTTAGTGTTTCCCATTTGCATTAAATGATAAATAAATAAATTTGCATTTAATAAGTTTGGTTTTGACTCCTTAATTTGGAAGCCACATTTATTTTTATTTAGGAGAGATGAGAATGGACAGGGCAGAACCATAATGGATGAACTTGCCTCTTACATTTTCTTTTTTCGGGGGAACATTGCAAATAATTAACAGCAATAATAATGGTAACAATAGCTAGCACTTGTATAGTGCCTTATATAATAGAATTCTCATTATGCCTGGATCCATTTACATACTTGCAGTATGCAAATACACCTTGAGTGAGAACTGGGTCAAATATTTTGTTGTAATAAAAAATGGCAATATAAATGTCGACACTTTCAGGCAACTTGATCATTAAAGAACTAAGGAATTGATAAATGTTTGTCTTCATACATCTATGCACCTGAGACTTTCTGGCATAACTTCTTTGCTCTTCAATCAATATATTTTTCATTTAAATATTTATAGATTTCTTTTAAAGAGTGATACAAGCTGTGAATGCATTGTAGAAAGTCCACAAATACTTTTTTGGTCTGTATTTAGAAGTGTTGCTAGTGTTCTGATTTTTTAGTAATAGATATGTGTCATTTTCTAAGAAAATAGCAAGATGAGATCCAGAGTGAGCTGGGAAAATGTTTGGTAACTCCTTTTGGTGGCCCATTCCTTTAATCCCAAATATCTATGAGGTCAAGTCTACTGAACCTCTTGATATCAGGAGTTTTAAGGTATAGTGGGCTATGCCTATCTGATGTCTGCAGTAGGCTTGGAACCAATATGGGGAATCAGGTTCTGCGCTAAGTTTGGTGTTAACTTGGTAAACTTGAAGTCGTGGTAGGGGCAGGGAATGGCATGGAAACCAAACGGGTCAAAATTTTCACATTGATCAATACTGGGATTAGTCCTGTGAATAGTCTCTGTATTTTGAACCTGGGTGAAATGGGGAGAACCAATCTTTTCAAAAAAAAAAAAAGAAAAAAGAAAACACTTTGACAGTTATTTAGCTACCAATGGGAAGCATTTGAGCCAATAATTTGGAATTTCATTCATTCAAATTCAAATTCATTCATTCAAAAAAGCTAGAACCTTGGTCCTCTCCCTTGATGTAACTGTTTTGTCCTTCATTACACCAACTTTTCTTCTTTGTGTCTGCACCTCCTAGAGGTACATATTGCTGATATGTTGGGGTTCTTAACCATTTCAACCCTGAAATTTCTACTCTAGAGCCTGTGCTACTTTATGTAACTGGCACTAGGCATGCATCATTTATGCCCTCTCGTCACATATATTTTTAACCTATGTGTTGTGTGCTTTCAGAGTGTCTATCAATTCCATTCCTCTTCCTCCTCATTACCGTTTCATTTTTATGGAAAAGTTATCTGATATGCATAGTGTCTGGAAAATATAGGTAGTTACGAAATGCTTATTGCTTCATTACCATTAGGCCTTTCTCTGTAGTTAAGGTAGGATAGTGATAACAACTAAGTTACCAACTTCTTCCCAATATCCTTATGAGGGAGGTAGACTCCATATAATTACCTCCTTTTTTGAGGATGAGGACTCAGAGTAATAACATGAAAGTGAAGCGAGCAATCCCAGGTTGTATGTATGTGTTCTTGGGACCAGGATTGGACTCCAATTCCAACATCTTTTTTTTTTTTTTGCTATATCATTCTAATTTCTCATAGTCAACAGTCATTCCCACTTCTATAGGATGTTCATGTTTGTGGAACATTATAAAAGGTCAGAAAGTACCTTTAAAATATCCACAAAACATCTTTATGAGATGAGGAGGTGGTATAGTGGAATGGAAAGAACATGGACTCTGGAGTTGTTGGACCTGGGTTCAAAAACTTCACCTGATGCTCACTAACTGTGTGACCATAGGCAAATCACTGAACCTCCCTGGGCCTTGGTTTCCTCATCTATAAAGAGAGGGGATTCAAATAGATGAGCTCTGTGGTCTCTTCTAACTAGAGAGCTATAATTCTATGACGTGTGTATAAATTAAATCACTCATACAAAAACATTCAAAATCTGCACAATAAGTTATAAAATGAAAGCTCTTCTATATATTGTCTAGGTATGTTGAAACAGAAGATACACAAACAGTGCTTAATAGATCTTTAGTGGGTTTTTTACATTTTTTACTCGGTCTATTAACCTCGTTTGTGTAGGGCACTCTTGGAGTGATCCTTCCTCTATCAAGGCGAATTAATACTTTCTTGGAAATCAGATTTCTGAGATTCAGTTTTCAAGTGCTGCCTGGGGCACTGAGGAGGCAAATAACATCCAGTGTTAGAGATGGGACTGGAACCTTGAATCTTCCTTCCTTAGAGGCCAGTTCTCTATGTAAAGAACCAAATTGTCTTTGTTGAAATAATACATGTGTATATCACAAAGTGCCAACATTAGAAGGATCCTTAGAGACCATCTAATTTCTTTTTAAATTTTTTGGATATGTATACACACACACATATGCCCACATGTATATACATACACATACGCATATATGTATGTGTGTGAGTTTGTGTAATCCCAAAAATCTATTTTAAGCTATTGAAGTTTAAAACTACATTATTAGACACCTTGTATAGATCAATATAAATACATATATAATACATATATAGACACATATGAACACATAAGATATATGATAGATGAACTAATTAATATATGCATATGAAACACATATACATGTATAGCTTTTTGCTTATAAGTAACACCAGAATATTTTGTATCCATGCTACATTTTTGGCCTGATGATCTCCAAGTATTATCTTTCAAATAGTTATTTTTTAAAAAAATCTCTCAGGTTCTCAATTAAAGGAAAAAAAAACGCAAACAAAATCAAAGCACCCAGAGTTTCAGTTACCTGCCCAGGGCTACAAAGGAAGCCATTCAGAGTTCCAACTTGAAAACCTCAGACTTCCTAGAAAAGCAGCATTACACTCTATCTTTACAATGATTTGTGTGTCTTTTTGTGCATATGCGTATATGTATACATAAAGCACGCATACCAGATCAGTATATACACTGTGAAAACAGTTTTATATATATATCCACAGTGGAATAAAGCATATACTCTGTTTCTATGCAAATTCATACTATTCATAAATCTGTATATAGGTACAAGTTTGAGTTGCATAATTTTTATCTTTTTGCATGAACTTAGGAGTTTATCCATGTAAGGAATGTTTGCTAAGGAAACTTTTTATGTCATTCTGTATCAGCAAGTACAAATCCTCCAACTAAGTGTCTCAAATTAGCCGGGGTTATGATATGTCTATTTCCAAAAGGAAACAAAACTTCTACCGTAGTTGTCCCGATATTGCATGACAGTGTAATTGTCCAAACTTCACTTATTTCTTGAATCTTTCTCTGCTACTGTTTTCTTTTTTTAGATCATTTAATTCTCTTTTTGAAGTTTTATTTATTTTGATTTTATACCATAATAATTTTTCCCCCAATCTACCTGCCTACCTGACCACATTTAGTTCACCCTTTGTAGCAAAGAAAAGAACTTGGACAAAACCAAAATGTACATTGAGGGTCCCTGAAAGAATATTACAGTTTCCACATTTACAATCCTCTCCTCACCAATTCTATAATGAGAAGAGGAAGATGTGTTTCCTTATCTATTCTCCAAGACCTCCACTGATCATAATAATTAATTGGAATTCATTGTATTTTAGTGTTCCTTTTTGCATAATTCTACTGTTTCTGTTTTTTGTTTTTACCATGAATCCATTCAGAAAGTTTAACACAAATCTTTATGAATTCCTTATATTTGCTATTTTTTACATTGCAATAATATTACATTATATTCAGCTATTCACTCAACCATTCCTCTTTCGCTCCCCATCCCCACAGGACCGCTCTTTGTTCTACTGTTAGCTGCCAAAGATTCTATGATCCTTTTATTATATACAGGGGACTTTTATTTCTTCCTTTGATATCCTTGTGATACATAAGCACATCTGCTCTGGTTTTTCCAAGTCATACTTTCAATGAAAATAACCAAGTATCTTTAATTTGACAACTTTAAGTAAATAAAGTCTAGGATAAATTCCCCTCTATGATGGCTTTTTATTGAACCAACCAGGTATCTGATTCAACTGACTCAATTCAAAGGTAGTTTTGGTGGCTTTTAGACTTATATTAGTATTTTCATGCCTTTTTGTACCATCTTCCATCCCCCTTTTTTCTTTATTCCTAATGCAAATTCATTTAATGTATAGATTTTGCATAGTATTGGGGAGGGGATAAATTCTCCCGGGGAAGGTAGATTTTAGAGCAGGGAAGGGACTATAAAAGTCATTTAGTCCAATCCCCTCATTTTACAGTTGAGGAAATTGAAGCCCAAAGAGGTTAAGAGATTTACTATACAGGTAGTAAATGGCAGATTTATGTGTTCTTTCCCCTAATTATAGTGTAAGATACTTGAAAGCAGGGACTATCCAATTTTTTTCTTCCAATTTTGTATCTCTACCTCTTCAAAAAGTACTTGGCACATTTGTTCATTTATTCAAAAGCATGATTTGGATCCAGGTCTTCTACACTGGACTACACAATAAAACATGTGTGTGATGTACAATACATGTATCTAAAGTCATAGAACAGATGCATTTAATTTCTTTTTTCCTGACCTACTCCCGTGACTTCAAATGGGAGATTCTCATTGACAAGTGTTTAATATTGCCTAATGGAGTCAAAATTGTTATTCAAATAAGACTAAAGAGTTATAAAATACATCATTGCCTGTGAATGCTATAATTAACGCCAAGACAAGGCACAGTCTATTGCTACCAAGTTCTAATAAGTAGGCATTTTGCCCATGTGACGAGTGAGCAGGCCATGGCCAATGATGTTCAGCCCTGGACATTTGCCTTTTACAGATTTATGGGGGCATAGGGACCCAGAATTCAGACACATGCATTATTCACTGTTGCTTTCTCCACTTATTAGTCTTATGGGTAAGGGCGGCATTAACCACTAGTCCAGGAGCCTTTGAGGAATGGCATCACCATACTTTACAGAACATACAGTCTTGTGTGTTTGACTTTAAGAGAGTCTGCGGTGACTTGAGGTGCTCAGGAGGATTTGAAAACAGATTGGCTTATAGCCATTTACTGTTGGCTAATAATTGCACTAATCTTTGCTAGTGAGGCTTTGTGTGGATACGTTTCTCCCTCACTCCCTCTTTCCCCCATCTGAGAACAGTAGGGGAATTGTATTTCTGGACTCTTCCATAAGATAGGTCAAGAAGCTGCAGCTGGGTGGATAAGGTCTCCAGTTGGACCCCCTGGGTGTTAGACTGAAGCTATCAATAAGGAACCTGAGGCATTAGCATTAAAGTTTTAGCCAAATTATAATAAAACAATTTACTGTCCAAGAAATTTTGTGTCCCAGGGATATTGAAGCAATATCCTTTCTGGGGAATGTGATAGAGAGGACATTGATTTCTGAAATAGAAGGGAAGGGTTTTCTCTCTCTTTGTGTGTGTGTGTGTGTGTGTGTGTGTGTGTGTGTGTGTGTGTGTGTGTGTGAAAGAGAGACAGACAGACAGATAGAGACAGAGAAACAGATAACCTATATTTGAGATTAATAACAAATTACAAGATTTTGGAAATGCCACAGAAAGTAGTTGTTCCAGAGTGATGGGTTCAAATGCCCCCTCAGAGTGTTACTATTTGTGGGATTTTGTACAAATTATTTATTTTCCCTTGTCCGTTTACTTAACTATGAAATTTAGGGGTTGATTTAGACTTTCTTTGAAGTCGTTTCTAGCTCTATTATTTTATGATAGAAACAAAAATTGTCCATGAACATTGGAAAGGAGGGTAAATTTTCATCTTGTGGGATAATGAGAGGGAACATTTCATTACTTAATAGCTGTTTTTGAAGTTTCCTGGGTTCTTGAACTCTGAAGAATATAGTTTGGTAATAATGAGTCCCCTGGAACAGCTTCATTTATCTCAGTGTTTCTGCCCATTTAAGGAGGTAAAGGAACTTAGCTTAGATTCAGGAAGACATGGCTTTGGATCCCTCTTCAGTTACTCCCTAGCTATGTGGCCCTGGGAAGACATTTAAACTCTTAGTCTGTTTTCTCATGTGGAAAATGGAGATAATAACAGCACCTACCACATAGGGCTGTTGTTATGAGTCTCAAAGGCGAAACGTATATAGAATGCTTTAGCAAGCCTTAAAATGCTATATAAATGTAAGGTATTCTTGTTGAGGGATAGCTAGATGGCACAGTGGATAGAGTGCTGGATTTGGAATCAGTAAGACTCATCTTCCTAAGTTCAAATCCAACCTCAGATACTTACTAGCTATGTGTTCCTGGGCAAAGCATTTAACCCTATTTGCCTCAGTTTCCTCATCTATAAAATGAGCTGGAGAAAGAAATAGCAAACCACTAGCTGTGTGACCCTGGGAAAGGTACTTAACCTTGTTTACCTCAGTTGTCTCTTCTGTAAAATGAGTTGGAGAAAAAAATGGTAAACCACTCCAGTATCCCTGCCCAGAAAACCCCAAAAGGGATCAAAACAAGCCACACACCATTGAAAAATGAATGAAAAAAACCAACAAATATATTTGTTGAGAGGCAGCATGGAAGGGTAAATTGGTAGCTGGTCTTGAAGTCTAGAGAACTTGTGTTCTTTCCCTATCCCTATGCTTGTTAGGCAGTCATGTAGGCTGCATTGTAGGGAGCTAATATAATCTGGCTATAGAGATAGTTAAAATAACAGCACACTCTTCAGCACGCAAAGTGATATTTCAGTGTAGGTAACCATGATACCTGGTCTAAAGCTGGAACTCAACAGGATGAATTCATAGAGTTATCTTGTTAAAACCATCATCAAGTTGAAAAGGATCTTAGAAGTCATCTAGTTTAACTCCCTCATTTTTCAGATGAGAAAACTGCGGCCCAGAGAAAGGAAGTGATTTATCCCACATTCGACAGGTGGGAACCAGCAGAGTCAGAATTCACACCCATATCCTAGGACTCTAAATCTAGAGATTTTCCTACAGTGCTATGCTGCCTCTCCGTTTGCTGTTTTGTGTTCCTCTTTATCTCCAAAGCAGCCTCTTAAACTGTGTTTCTTCTTTCTTCCTCTGACTCCTCAACCTTTCTCTTCCATCGTCATCACCATCTCCCTCATTATTCTAACCCACACTAGTCCAACATCATTTCCTCTTAATCGCTCCCTCTCAGCTTGAAACATATAGAATGGCTGCTCATAGACTGTCCTTGCCCATCCCTCCCCTCACCCAGATTCCTAATTTTTGCTGATGATCAAAAGACCAAAATCATGAGCCTAAAACAACGAGAAGGTATGAAAAATCTTGGAGTGAGAGACCACCTAATCTAAATACAAAATCCAGTGCTATATTTTTAGGCCATATAGAAGCAATGGTTCCCACAAAGGTTAGACATCCAGAGACCATCATTTCCTTTGTAATTAAATTTGTACAGGCTTGTTCAAATCTGAAGTGCCTTAAATGTAGAGTTCTTTCTAAATGCCAAATGAGATAATGCCAGCTTTCTGAAATTTTAGTGGGCCTCCATACCCTCATGAAATTCCCTAAGTTCCCATTCTTGATGAGTTTTTTTTTCTATCTGCTCCCTGTAAAGCACTGCTGACTTTATCCATAAGGGTTTGGCATAGTTGGTGGATGAAACATTCTCTCAATGCAACTTGGCAAAGCGTTCCAGCCTTTATACTCATGGTAGTCTATACTTAGGGTGAGAATGATTCAATGGAGAGACCCCACCAAAATACCACCCACTGTCCAATACTTTGGGTCACCTCAGGCTTGGGGTTCAGACCCAGGAGAAAGTTGGTTCTCCCTCAGGGCCCCCAAGAGCTCTATAGGTTTTCCAGCTCCCCATTAAGAGTTCCAATTTTTTTTAATGATGTGTGGAAAATACAGTAAAAGTGACAGAGCCTTCCTAGTTTCCGACAGTCAGATTTTGACTTAATGAACAGTCAAGTAGAACCACCAAGGAGCTAGTTTAATTTGTCACCTTGAATTATTAACTGGTTTTTTTTTGTTGGTGGGTGTCCTTCTGGATGTTTTTTTTTTTCTGAGCTGTGTGACACATAATGTCCATTTTGATTGGCCTCTCTACTCAAAGAGCCCTACTTTAGATATGGAATCAAATTAGATTCATTTGGCAACCATCTTTTTGTTTTGACTTTCCTTATGAGTTTGTATGTGATGGTGGTGAGGTTGGGGGGGTGGAGTATTATTGGTAAGGGGGATGCAAGAATAACTTTTGATTCAAGACCAAGCTTTTCTTTCAGGTGATGAGGAGGGAGAGATGGAAAACACATCCTGTAGTTTTTTAGAGGTTTAGAATGAGGTACACACAGAAATATATTGTAACTCTAGGTAAGAGGAACACTTCATTCAAATTATGAAGAAGAATGAATTAATCTTCAATAATCTAACATCTTCTCCATTTCGTCTTCTAACAGACATTCAATGCCTTCCTGTATCTGGTTGCTTAGGATCCTGCTGTGGGGCCTTCTCTCCCTGGCAATGCCATGCTGTTTGGACTTTTTCTGACACTATTCTCTGCACCCAAATGTAACTATTTCATGTCCCATTCTCTCATTTTCTAGAAAACTCAGTAACTAATTTGATGAAATGATCAATTTGAACTTGCTCCTTCACTTATTGCTTTCACTCAGACATCCATTTTCTGAAATCAACAATCTTTTAATACAATGGAAAGTCATATTATACTCAGAACTGAAATTGCAGATCTTGTGCTCTGAGATTCTCATCACTATTCAACAGTAGAACAATTGATGTCCATTGAGATTTTTACCTCTTCTGAGGTAAAAGCAATGACCCAAGGTTCTGCTCAATAAAGGCAATACTAATTTTATTTAAAACATTCTAGAAAATTGGTTCTTGGTACTAGAGACTGCTGATAGGGCTTCCTGGTTATATCAGGTTAGATCTCTGGCTACACTGACATAGCCTCATTGGTTCAAATGCCAGGACATGAGTAGACACCTGACTCCTCCCTCAGACTTCTGACTTCAGACCACTCAGGGAAGCTCTACTTGCCAAAAATCTCTTCCCTGTTACAAATATTCTTCTGGCTGAGTAACACCCCGCCCCCCCAAATTTGTAGATATCTTACAGGTGTCTCTTTTGTTTCAGTCTTGAACCTGAGTTATCAAATCAGTCTGAGTTGGGTTTGACCTATTACGTCATCTTATGGCCATCTGCCTCTAAGTTATATGTCCCATTTATTTATTATCTATTGTCTTTGCTATATGAACCTAGTAGGCTGCTAAGGGCTTAATGTTTTATCCCTTCCAAGTAATATACTTTGAGTTTAATAAGGACATTGTGGAGACAGACTATCTAATCCCAAAGTGACCTTAGTATGAGAATTAAAGTCATTTGTTTTTTCAACAGGAGAAGCCTTCTTAAGTACTTTTTATCAGTCCCACAAATCACATCTAAAGGAAGTTGCCTACTTATAGGGCTGACCTCATGAATAAAGGTGTATAGTACTGCCTGCTAGTTTGTTCCTTGTATTGTCTTACATCTGTGGATTTCTTTGAAACTTCGGAGCACTGTCATTACCTCATCTCCCTCTCTTGTCTATAACCTCTATAATGCAACATCTTCCTACTTCTTCCTGCCTCAGCCATCCACACCATTGCTAAACTTCACAATTTTGCTTAACACATACCTGCTTCCAGGCAGCTTTCCTTGATTAACCTCCTTAGAGTCTTGCATGCATGTGTGGAGCTTGAGTACTGCTCTCCTTGGACATTTTCATGAATGAGGATATTTTCTCTCTTAAAGCTAGATGGAAAACTCTGTAAGGATAGAGACCATCTTCTAATTATTGGAAAGAACATTGAATTTGGAATAAAAAATTCTAGACCCTTTCTCTTACAGGTGTTATGACCTTTGGTAAGTCAAGTCACCTCAAAGAGCCTCTGATTCTTCATCAGTTAAAAAGGGATAATTCATGCAGCACCCATCTCACAGAGTTGTTTAATTCAACTAGCATTTAATAAGCACCTTATTGCTCAGTCATTTCAGTTGTGTCTGACTCTTCACAAACCCATCTGGGTTTTTCTTGGTTTGCCATTTTCTTCTCCAGCTAATTTTATAGATGAGGAAACTGAGGTAAACAGGGTTAAGTGACTTGACCAGGATCACACAACTAGTAAGAATCTGTAGCCAGATTTGAACTCAGGAAGATGACTTTTTCTGACTCCAGACCAGACACTCTAACCACTGCCTAGCTCCCTTACTAAACATCTACTGTACTCTTAATAAACATAATCTCAAGGTACTTACAAGCTAATGTTGTAAGAAAAAAACAGCTTGTAAATTGTCAAATGGTATATCAATTTGAGTTATTTTTGTTGTAGTAGTGTTTTTTGTTATTTTATGTTTCTTTTCTTTTTTTTATTACTCCCCCAAGGACTCTAGCTCAAGGCATCTGAAGACTATAGGGTCTAGATACCACAAAGTGGTTATCTAGTCCTTTCCCATTGCTGCCATGTGATCCTGGGCAAGTCACTTAACTTCTGCCTCGATTTCTCCAACTATAAAATGTGGATAATGTTAACACCTACTGGTTGTTTTGAGGATCAAATGAGACATTTGTAAAGTACTTAGTACAGTGCCTAGAACATAGTAGGCATTTAATGTTTTCTTCTTTTCCATCTTCTTGCTGCTAAAATTACCCGTCAAAGAGAAAATTGTTGTGCTGAGAATCTATCCCAAACCTTTATATCCCCAAATGATCTTTTCAGAATAACCTAGGTTTTGTGACTGGAGCTCCTGCTTTTTCCACTCCCCCATGCTATTTGTCACTGTCAATCAAGGAGTGCATTAAAAAAATGATTACTACATCCTCATTGTCTTATATATCTAAGGTCAAGGTTGGGTTTCTTCTGCACATAGTCCTCTTATTAAGGAAAGAAAATTTCCCCATCTTCCAGTGGTTCATGGTCATTGGGCCCTAAGGAGAATGACACTTTTTTTTATCATATAAACTCAACCCTCACTTATTATGAAACCCATCGTTAGTGGGACTTTTACTGGGAGTCTCTATTATATGGTTATTGACATTTCTTGTGTCAAGGCTTTTTTGGGTACTGGTAGACTCTCCCTTTTTATTTTCCATGTTGATAACTGATAAGAGCTACTAGATACTGCACATATCACTGACTACCTAAAAGGCAAGAGGAAGCTGACCCAATGAGAACAGAATCACCAAATGACAACTGAGAAAATCTCAGTTGATAGACATCTGTTAAGCACCTCCTGTTAAGCTCAGATGCTGTGCTAAGTGCTAGGGATATAGAAAAGAGGCAAGGTGTTTATAAATCCTACCCACAAGGAGTCTATAATCTAATGGGGAGCTCATACTCTAGTTAGTAGAAGAAAGATACTGGAGTGATCCAGAAAAGATAGATGGAAGCTCTTTATGGCTCTCCTGGCTAGGGTTGGGATGTCACCTACCTGGCCAAATTCCATTCAATGTCCCTTTCAACATTATTGGGTTTGTTTCCCTAGTCTTAGTGAAGAATGTTGGTGCTCCTTGGATTAGCAATAAATATCCTGTTAAATCTTACCTCCTGGTGTTATAATGATGCCCCAAATAAACATTTTGGTTTTCCCTTGAGAAAGAGAGTTATTTATATTTTGTGAATTTACCCTGAAAATATGCATGCATATTCATAGAGGCTGCTATGGGTATCACATTGGTATTATAGGGAGTGGAGAGGTGATAAGACTCTCCAGACCATTTTCCAATATTTAGCAATGTTGGAGAGTGGCAACTACTCTCTAAATGAGTAGTTGTGTGGTAAACATTAACCCCATACCACCCTATGCAGACAACCAATGCAACTCAATGTTGCATATAGTGCAACCAAATAGTTCCAGGTACCTTGGAGTGCTATCATGGGGTAGAAAACCTAGGAAGAGAAGGGAGAAAATGGATATCTGTCCAGGAACTGATTTGTAGACTTCCAGGTCCACATACTGATTCTCAGCCTCCATTTCCCTCTTCCCTTATTACAATCACTCTAATTTGTAGCGTGATTTGAGTATGAATAACTGAAGGGTAGAATGTCCCAGGTAGCCTTTACTCACTAGCCTCTGCTTTATTTTGATGGCTATGATGCGCAAAGTTCTATTGATGAATGAATTTCTACCTGTAAAAATTAGGCTAAGTGATAGATGGAGACACTACTATTACAGCTGTTTCTGTCATCATCATCATCATCATCACTAATCATTGTATTCTAAAGCTATAAACACAGCCCTCATTTGAGAAATTCCTTTCCTAAGCAGAATAACCTTTTTTCTTAAGATTTATGTGAATTCTTTTTTTCTTTCATCTTAAGAGTAAATAACTTTCTTTGGAGTAAAGCAATTATAGCTTTGTAAATGTTTGTCAAAAATGAAAACTATTCTTTTCCCCTTTCAACTTCTGAAAAAGTCTTTCCTCATAAGGGTCATTGTAAAATAATAGCAACATCTGTCAAAATCACTCTCAGATTATTTATTAGTATATGAATGGAACAGACTTTCCATCATAAAATAACTTCCACCTCCTAACTATATGTGATACTTAGGTTAATTGTGAGAAACAATCATAGATTTTCCTGAAGACACCAGGGTTCTCAATTTGTGACCGCTAGGGGTTAAAGACCAATCACAAGCCTAGAAAACATGCTTGTATCCTGTTAATTAACAGGATTAGAAGTGTAGGTGTATATTAACACTCAGAAAAGACTTTCCACAAAGTCAGACACATACTGTCTGATCATTGAACAATTTAACAAGTCAGGGACTCATGGATAAGAATCTGTATCAGAAGTATAGCCCTTTCATTAGATAAATTAGAACAACTCAGTTTCAAATTACAGTGATTCCAAGGACTCATCCTGTGACCTTCATTGCCATTGGCAAATAGTGCAATCCCTGGATTTATTAGCCATCTGAGAGTTGGCTGACTACAGTTTGTATCTACAGTGGCTTATATCTTTCAGCGAGTATCACCAGAGTATAAGTGAGTTTTGCTTTCACCTTTGAGTGGTACGAGGTTAAAGTTTACCACACAACTATTTATTTAGAGAGTTGTTGCTACTCTCCAACATTATTAAATATTCGAAAATGGTCTGAAGACTCTTATCGCCTCTCTAATCCCTGTAAAGCCAACGTGGATACTCATAGCAGCCCCTATGAATATGCATGCGTATTTCTGGGTAAATTCACAAAATATAAATAATTCTTCCCCAAAGGCAAAGCCAAAATATCTTTTTGGGACATCATAGAATACCAGGAGGTAATATTTAGCAGGGTACTTTATGGCTAATCCAGGGAGTACCAACACCTTAAACCATCTTTCTGTCAGGACTCCCCACAAAAAAAGTTCCCCTAGGCAAATTTCTCCCCCCACCCACTCGGATGGGGAAAATTTTCCTATTCTATTAACATTACAATCCCTTAGAATTTGCCCATGAATATACACCTACACTTCTAATTCTTACAATTATTATATCAAGCTGAAGTCAGCTTTCTTTCTTTCTAACCATTGTTCTTAGTTCTGGTCTCTGGGACCAAGCAGAAAAATTTAATTCTTCCTCTGACAGGACTTTACATTCTCTGAAGACAGTTAATCACATCTTTTCCTAAATCTCTTCTTTTCTATGTCAAACATCTCTTGTCCCTACAACAGATTTTCCTATGGTACAATCTCCATTCCATTCATATGATACAAACTCCATAGATGTTCTCTAGCTTAGAAACAAATTTCCTAAATTATGGAAACACACACCTGAACATGGTGAAGGAAGAGCAGGGCAGGACTCACATCTCAATCTGGACACCTTGCCTGCAAAAACTCATTTAGCACCTATTGACTGATTTTGAGGTTGTAAGCCACTAAAACTTATATGTATATATAGATATATCTATATCTATCTATATCTATGTACCCACCCCACCCCCACATATATATACATATATATATAAGAATGATCTAGTTATACATTAGTTATTTAACATTTATACAGTACTTTAAGTCTTGCTAAGCACAATGGAAATATGTAATTTTATCTTCACAACAACTCTGGTGGGAGTAGATGTTATTATTATCCCTATTTTTTGGATGAGAAAACAAAGACCAACAGAGGTCACGATTGCCCAGATTCACACAGGAAATACAGTTGCATCTCAGTTTACAAGTAACCTGGTTTATGCATGCTTTGCTGGACAAGGAAAAATTTTTCACAAAATTTGTCTTGAAGGATGAACAAAAATTCGCATTATGAACATCAAAATTTTGTTGCAAAACATCACCCAAATAAAGCTGTAGCAATGAAAGCCATGAATATTTTTGACGATAAAGCAATTTCACATTTCTGTGACATTCTGAAAAAAAGTAAAAAAACGAGTATCATTAGATTCCTAGTCAGAAGTGAATGTAAAGAAAAATAATCAGTGAATCAAAACATGAAAGTTATTCTGAAAAAATGAAAAATAAGTGAAGGCAGTAGTGTTAGTCTTACTTTTAGTGAAAGTAGTATAAGAGAGAACACTCTCAACACTGAAATCCCCAATATTCTCATAGAAGGAGATTCTCCTTCCAAGCAATAACCCTTCCTCCTCCTCCTCCTCCCTGTCATCTTCCTCATTCCAACCACGACTCTTCTCAAAGGTAAAATATAGGTTAATTTATTTTATTTTCAGTTTATATTGTGTTCTAATCGTTGCTATTGAATTTCAGGTACATTAAAGACAAAAACCTTTCTTAAAATCATAATTACTTTTATATGAATATTTTTGAGAATGGTACTAATCATCTGACTTTACATTATTTTCTATGGTCAAATTCACTTTGCAATATGAACAAATCACATCTCAGAAAAAGGTAAGAATCTCAGAATGAATTTAAATTTGTAAACCAAAGTTCTACTGCATATGATTCAGGATTTGAATTCAGATCTCCCAGGATTCACATCCTATACCATAACACTTAACTGTCTAGTTTCCATTTTATGCATGAAGTTGGATTTTTGAACTCATGGACTATTATATTTTATCTCTCTTAAATCTTATCTTATTAGATTCTGCCTATTGTTCCAGCTTGTTGAAATATTTTTGGATTTTAACTGTTGTCCAATCTATTAACACCAATCTCACCTAACTTCCTGTCATATGCAAATATGACAAATAGGTCTTCTGCACCAATATCCAACTCAGCGTTCAAAGTGCTGACTAGCACCAAGCAAAGTCCAGATTTCTAAGAACATTCTGTAGAGATTGAAGGCCAAATGGATCAGTTAATGACTGCTTTCAGATCTAACCAATTTACACTCCATCCAACTTGATTTTCTTTTAGTCCAAGAGGGCTTAAACGTGACACTATTCCCAGTGTGTGGGTGAATCTCTAACTACTGCATGCCCCTCATCTATGGGCCTGGTCTTTGGAACCTTCCTCTCTGCTTCCTTTACCCCCAGAGAAGCACAGGAGTTGTATAAAAGCAGTGTTGGGCAACCAAAGCAGGCGAACTTCTCAAACTCTATATATCCTAGTTTAACTCCAGCTCTTAATCGTTATTCCTCCACTTTTCCTTCCTCTACCATGTATTTGAACAACTGAAACAAAACAGCCAAATAAGCAAAAACAAAAAAGCCACAAAAAACAATACACCTGTTTCATTCCATGGCTTATACCGGCTGTCCTGAAATCTAATATTTTCTGCAAAATAGTACTGGCCGAGCAACCAGAGCTGAAAGGGAAATGGACAGTAAATCAAACCAGTTTTTCTTTTTGCTCCCTCATGATAAATTTTAATAGAAATTTGTGTTTATTTGGGGGGGAATAAGGAGAGGGGAGAGGAAGGTACCAGAAACCCTCAAAGTATAAGTTTGTAATCAAATGTCTGTGTACTCTCAGGGATGGGGGAGTTACTCCTTTAGTTTTAAGGCCAGGGTGGTGTATGTCAGCCTCCCCTCCATTTACCTAGGTTTCCAGTATTTTCCCTGGCATGTTCTCAGGTGGTCACAGAATGTGGGAAACCACGCAAGGGAAAAAATTAATGCTTCATGACGCCCCAGTTGCTACTGCTAAGTTCCATGGAAAAGCTGTTGGGTGGGTGCAACTTTTTTTTGGAGGGGGGAAACACACTATCTGTGTCTCTGGGGTGTCTCCTGAGGTTGTTAGCTGTCTTGGCATTAGTTTCATTCCAGAGACAGTGGAAAAAAGAAAATTGGCTGCCAAAGTTGTCCTGGGTCTGCCCTGTAGCCCCAACTCCACCCTCTCTCTTGGAATAGCTTTCGCCCAGCGTGAATGTCCTTTTATCTTCGTTCAGTGAGTGAGACTAACATTTTATTCTATGGAACGCATGTATCAGAGACCTCTATTTATGAAGGACCCAGGTTACCTAGTAGGGTTATCAATCTGGTATTGGCTTAAAAGCTGTCTCAACCCCTACCCCCCAAAAAAAAACTGGGAAAATTTCTCTGTTGGATAGCCCAAGGGGCCAAAACTAATCTTCATTTATAAGTGTAATGGTTACAAATATACCAATGGAGTCCTATTAAACACAGAAACAGCAACAACCTGAAAGGTTTTATGTAGCGGTGAATCACAGTTGTCCTAAGGTCTAAAGACATGTTTGAATTTATCATCTTTCTGGATTTGTTCTTGGACTCCTGTAAGTTCTTATTATACATTTTCTGTAGTGAGTCTGTATCACCTTCATTACCATAATCATCCATTACATATTTATGTAGAAGGTGGGTATTTCACTGCCTAGCTTTGGGGAAATCTAAACATGAGCCACATCTGAACTTTATATTAGAGATCTGATAGGAAGGTAAAGGGAAGGAAAGGAAACTGTCCTTTCATAGTCACAACCACAGATTGATAAAAGAAACCATGTGATCCTAGAGTCATTGGGGGTCTCAAACCATGGTTTGCACTTTTATGTACTTTATTCCTATATTTTTCATCAACTGCGGTAGTTGGCATATAATAGATGCTCACTAAATGTTTATTGATCTATTGATTGGTTGACTCTGACAATCAATTCATTGATTGACTCCGACACTCTGTAGCTGAGTGACCATGGATGAGTCATTTAACTTGTGTTAGTTTCATTTTCCTTATTTGGAAAATTGTAATAACAATAACAATAATAATACCTATTGATAGTATTTATATCTTATGATTGTGAGTATGAGATGAAATATATGTAAATATATGGGAATTTTAAATGAAGGTCCAGAATCTAGGTAATCAGGAGGCAGATAAAATCCTCTCATTTGGTAATTCTGTCTCTTGGCCTTGCATGCTAACAATGTGCCTGGATGACTCCGGGGAGACTGTTCCATATTGTTCTGTGGATGAAGGTTAAGAATTAAAGACAAGGAAGAAGCAATGTGATACAATGGAAAGTGGACTGGACTTTGGGGTCAGTGGAGCTGGGTTTGAAATCTCCTTCTGCTCCTTGTTTCCTGTGGAACCTTGGATAGATTCCCTCAACTACTCTGAATCTCAGTTTCCTTATCTGTAAAACAAGGACTTCTGGGTACCTTCTAGCTCTTTACACAACAACCACATAGTTGGCAAATCTAACCAATAGTGGTTTATCTCCATAAGGAATCAATGAGTGTAAATTCCACTTGATCTTATCATGTCCTAAGTGACTCTCCCATATTCTTCTTCTTTTTCAAACAAAACCTATAGACAAA
This sequence comes from Bettongia penicillata ogilbyi, assembly GCA_023548195.1. Lineage (NCBI taxonomy): Eukaryota > Metazoa > Chordata > Mammalia > Diprotodontia > Potoroidae > Bettongia > Bettongia penicillata. The sequence continues at coordinate 4,645,873 of JAJHZJ010000713.1, forward strand.
GCTAGGTATACTCATTGTTTCTACTTTTTTATCTTTTGCTCACTTCTCAGTGCCTTGCATTCTGGTCTCCAACTTGATTATTCAACTGTAGCTGCTCTTTCAATGGTTACTAACAATCTCTTAACTGACAAAATTGATGGCCTTTTCCAGTCCTTGTTCTTCTTAAATCACAGCTGATTTAGAAGGATAAGGTTATCCTCCTAAACACTCTTTCCTTCTTGGATTTTTGTGACACTGCTTTCTCCTGTTTCTTTTCCAACCTTTCTGGCTACTCATTTTCAGTTCTATCTCCTAAGTGAGGGAATGTTCCAGAGTTATGTCCAGTGGCCTTTTATCATCTCTCTATACTCTCTTAGTGATCTCCTAAGCTCCCAGGAGTTTAACTAATACCTCTATGGAGACAAATACTAAATTTATATATTTGACTGCCTTGGGGTCTCTTCTGAACTCCAGGTCCATATAATCTATGGCCGATTGGCTGTCTTATACCTACTACAGGTCCCATATAGGCATCTCTGAATAGATCTTCATCAAACTCATCTTCATCCACACCCCCAAAACTTCCTCTTCCAAACTGCCCTATTGTCTTGAAAGCACTGCCATTCTTCTAGCCACTTTGTTCCACAACCTCAGAGTCATTCTTGACTCTTTTCTTTATCTTTCACCTAATATCCAATCATTTGCCAAATCTCAAGCTTACCTTCCACAGTGTATGGTGTACCTTCTCTTCACCCACAAAGCTACCTCATGAGTTCAGGTATTTTTGACCTTTCACCTCATTGTAACAGTCTCTTAATTGGTCTCTTCGATCATTCCATCTCTAACCAAATTGATATTGCAAAGACACAGATCTACCCATGTGAATTTTCTACTAAAGGAGCTTCCCTACTTGAGAGATTTCCTTTGGCCTCCATGATAAAATGTAAACTCTTTTTTGATTGACTTTTAAGACCCTTTACTATCTGACTCCATTCTGGCTTCCCAAGGTTATTGTCTATTAATCTCTTTCATGAACACTATCCTCCAGTCAAATAGGTTTGTTCATCATTTCCTATTTATGACATTCTGTGTCCTGTCTCTGTCTCTTATGTCTAAAGTACACTATCTCCTCACCTTTGTCTTGGTGGATACCTGGTTTCCTACAAAGTTCAGCTTAAACGTTAACTCCAATAGAAATGTTATCTTGATCCCCCAGTATCTAATACTCTCTACCAAGAAACTATTTTACATATATTTTATATTTAATTTCATTAAATTTAAGTGGAATAGTCAAGTTGGAAGTCAGAATGCAAGATACTAAGAAGCGAGTAGGATAAGAGAAGATGAAGCCAATGAGTGTACAGGTTCCTCTCAATAACACATAAGCTACTTGAGGTCAAGAACTGTTTAATTTTTATCATTGTGTTCCAGAGCTTAGAACAAGATCTGGGACATAATGTTACCTAATAAATATTTATGGAATAAATAAATGCCTGAGCCATAGATTTAGAGTTGGAAGAGATCTTAGAGAACATCTACTCCCATCCTCTAATTTTATAGATAAGAAACTGAGACCCAGAGAAAGTTTAAGTTACTAGACCAAGGTCACACAAACAGTAAATAAGAGAGTCTGAATTCTAACATAGGCCCTTGAACTCCAAATTCAACTTGCCTTCTCCTGATTCATCACAGAACTCTGAAGTCAAGACTGGTCACGGAATTGATAAGAGTTTTGATATCTTCTATGTTCTTTTCTTTTATGTCATTGTGGTCATTTGCTAAATGATCTTCTTGGTACTTTATGCTTTACTCATTGTGTTACTGCCTGTTGGTGGGAATTTTTTTTGGCAAAGTGGTTCCACCTGGCACTTTCATTATACTGGTGTAAGCTGTTGTCCATACTCTTTCATTCTTTATTTTTCCATGAGTTATGGATGTGGTCCCCCATATTCAAAACCCATGCCTACCTCCTGGATGCATGAAATCTTAATATTGCTTTGTGAGGTCCACCATACAGCACAGCCAGAATATGTACCATTTCATAAGAACTCTTCTTGAGTTGGGCATTGATTTGTTTTTCAAAACTTCAAGACTTTGTTTACATTAAGCTTTGAAATAGGGCACTCTTTCTCTCAAGGTTGTACTTCTAGGTGTAGTATACTTTTGTCTTCACACAGAGATACCTCCCTCTTCTCTGGAAGTCAATTCTATTCTGGCTGCAGGGGGTTCCCGACACTGATATTTGGAGTAAGGTAACTAAAGTCCTGTACTTTCTCCAATCTAATTGCTACTTCCCCAGAATAGTGTTGGACACAGAATTAGTACACTCTTGTGGTTCAGAACTTGAATGAAATAATGAATGAACACGTGCAAAAAACCTGGAACTTTTAAGGATCAAAGAATAGCCAGAAGACCTGTCATTTTTGATGTCAACTGAAATTTCATTCTAATACATTCTATGCATGCAAATTCGAAAACCTGCTATGTACTTTACTAGTTTTGAGTACTACTGAAGTAACAGATAACTTTCATTCCAATTGACTTTTGACTTCAAGGAAAGAGAGAGAGAGAGAGAGAGAGAGAGAGAGAGAGAGAGAGAGAGAGAGAGAGAGTGTAAGATTTGTATGGATTGCCAGGCCACTATCAGTTTCTAAACTGGCAAAGATTATCTTAAAAGTCACTCATGTTTTTGAGCTAACAGCTTTTTTTCTTCTTTAATTGTGACTTTTTTTCTTCATCTTGCCTGAATAACAATTGTGTTCTTTTAACATTACTTTCTTTTCTTCCAGATTGTCCTTCACTTCAGTATATTTGTATTTCTAGTCTTGTTCTCTCTTTGACTTCTTTGGAAAAACTTGTCACTGTGAATTCAAGTTTCTTCTTAATTTAATTTAATGTTTTATTCTGCTAATTACTTCTATTGAGTAGGTCATAAATACTACAATCTATTTACCTTCTAATTTTTCTCAAGATTCTTATTTCTTTCTTCAATCATTCTAGAATATCCTGTTGCAATTTTGTGCTCTCTTGGGAATCTACATAGAGTTTTGTGTTTCATCATATGCTGATTCACTTTGTCATGCAATATTTATTTAAAGTAGTTTGCAGTCTTTTAGATGTCTTGGTTCTAGTCCTCCTTTCTAATTTTAGTATCTTCGTTGATTTATCTATTTGTTCTCTAGCTTATGCTTTTAATTGAATTTTCTTCCTCTTGAAATCTTTTTCACTTTTAGCATTTCCCTTATGTTCCTTTGTTACTCACTTTCTGACTCCTTCCGGAGGCTAGACCATGAGGTTGTCTCAATTCCCTTCCATTATGGATAATTTGCTTTATATTAACCACAGTCCCTTCCCTAAGTAAGCTCTAGGGGGATAGGACTGACTCCATGTGGATTCCACTCCTCTTTTCCTTTAGCTTCTGTACAGTCATGCATATTGGTCACCTGCTCCAGTTCCCTACTTTACCTGATTGGACTGAAATAGCATCTTTCATTTTCTTGAGAGTTAGAGGGGGTCTGTATTCTGGGGGAAAAAAAATCTCTGAAACCTTGGGATTTACTAGACAGAATTCTTTGATATCCCTGTCCCCAAACCCACATGGCTAGGCAGAATTGATGTATTTTTGAGAATTAATGGTCCCTGTGAAAAAATGTCTAGTCCTCCATCTTGATGGTCACATCCCCTTGAAATTGCTTATCTTCCTTTTAAGTGATTGATGGGACATCACCTCTAAGAGAGAAGCCCCACAGGCAGTGGTTAGAGAACATTTTCATTAGCAACAATAATGTAGTCTACTGCTTTCAAATTATTATTTTTTTTACAGCATGGGAGACATTATTATTATTAGAAGTAAATATTTCTCTTAAAAAGATCAGAATTGACAAGAGTCTGTAACTCCACATGAACTTTTCAAATGTGTATTGTGTGCTAAACCCTATACTAAGTTGCTGGGGTTACAGAAAAAAGCTGAAACACGGTCCCTTCCTTCCAGAAGCTCATGCTTTAAAATAGAAGACAGCATGCAGGAAATTATGAATATGCAAGATATATACAGTGTATATTGAAGTTATCTCAGAAGGAAGTCCACACTACATAGAAATTGGTGCCTTAGCTCTATCACAGTGACATGAGAAGGTAAACAAAGATAAGAAATAGTGTAGCATCTCAATTTATGCATAACTAAGAGGGTTGAAATATTTCATTGTCCAGTCATTTGGTTGGGGTCCTGTAATGGGTCAGGGACAAGGTTGCAACTTGAACCTTCATCTTCTGATTTCCAGATGATAATAATAGTTGACATTTACATAAAGCTTTGAGATTTGCAAAGCATTTAATAAAAAATTATCTCATTTTAGCTTCACAATGGCTCTGGGAGGTAGGTGCTATTCCCATTTTATATATGAAGAAACTGAGGCAGATAAAAGTTAAATGATTTGCAAAGGAGGTCATATGGCTAATAAATGTCTGAAGCTGGATGAGAACCTGGGTCTTCTTGATCTCAGATCTGTCATGCTATCTATTATGCTGTCTCATTGCTAGATCAATCCATGTTCCTTTACTACATTGAGATTTTTGCTATGTTTGACAATTTAAACCAATTTTATTAATTAATTGTAGAGGACTATGTATGAAAAACTTATCTAAGTGCTCTTTCTCTCAGTTTACTGTGCTTTCTTACTATTGGAATAGTGAAAAATCTTGAGTATCTATTCTCAACATCACCCTAGGAAGAAATGTTGGGTAGCAGAAAGAGTATTATTCTTAAAGACAGAAGACCTGGATTCAGATACTGAGTTATATGAGATATATGAGTTATAATTAGCATTATAACTTTGGGGAAATCACTTAACTTCTGTAAGTCTCAATTTCCTTATCTATTCTATATCCTATAAAAGGTTACAATAATTGCATTGCTGACCTTCAAGTGTTTTTATAAGGACCAAATGAGATAAATAGTAAATCAGTAAGCATTTATTCGGTGTATTTACTTTGTTCAAGGCATCATGTTAAATCTTGTCTATTAAAAAATGACAAAACAGTTCCTGTCCTCAAGTAGTTGACATGTTAATAGATAAGATAATATATACACAAATCAGTACATATATACATATATCAATATGGAGTAGATGGAAAGCAGCCTTAGAGAGAAAGGCACTAGCATCTAGGAGGCCTTGAGAAAGGCCTTTTGTAGGTGATATTTGAGCTAAGTCTTAAAAAAAGGATGATATTTTATAAAGCAGAGATTAGGAAGGAAAACATTTCATGCATGAGGGCCAGCCAGTGCAAAGGCATGGAGATAGGAAAAGGAACTTGTATGTGTATGAGGTTTGTATAGCTAGACTACAGAATGCACGGAATCAAGTCACATCAAGAAATATCAATAAATATTCATTAAGCTCCTACCATGTGCTAAGGCTTGAGGATACAAAAAAAAGGCAAACACAGGGCTTGCAGGGCCCAAGGAGTTCTAATGGGGAAGATAACATACAAATAACTATGTACAAAACTAAGTACAAACAATATAAAGGAAATATAAATTGGAGATCATCTCAGAAAGAAGGCACTAAAGGAGTACTGAGAAAAGCTTCTCACAGAAGACGAAATTTCGGGAGAGAACTGAAGGAAACCAGGAAAGCCAGGAGATGAGAATGTGGATGAGAGAGTTCCAACCATGGAAGTAATGTACAAAGTCAGGAGTTGGAGGGTCTTATACAAGGAATAGCAAGGTGGGCAGCATCGTGGGATCAAAGAGCACATGGAAGGAAGGAAGGTGTAAAAACACTGGAAAGAAAGAAAGACCAGGTTAGGAAGAGCTTTAAAAGTGAAAGGGTTTTGTATTTGATCTTGGAAGCTGTAAGAGAAACAAGTTCAATGAACAGAGGAATAACATGTTCTAAGGCTGGGAAGATAAGCTGAAGCCTTTAAAAACAGCTTTAAATGCCAAATGGAATAGTTTATATTTTATCCTAGAGGTAATTGAGAATTACTGTGGTTTATTGAATATATGGGAGACATGGTCAGACATATGTTTGAAGAATACCACATTGGCAGTTGTATGGAGGATGGACTAGACAGGGGAAAGATTTGAGGTAGGGAGAACATTTAGAAGTCTATTGCAATAATTCCAGTGATGGGTGATGGGAACTTGAACTAGGAATGTAGCTTTGTGAATAGAGAAAAAGGGATACATGTGAGAGATATTGTGAAGGTAGAAATTATAAGATAAGGCAAGTAGATATATGAGGGTGAGTGAGGATCAAGAATATGAACCTGGGATTGAAATGTCTAGCATGGGTGACTGGAGGATAATGGTAACATTGACAATGATAGGGAAGTTTGAAAGTGAGGTTGGTTCTTGCAGAAAAATAATCAATTCTGTTTTAGATATGCTGAGTTTGAGATGCCTATAGGACATCCAACTTGGAATGTCTGACAGGCAGTTGGTGAAGGACATCTGGAGCTAAAGGTAATGACTAAGACTGAATATATAGAGTTTGGAATTATATCCATAGAAATGATAATTGAACTCATGGGGATTGATGAGATCATCAAATGAGATAGTGTAGAGAAAAGAAGACATAGGTTAAGACCTTGGAGGACACTCACACTTTTCCTTTAAGTCCCGATTAAAATCTAAACTTTTATTAGAAGCCTTATCCAACACCTCTTAACTCTGGTGCCTTCCCTCTGTTAAAAAAATTATCATGTACACAACTTTCATTGCATATATTTATTTAAATGTTTTCTCCCATATTAGATTGCAAGTCCCTTGAAGATAGGTACTGTTTTTTGCTTCTTTTTGTGTCCCCATCACTCAGTAAAGTGCCTGGCACATAGTAGACCCTTAAGAAATATTTATTGATTATTTTGATTGATTGACATGAATGAAAAACCAGCAAAGGATATTGAGATTGAATAGCCAGTGAAGTAGAAGGAGGAGGAGAAAGAAGAGGAAAAGGATAAAGAGGAGGAAGAGAGAGGAGGAGAGAAAGAGAGAGAGGATCATTAAAACTTAGAGGAAAAGAAAGTATACAGGAGATTGGTCAACAGTGCTAAATGATATAGAGAGGTCAAGAAGGATGAAGACTGAGAAAAGGTCATTAGATTTCATGACTAAGAGGTAATAGATAACTTTAAATGGAATAGATATCTTTTTTTCAGATGTTGATCTGACAAAGGGAGGAAAGCTACAGAATATATCATTCCAGAGGTGTCACTGATCATAGGATCTAGCGAGGGTTTCTAAACACATAGAAAACTTAGCTGTGATTGTAGATAGTAGGCAAGGAACCAATGACTAAGGATAGAATTAAGATTATAGAGAAAATAGAAATCATAGTGAAGACAATCTGTTGGAGAAGGGAGAAGCTGGAATCAAGAGTAGTTATCCTCCACAAACAGAAGTGTTAGCTCATCATCAGGGACTGGAGTGAAGAAAGAAATAGTTAGAGATGATGTCAGAGGGATTTGAGATGATGAAGAGAGAAGAGGGAGCTCTTGGTCCATGGCCTCAATATTTTGGTGAAGTTCGAAGGAATCAGTTAGGGAAGATAAGGATTATATTGATGCTTTGAGGGCCCTACTGAGATTAGCCTGCATAAATTTGTAGTGGATCCGGTTAGTTTCATGATTTGCTTTAATCTCATTCAGCAGTATGTGAGAAAGAAAGGCAGATGGAGGGAGGAATCCATAGTTGAGGTGTGATGAGGCATAATTATTAGTAGAACAAGGGAGCAAGAGATTAAAGAGGAAAGGGTAGCATAGATTTGAACTGATTCCCTAAAGGCTCATAACAGGAAGAAGAATATAGTCAGAATGGGGTGAGGTCCTATGAACACTGTGGATTAGAGGGATCAAAGGTCACTAGGAGGACAAACAGTGGATTTAGGGGGGGAGTAAGATATAGGGAGAGAGAGAAAGATAAAACATTATGATTAAAGGAAATTAGGAGTTATTAGAAATGGAAGTGGAACATTTGAGGATGATGGCAAGGGTATAAACGTGTACATATGTGGGTATATTCAACGGGGCAACTAGGTGATGCAATGGCTAGAGCTCTGGGCCTGGAATGAGGAAGACTCATCTTTCTGAGTTCAAATCTGGCCTCAGACCCTTAGTACCTCTGCTACCCTGGACAAGTCACATAACCCCCCCTTACCTCAGTTTCTTCATCTGTAAAATGAGCTGGAGAAGGAAATGGCAAACCATTCCAGTATCTTTGCCAAGAAAACCCCAAATGGGGTTTTGGAGAATCAGACAAATGGAAATAATCAAGGCTATAAACATCCTTGTTTGTAGCTAAGTGTTTGAAAGAACATCAAAATCTAAAATGAAATCCCCTAGAATGAGGGGAGGAATTGGGGTGAAGAGGAAAACTGTGAATTAGTAATGAACTCACTGAGTAAAGAAAGAGAACAGCCTGGATAGTAGTAGTTAATGGCCACCAGAATTTGGATTAGGTGACAAATTTGGACAGAGTGAACCTTAAAGGAGAAGTTGCTGACTAATGAGAGAAAGAAAGGTTATTCAGATTCCACCTTGACCAATAAGTTAGGAGCCTATGTAAGAATGAAACCAGGACTAGAAAGGTGACCAGGGATAGTGTCATGGTGCAAGAAGTCTGATCCGGGGGAGGACAGGGGGATGAAAACAGGAAAAGAGGAAGTGATATGAGTTTTGATTAAAAAAATTATCAAGTAGTAGAAAGTGCCAGACTTATCTGGAGAGGAAAATTGGAGGTAGGAGAGTGGTAGTTTGTATGGTTAAAATGGATGGAAGCAAGGGAATGAACATCAAGGGGTAGTTCTTTGGCAGGAAAAGATTCAGTATCATGAGGACTGGTCTGAGTAAGAGGAAGTGGGAGTATGCTAACCTTTCAGGAAATAATATAGGCAGGGCAACAGTGAGGTCCATTGATGAAGGCATGAGATTAGAAGGTTCAAGGTCAATCGTCTAGGTTTCAGCATAGCTCTTAGCTCCCCAACCTGACTGGTGCTGTGTTCTAGGATGGAGGCCACCTGGAAGCCTTCCTTTCAGCAGCCATGAGAAGGAGGAAGCATGTTTCCAATAAGGAAGTTACTATGTCCAGGGTAATTAGCGACAATCCTGTCATCTAGAAGCTCAAGGAGGCAGGAGATTATGTGCTATAGGCAGCTACATTAGGACCTGAAAATGTATGGCAGTGATATGTCAATGATTCATTTAGCAATATTTATTGAGTACCTACTGTGTACGGAAGTCTATAATAGGTGCTCTAAGGAGTGCAAAAGAAATAGAAGACACAATGTATGTCCTTAAAGGATACATTGTGTGTTCTTACAGTCTCGTTGTTACTGTTGAGTTGCTTCAGTCATGTCTGATTCTTTGTAACTCCATTTAGGATTTTCTTGGCAAATTTACTAGAGTGGTTTGTCATTTCCTCTTCTAGTTCATTTTATGAATGAGAAAATGGAGACAAACACACAGTTAAGTGACTTGCCCAGGATCACACAGCTAGGAAATATCTGGGACTAGATTCGAACTCAGGTCTTTCTGACCAGCCTGAAGCTCTATCCACTGCACCATACTACCTCCCCTTATATAGTCTTGATGAGGAGACAAAATACACACACACACGCAGGTACTCTAGATTATGGACTTTTGTACAATGACTATAACTATTTCCTTTTCATATATTTGAAACATATATAGAGTGATGGTCACCATACCGAATTCTGTAAAAAAAAGTTTTGATTACTGTATTTTGATGTAATTTATTTCCTTAATAGTTCTATGTATTTTACTCTATGCATTTAAAACTATTCTTCCAAGAAGGGGTCCACAGGCTACACAAAAAGTTAAGAACCTCTGGTCAAGGAGAAAGAGTATTTGAAGAGGTCTTGATGTGAGTCCTGTCTGCTAGTTATCATTTCTGTGATGATGATCAAATCCCTTCCCATATCTAGTTCAGTTTCTTCATCTATAAGGTGGAATTGGCTACATGATATTTAATAACCCATCTAGTCTGACATTTTATATTTTTATTTTAGTTTTTTGTTTGTTTTTAGAGAAAACTTTGTTCTATGAGAAACAGTCTATTTAGACATTGTTTAGATCAGTGATGTCAAACTCAAACAGGAATGGGAGCCACTAATCTATATATAATGATCCTCACAGGCTACATATTGATTTAATTTTGAAGTGTAGTGATATTGATACTTTATTGTATTTTTATTTATTTTGCTAAATACTTCCTAATTATATTTTAATCTGCTTCAGGTTTCATTGGAGAGTTTTTGGGGCTGTATGTGACTCCCAGGCACTTGTTTGACACTTGTGGTTTAGATGATTCCATTTTTTTTTTCTTTTGCCCCATCCGAAGCAGAGTCTGGGACAAATCAGATATAATCAGACATCTTCTTTCCAGGAAGCCAGATCAGTTTTTTGGACTTTGATCACATTATATATAGTTTCTTTTTGACCTGACTCTTTGTTGGCCCTGACATCCAATCAATCAATCAATCAATCAACATTTATTAAGCACCTATTATATTATAGACACTATTCCAGGCATTTCACAATAAATTCTGGGATATAGTTATCCTTAATCTTCTTTCTAGCACATTCGGAGGTCAGAAGAAACATGACAGTGACACAGTGATCAAATTTGTTTCTCCTGGGGACAGTTTCCTCAGAGTACTGGGGCTGTCTTTGGAGTCACTGTCTTGGGTCCACGAAAGGTAGGGAATGTTAATATTTTCTTCTCCCTATCACCAGATGGTGTGCAAACACCGCCTTCTTGGCCTTCAAGGCCTTTGACTTGACTTTTGTCTTGGGTAGGGAGAGACAGCCATTTCCTTCTTTATCTTTGGTACCATTTCAGAGGAAAGGATCGTCTCATATTCTATATTTTATTTTTGAAGTCTTTCCCAACTCGGACATTCTACAACTATTATGATTCAATAAAACATTGTAAAAATTATATATTTATAAATACCCGTGTGTCAACTAATGTTCAAAACATGATTTAGCAGGTTTGCTCATTAATGTCCTGTTGATATTTACGTTGTAAAGGATCGGCATAATGAATGCTTCCTGGTAGTGAAATGTTAAGATTAATGAAACATAAACATCCTTTCTTTCAGTCACCTCATTTCCCAACCACAGAGTCATTCTGGATGCTTTCCTCTTCCTTACCACTCCCCATTCGCATATTCAATCAGTTTTAAGTATTGTTGATTCGAAGTCCTTAACATCCCTCCTGTTTGTATCCTTTCCACTCACATGTCCACAACCTCAGTTCCCTTCCTTGTCACCTTTAGCCTGAACTATTGCAATACTTAGCTAATTGGTATTTCTGTTGCCAGTCTTTCTCCTTTCCAATCCTTCCTTGATACAGCTGCCAAAATAATCTTCCTTCAAGGACCAGCTCAGGTATCACTTCCTATAAGAAAATAGACTTTCCTGATGCCCCTAGCTGTTAGTTATTAGGGCTTGCTCCCACCTCAAATTATCCCATATATCAAATTATCCCACATTTTCTAACTTATTTACAGGTTGGATCTCCTAATAAAATGTAAGCCCCTGGTTTTTCTTTTTTCTTTCTCTTTTCCTTCTTTTTCTCCTCTCCCCTCTTCCCTACTGCCTCATTCTTTTCTCCTCTCCTTTCCACTTCTCCTTTCCTCTTCTCTAGTCACCTTCTATTCCCTTCTTCTCTACCCTCCCCTTTCCTTCCTTTCTTTCCTTTCCTTTTTCCTTCCCTTCCCTTCCCCTGCCCTTTGGACCGAGGGCCTGAAGTATGGTGCAAGCCAAACTGTACAACGTAGAAAAGGGGACAGATGACAATGATACTGTAGAGCTCAAATCAACAAATTTCATCATCTGAATGGCCAAAGAGATGAAGAAAGAATCAAAAATAGTTCCAAGTTTGCAAAGATGATGATGCCTTTAAAAGAAACTGGAGGTTAGTGGGCACTATAATTCTTTTCCCATATGCAGAGTTTAAAGTCCTAACAGTACCTCTACATGCAGATTTTCAATAGACTGTTAGTGATGTGGGACTGAATTCAGGACAGAGATTAGAGTTGACTATATATTGGGGTGCTCAATTAATGCTGAGAAGTCACTTAAAGCCAGATGAAATCTTGACAGGTCAGAGTTGAAGGAGAGTAGAAGACATTGGGTAAGTGTTCTCACCCTGGCTTCAGGGCAGATTGAAGAATCTGGCACGGTTTACCTTTCTGGTGACAATCAGATATTACAGCAACATCTATTTCAGGAAGTTTCTTGGGTAGGAGGGTCTACCACTTGCTGCATGGCTGAGTCCTTTTTTGTTCATATAGAGTACTTTCCTGGTTTTTCTGGCTTCCTTCAATAGTCATCTCAAATCCTATCTGAAATAAAAGCCCTTTATTGGTCCAACCCCTCTACCTGACTCTCCTACTGATAGTGCTTTTTCCTCTGAAATTATTTTACATATATCTGTATTTATCTATCTAATGTATATTATACTATATGTTTTATATTTACATATATAATGTATATATATGCAAAGAACTATGGATCTATTATAATATAATATTAATTATTATAAAATATAATTATATATAATACAGTATATATAATTATATTATATAATATTAATATAATATTATATACATATATATAATAGAGTCATAGTTCTTTGCATGGTTTCTTTCCCATTAAAATGTGAAGGGTATCCTTGAGCTGTAGGAACTGTATTTTTGCCTTTCTTTGTATACCCAGAGCTTAGCACAGTGCTTGGCACAGAGTAAGCACTTAATAAATGCATGTTGACTGACTTCCCTTAATCTTGTTGGTCTCTGTACTCATGACAGAAACCTCAAGACCAGTTTAGTAGCCAACACTTCTGTTCTCACTCTTCATCCTGTCTTCTCATCTCATGTCCCTTGTGGCTCAGGCCTCGGCAGATGTTTCTCAGCTGCTTTCCACAGCCCTGCCTGACCTGGCCCTTGTTTGCTCTGCTGAGGGTTACATCCAACACCACCAGAACAAACTGCTGCTTAAACTCTGGGGCAGAAAACTGAAGACTCAAGGAACCTTATAAAAATAAAAGCAATGATTTCCCAAGAATGAAGACATACAAAGATTTTGTTCCCGCTAAGTTCTCCCCCGCAACATATCCAGATTTTGTCATTAGAATGGCCATATTTCCTGACAATGGATTCATTGCTGAAGCAAAGAAGTAGTAGCCCCAGGCCCAGCTGACGTGAGGGTTTAAGAAAGTGAGGTGCCTGGTCTTACAGCCTCCTATGCTGTGTAATTTGGTTGCTGTTCAGTCATTCCTCTTTGTGGCCCTATTTGGGGTTTTCTTGGCAGAGACACTGAAGTGGTTTACCATTTCCTTCTCCAGCTCATTTGACTGATGAGGAAACTGAGGCAAACGAGGTTAAGTGATTTGTTCAGCATCACATAGCTAATAAGTGTACAAGGCCAGATTTGAACTCAGGAAGATGAGTCTTTCTGACTTCAGGCCCGGCACTTTATTCACTGTTTCACCTAAGCATCCATATATACAACATGGATAAGAAATGTCTGCAACGTGATTTTTTAGGGAGATGAAGACACTAGAAGTTGTAGGAATCAGGAAAGGCTTCATGTTTAAAGGTATGTCCCTAAAGCTGTGCCTTGAAGGAAATTACATATAGTAAGATCAAAAGATGAAGAAAGGTGGCATATCCAGCACAGAGACTCCTTATGATAAGGCAGAGGTGGGAGATGGAATGTCATGTACGACAGTAAGCAGACCAGACTGGTGGAACTGTATGGTGCATAAAAGGGACTGCTATATAATAAGTCTAGAAGGTCATTTTAGGCCAATTTGCAAAGATCTTTGGAAGTCAAACAGAAGAGTTTATGTTTGGTACCAGAGGGGGTAAAGGAAGCCCTGGAGTTAACTGATGGGGGAGTGACATGATCAGGCCTTCAATTTAGGAAAACCACTTTGGTAGTTTTATGGAGGATGATGGATTGAAAAGGAATTTGAGGCTGGTCCAGGTATAAGATGATGAGAATCTGAACTGAGGGGGTGGTTTTGTGAATGGGGTAATGGATTGGAGTGAGGCAGAAAGAACAGCTAGGAGGCTATTACAGTAGTTTAGCTAAGAGGGGATGAGGTCCTGAATTATGGTGATATCCTACTAGGGTAAGTCAGATGAGAACATAGGCTATCTCTGTAGTGGTAACTATGCAACTTCAAAGTATTTCACAAGTAGATAATAACATATTTAGATCATGATGAGGATTATCATAAGTGAAAAGCCATGCATAGAAGTGGTGCAGTAGATAGAGCTCTAGGACTGGTGTCAGGAAGACCTGAGTTCAAATCTGTTCTCAGACACTTACTAACTATGTGACCCTGGGCAAATCACTTAACACTGTTTGCCTCAATTTCCTCATCTGTAGAATGATCTGGGGAAGAAAATGGGAAACCACACTAATATCTTTGCCAAGAAAATTCCAAATAGAGTCACAAAGAATCAGACATGAATGAAATGATTTAACAACATGCATAGGAACTATACCTGTTACTCTTCCAGGAAAATCTTAGATGGAGAAGTTCCCTATGCCAACACACCTTTATTATAACTTATATCGTGAGGTCCCTAGACTGCTAAGAGGTTAATGTGACTTATCCAAGGTCACACAGTTTCAGAGCCAGGTCTTCAATCTATGTCTTTCTGGATCTTGGGCCAACTTTCTGCCATTAACCCTCTGCCTCTAAGCCACATATAAATCCTATTAGAATGTTAATTGTGGTGAAGTGGTAACCCTCAATTCTTGTGAAAGCCAAAGTAAAAGTTAGAAAACCTTTCAACATATAGGCAATTGATCTATTGCATATCTGATATCAAAGACCAATGCAATTAAATTTGGAGAGGTTCATCTCTAACACGTTTGATTAAACGTACTCAGTTTTTGAAAGGTTTAGAACCTTCAGGTTAGAACTCTGAGCTGGCGAAGAGAGGAGGGGCAAAGGAAGGGGGTAAAATTACTTCAGTCTTGAGATATAAATATTAATCCTTCACTCCTTTCTCAGTCCTCCTCCTCACTCTTTAAACTCTACCATCAAGTTTTTTACCCTGAAAGGTCCCTCCTCTTCGGTAGCCTACTCATCCTGACAGATTCCTCCGTCTCTGAGACCCTCTCCTCCCCAATGGTGAGTTTTTTTCAGATCCTCCAGATAGTTTAGGTCAGTTGGTCTTCACACTTTTCCTGGCCACCCCCATCCGGACCCTTTGTACATCACTATCATGGCCCTGCATTGGTACTTCCTCTCTCCCCCACCCCTACCCATGTTTATTTCCTTTTTATTGTATTATCTTCCACCATTAGAGCGTAAATTCCTTGAAGCAGGAATTGTCTTTCTTTTTACCTGTATTTGTATTCACAGTGTTTAGCATTGTGCTGAGTTCACAGGGAACACTTAATAAATGCTTGTTGACTGACAATTCATATTCTTTTACTTTTTTGACCTTCCTTGTGAACAGTGGAATGTGGAGAAAAAGGAGGAAAGAGAGAGGCTATGATGGAGGTCAAAGCATAATTAACAGTCATCACTATGATCGTGAACAGGATAAACTCAATTACAGCAGAATGGATTAGAAAGCAGAATCTAACAGTATGTCATTTACAAGAAATATAATTATTCACATTCAGTTACAATGAGCGTCTGGAGCAGAATTTATTGTGCTTTAGGTAGCTTTTTTTTAAAGTAAGGATGAAAATTACAATCTCATAGACAAACAAGGAGAAAATAGACAAACAGGGAAATGAAATTAATACCAAAACTTTACGTATACACATATGTGTATATATGTATATATTATATGTGTGTATGTATACATATGTATATATGCATATATACATATGTATATATAGCGTATATATAATATATACACCAAATCATATGACACCTAAATATGTAAAGGAAAAACTAATCAAATTACAAGGAGAAAAAGAAAGCAAAATTGTAATAGTTGGGTACCTTAATATTCCTGTATTAGGCCTAGATTAATCAACAAAAGTAAAAACTAAATTTCTGTGAATTACTTAATTGGAAATGACTGAATTCCTCATTTTTGCACCACATTTTTTTTTTTGCCAAAACTGACCATGTGTAGGATACAAAAATGCTCACTAACAAATGTAGAAATATATTTGTTAAACTTATTTTTATTATTTTATTATTTGTAAAACTTATTTTTAAACTGATTTTTTACTGGCCATATATAATGTAGTAAAATGAAAATCAATAAAAGTGATTGGAAGAATTCAAACTTCAGTGAAGAATAAATATAATCCTAAAGTATATGAACTCATGGAAATAAGGAATTCATAGAAACAAGAGAAAATTTAATCTAGGAAATGACCACAATATACTGAAACTTTTGGATTCAAGCAAAATAGTCATCAAAACTTTTTATTTATATCTCCAAACTTGCTTATGAATGTGTAAAAGACAGAACAGATCAATAAACTGGGAATAAAAAAAAAACAAGACTGGAAAAAGAATAAATAAAAAATTCTCAACAAAACACATACACACACACACTGAATAAACAAAGGAGAAAAAAAACCAAAATTGAAAACAAATAAAACCATGGAATTGAAAAATGAAATATGGAGATCTTTTTAAATGCATAAAATAGGCAAAGATAGTTTGTTTAAAAAAAGGTAAGACCAAATAACCAAAATAAAATAGAATTCATAACGGATGAAAAGAAAATATTAGGACCCATTGTGCTCAATTATATACTAACCAATTGGATAAAATGAAAATAGCTGAAATAATATCAATAAAAATATAGTATGCCCATTTAAACAGAAGAAGAAATAGATAATCTATGGAATCTAATCTCATAAAAATAAGTCAAACAAATCATAAATGAACTTCCAAATTACAGAAAAGGCTACATGGATTTTTCAAATGAATTCCATTAAACATTCAAAGATTAATTCCAATATTACATAACTGTGTGTAAAAATGGGAATGGGAGAGGAATACTATTGCATTACCATGGAACAAATATGGTCCTGATATTTAAACCAGAAAGAGATAAGAAGAGAAAGAAAACTATAGGCTAATATCTCTAATTAGTATTGAAGAAAATATCAAACAAAAACTTTAGGAATGAGGCAACACCAACATATGTAAAAGATTACATATTCTGGCAAAGCTGGATTTATTTGAAGTATGTAGGTTTAATTAATACTCTTTTCCTTAACATTTTAAACAATATCTATCTAAAATGAACATCTAGAATTTTCTTCAAAGGCAAAACACTAGAGATCTTTCTAATAAAATCAAAGATAAAGAAGATCATCACTATTACAACTTAATATGATTATAGAAATGCTATTTATTATAAGATGAAATAAAACAATTGAGGGAATATGCATAGGCAAAGAAGAATCAACATTAGAACTTTTTGTCAATGATATAATGGCTTACTAAAAGATTCAACTAAAAAATCATTGTAACAATATGGTAAACTCACACAATCTTTGGCCTTTTTCAATTTTATTAACAAAATTTTATCAAATAATATAAAGAGAAATGTAGGTATGGGATGTGTAACCAAAGGATATATAAAATGTATGGGAATTCACCTACCAAGACATATACAGGAATTATAGGGTTACAACTACAAATAGTTATGAAACTATGCATATCCCTTGGCCCAGTAATATTACTATGAGGTATATACCCCCAAATGATTAAGGATGGATAAAAGGGACTTATCAGTGCAAAAATATTGATGGTAACACTTCTTGTTATATCCCAGACCAGAACTGGAAGGAAAATAGACATCTCTTAGTTAGGGGAAGGCTAACAAAAGAAGATGTATAAATGTAATATTTGTTTTGAGATAGAATGTGACAAAAGTTATGGATTTAGAGCAACCTGGAAAATCTTGTAGGAGCTAATGCAGAATGAAGTGAGTAGAAGCAAGAGAATAAATTGCATACATGATAATTACAGCAATGTAAAGGAAAATACTCTGAAAGATATAAGAATACTGATCAATATGGTAAATACTCTTTTGACTTTTTAAGACAAGTAGTCAAGCATGTTTCCCAGCTCTTGATAGATCTGTACTATACTAGAAATATAGAAGTTTCGAACATGACTGCTGTTTGAATTTGATTTGTCTGATTGTACTGAAAGTTTTAGATGGGAGAGCTTTTATTTTTGGAGGGGAGAAAGATAGGGAAGCAGAGAGTATAATACAGTACTACCAAAAAATGAATAAGGAAAAAAGTATCAATGAAACATCACACAAAGAGATTAGAAGGAAACTCAGAAAGGGAAAGAAACAGAACAGTGCTTGTAGTGTCTTGTAAAATTTAATATATGATTAAAAATGTTTCATATAATAGAAATTAACAGTTTAATATACAATCTTCTAGAATCTAGCACTAATGTAATGTTTGAAAGTTTACAAAGTACTTTACATATATTATTTCATAAGGTCCTCACAATAATTCCTGTGACCATGTGTAGGATACAAAATAAGGGACATTATTATCTCCATTTTATGGATGAGAAAACTGAGACTGAGGGGGGTTTAGTGATTTACCCATGGTCACATTGCAGTAAAGTATCTGAGGCCAAACCAACAAAATGAAGGACTAGACATCTGCTCTGATCCTCATGACCTCTAAAACCTCTTTAACACAGAAATTATGTGCTTATGTTACAGCAACTTCAGCTGTCTCCATGGTCTAGGACACACAGAACCTAACATAAAGCTAAAACAAACAAATAAACATGAACTTGCACCTCCCTTGTACTTACTCAGCACTTTTCCTCTGCCCTTGCTCATCCTACCATCAGTAGATCATCTGCACTAGTCATCTTAAGGAGTCAATCTATCAACTCAACCCATTCAATCCATGGGCCAACAAAGCCCACTCACATGCCCCAGTCCCCTCTTTGTCTTTCCTATGTCTTGGAGACCTGGATTCCAGGCTACACAATTTTGCAGGGATCTTAGTAGCCAGTATTATAACAGTATTCCATGCAAAATATTTCTTCAAGAGAGTGGAAGGACAGAGGGACTGAGGCAGAACATGTCTGGGCTTGAAATGAAGTTCAACTTGATATGCTAACACCTCCCTCAAACTTCAAAGTACAGATCAACCCTAGCTGCAGTAGTACCAATATGATAGTATTCTGTATAGCTGGGCCAGAGAACTGAGAAGAGATGGACCAGTAGAGGACATTGTGATAGGGCAGAGGATATGTGGCACTCCACTAAGCCCAAAGGAGAAATCATCATCCAGCTGGGCCTGGCTATGTTCCCCCCAAAATTATTTGGGGCAGAGACCTAGACTGGTGAACTGTGAGCTGCCCCACATGGGAAGAAACTAAGAAACTTTGAAATCTAATTCCCAGGGAAACCCACCATCAGAGGGGAGGGAGTCAGGAAGTGAGTAATAGGAGAAAAATAAGGAAAAAAAGATCAAATTTACTTAAAATCTCAGGAAGAAGAAAAAGACTTTAAACACATAGTAAAAGGAAATATTGCCTCTAGATTTAGTAAACAAGTTCAGGCATCTATGAATAAATGCTGCAAAACAAGGGAAAATCATCCAACATTTGATGAGACAGAGGATCTTGTGGAGGTTGAGGAGAACATGATGTTCCAGAGTGATTTAAAAGAGAAATAGGAATTGTAAGAGTAGAATTTATGACCAACACATCAAAAATAATTAGTAGACTAGAAAAACTGAAATCTACATTGGCAAGCTTCACCAAAGAAACACAAGAGATTGATTAGGAATGCAAATATACTAAAGTGAAGGACAGTCTAAAACAGGGATTGGAAAACCTGTAACCTTGAGGTCACATGTGCCCCTCTAAGTCTTCATCTAGGTCTTTGATTGAATCTAAACTTCATAGAACAAAGTCAAAGGGCTGCACTTGAGGACCTGGAGAACCACATGTGGCCTCAAGGCCACAGGTTTCCTATCATTGGTCTAGAAGAAGAGAAATAAGAAATGATAATATTAGAAGAAATTGTGCTCATTATAAAAGTGAAGTATACTGATCTCAGAGACAGGATGTGAAGAGACAGCCTAAGGATTCTAGGTCTCCCAGAAAAGTGACAAAACAAAAATCTTAAACACCATAATGCAAGAAATACTTTAAGAAAACAGCCTAGAACTTCTGAACACAGAAAAAGAAATGTCAAATGAAAGAATTCACAGATTTCCTCCAAAAGGGGAAAAAAGAAAAAATGAAATGCAGTAAACTCTGAGACACATAGTGTTTAAACTTGACATTTAGAAACAAAAAGTTCCACAAGTAACTAGGATTAATTATCTGATGTTGAATTTGAACTCAGGTCTATTCTACCTTCAGCTCCAGTTTTCTAATCATTGTACCATTTGCCTATCTATTTTACATTTCAAAGCTGGGTCGTATGGATTTAGGAGACAGAGGACTGGCCTTGGATGTCAAGAAGACCTGGGTTCAAGTACTTCTCACTCCTTGCTCTGACCACTCAATCCATTATATTACCCAGCTGTTTATGCATATGAAAATATACATGTCTGTTAAAGTTTATTATAGTCACAATGTCTAAAAAAGGAAAAAAATGATGAGATGATAGAAAAAGCATATTAATAATACACAGAAATGAACCAAAGGGAGTTCAGAAGGGGATATGGAAAAGCAGGGCAGTTTGGGTATTATTGTGTTAAATTTAATATATACTTTGAAAGAACAAAGTATGTAATAAAAGTTCATAGTTTCATTTCCAATCCTCTTTTGTCTGTTCTTTGCATATTGAAATGATTATGCCCTGAGATATTTGCTAAATTCATAATGAAAAAAAGAAAGAAAAATTATGTTAAAGTGAACCCTCAAAACCTTTGGTGAGCAGTACTACACAATGTCACAGTACCTTATGTGTAGCATAAACTTAGTAAATGTCTGTTCACTTGAATTAAATAAAAGATGCAGGGACATAATATCAAAACCTTGTTTAAAGGCAGAAAGGCTGTGTCTTGGCTTTGGTTGACATGCACCTGTCAAGAATTCAGCCAAGATCAAGTTGACCAGATATGAGATGTATGAGGGGATGAAGGGGTGAGAGGTAAGAGGGGGAGGAGAGAAGGGAATGGGGTTGGTGCGGCAGTGGTTTCCACCAAGTTCCTTTTCTATTTTATTTAGATTAAATTCTGCTCAGCAGGGTTATTTCTTAATTAGAGCAGCCTAGCCAGGCAGGCCTCCAGCCTTGGACCCCTGCTTTGCCTTCTAAGGTTTCATGAGGGATGTTGTCCTGCCTTATTTCCTGAGTTCTAATATTTGAATAATGTGCAGTGATTTCAACAGGAAGAAAAGACTTGTAATTTAATCATCTTTATTAGATTGGGGGGGGAGGGAGGGTGGGCAGAGGAAGGGGAGAGGACCTGTGTCCTCTCTTTGTCTGTTGACATTTTCTTTTCTTTTCACCTTCAATTCTAATCATCAAAAGAGGTGATTCCATAGTTCATCTTTTTTAATCAGAGAAACTGAATGGGAACATTAACTTCCATAGAGGGCCTGTTCATTGTGGGACACCTGCTGTTTCAGGGAAGAGATTTATATAAAATAAATAGCAGCTTCCTTCCAGTAATATTGAGAACTTAGTGAATCCTAGAATCAGGGACTGAATTTCAAGGATCCCACTGCTTTCTGTTGCCTCCTTCATGAATGTCACTGACTATTGTTCTCAAACTATCCTAATGTCACCAAATGGAGGAGGAAAAAGGTAAAAAAAAATCATTCATCAGGAGCTCATTATGTTTCAGGCACTGTACTAAGACAGATGACACAAAGAAAGGCAAAAAACTAGCCCCTGTCCTCAAGAAATTTACAATCTATTGGAAGAGAGAACATGTAAACAACTACTGAGTAGGTGGAAGGCATTCTGAGAAGGGAAGGCATTAGCAAGTGAGGAAGCCAGTGAGGACATGTGGAAAAGGTCTGAGATAGCTAAGTGCATTAGTGAATTCTTTCTCCCAATCACCATTTACCCACTTATAGATCTGATCATTTGGCCAGATTGAAAAACCTATGCATGGAAGAAAGGAATGCTGTATGTAAAACACCTGACATCAAAAGGAAATGTTGCTATCAGAAGAATGCAAGATATGCTTACCTTAGGTTCATCAGTGAGCCAACAAGTCTTTATTAAGTACTTATTCTGTGCCAACTATTATGCTAAGTACTGAGTTGACAAAAGAAAGCAAAAACAGCCCCTACCTTCTAAGGGATCTGTAATGATGTCAACATGCATGCAACTATGTACATGAAAAGTCCACTATTTGTATAAGGAAAATATACAGAATAAATCTTTAAAACAATTGTCAACAGAGATGTTTCTGTTTTTTAATAGGTCATGAGTGTACTGCAGTTATTGAAGAAAAATGAAGATTGAATTTCCACATTGCTCATCAATATGCGTTGAATCCAAGGTTGTCTCTTTCATGTCTCTTTCATTCACATAAACACATAACATAGAACTGTGTAATTCTCCACAAAAGGCTATGTATGATACAGTTCTTTATTTCCTAGTTTACATATGCTTGTTGCATGTGCATAAATGCATACCCACAGAGGTCTGCATCTTTCCCCTAACCTTTGTCTAAATGCACATGCATTTTCATTCTGTTAGTCTTTTCTTGCGTAAGAATTATCAACAAGGCGTTTGTTCACTTGGGAGAAGTGCAGGTGCCATATTTATACTTGGGTCAGAAGAAATGGGATGCAAACTTTTTCACCTCTACCATTTTTCTAGGATTAAGCAAAGTGCCTGAACCTCACTATCTGGAGACACTGGCTTTGGTTCAGCCCAGTGAGCCTTTGATTCCTAATGATTTTAAGCTTATTTGTGAGGGATCATGGCAGGGACTGAGAATTTTCTACCATATCCATGTTAAAAATATTTTTCAGTTGAGAACAGTAAATTAACCTCTAACCAGATGGAATAGTTTTACATAGAACAGTGACACTTTTACTAACGTGCCCTATAGGCTTATGTCTTTAATCATACTCACTTTGTTGGAGGTATTTTGTCTAGTTTGGTAACATTTGCATCCTAAATGCCCTGATTTCTATATTTGGATAATGCTTTCTGGATAACCAAAATAATTACCAAGCTTTAGGCAATGGTCAAATAATCATTTGTTCAATTGAATTAATTTCTCTCATGTGATTTTATCTGTGGAGATATTTCAGGACAACCAAAGAATTTGGACATGCTTGATAATAGTAATAATAAAAAACAATGATGATGATGACAATGATAAATATATATATTGACTGATCAAGGTATCTGTGGCATTCATTGTAATATGATTTGATGAGTGAATGGAAAAAGCATCTATTAAGTACTTACCATGTGCAAAGAACTGTGTGAAATGTTGGAGAAACAAATAGAAAGGTAAGTTATTCCCTTCTCTCAAGGAACTTCTATTCTAACTGGAAAACACAACACAGGAAGGAGATTTCAACAGCAAGGCTAATGGAAAGGCCCAGACACAAAGATCCTTAGGTTGAAGCAGCTAAGTAGATGGTAATGCTTCTGCTTTCATGCCATTTCCATTGATAAAATACATCTGTTCCTAATGCTGAACCATTTTACAGTGCCAGGGATGTGGACTTTGGTTGCAAGATCCTTCTCTGGCTCTCCAGTAGCTATGGCTGTGAAAGAAACTGGGGCTACAATAACTTCACCAGCAGTCACCAGATCATTTTCCCACAAAGGTGGGTACCTTCCTTGCATTATGGCTAGGCTAGAAGGATGGCTTCTAGATTTGCAAAGTCCTTTAAAAATATTAAGTTATTTTGTTCCTAAAACAGCTCAGGAAGATCAGTGACATTACTATCCCTGTTTTACAGATGAGGAAAATGATGGTTAAGTGACTTTCCCAGCATCACATAATTAATAAGTGTGTCTGAGGCAAGAATTGAACTCAGATCTTCTTAGTTCCATGTCCAGTATTCTGCCAGTTGCAATACCACAAAACTCTTTAGATGACGTTAGATGTTGACTTTAGTGGCAAGCTGGAAGCAGGACTAGTCAGGAGCATGCAGGTAAATGTTTAACAGCCAGCTTCCCAAAAGAGAAATGTATACAGAAAACACTTTTAATTTAACCTGAATTTGGGCAGCTTGGAGGTACACTGCATGGAGGTCTAGCCCCTAGAATAAGGAGAACCTGACTTCAAATCCAGCCTTCGACATTTAGGAGCTGCATGACCCTGGGCAAGTCACTTAACTCCAATTACCTTCCCAAAGAAGAGTTTAGTCTGAATTATTAATTCTTCACCCACTTTTCTTACATAGGCAATAAAGAAAAGAATAAATCAATCCCTATTTGTAACGTTTACCAGTTTCTGAGACTCACACCGAACATTTAACAACCACCTCTCCTAGCCAGTTAGAGCTGGTTCCAATACACACCTGGGGTTGTTGATGTTGGTGGGGGACATTGATATTCCAATGACTCTTGCCTCCATCTGGATCTGAGAGTAGGAAGTTAGCAATTGTTGGACCCATATGGACCATATGGCCTCCTGTCTATCTCTCCCTGAGGAGTCTTGCTCTTTGATGATCTGTGATATATCCATTCTTTAGCAATCTGCGGAAACACCGTTACCTTGTGTCTCACTTTAGATTCTGGAAAGAGCATTGAAACAGGAATATAAGCAACACACAATGGTGTGTGTGTGTGTGTGTGTGTGTGTGTGTGTGTGTGTGCTCAGCAGACCTACTTCTAGAATATTTCCCATGGATCATGAACTCTCTAGTTGAGTCTGATCTTGCCCAAGAAGTCTAAGGATGACTGTATATATTTGTGCGTGTGTGTGTATACGCACAAATATATAAACATATACACATGCAAATATAAATAAACATATACATATGTATACACATAATACATGTGTGAGCTATATGAGTATAGGTACATGCACTACATGTATATGTATATATATATCAGTTATGTACACAAATATTTTATATGTAAATGCATATCAACTGAGATATCTGCCTGTCTGTCTATCTGTCTACCTGCCTATCTTTCCTGTTTTCCATAGGAAGTCATACCCCATTTTGGTTCCTTGCAGGGAAATACATATATATATATATATGTACATATATATGTGATTATATATGTATTCAGTATAATATATTTGTGCAAAATATAATATGACACAATATGTTGATTCCATTTTATGGGAAACTTGTGTTTGCTTGGCTTATGATAACTCTCTCTTGCCTCTTGTGAGACATCCAAATAGGATTCGTGTCCACTACTCCTTCCTCCTTTCCTTCAACTTCTATTGAAGTAGGGATATCACCTCCCCTCTCTTAAAAGGGATCAAAACTTAATTCCCAGCTCTCTACTTCCATCATTAGGCACATTGGACAGTGATTTGGTGGCTGCCTAATTTTCTTTATAAAAAGGGCAGTGTAGACAAATTCGTGAAAGCAAAAGGCAATTTTTTAAGGAAATAGGTGGCTGATAAGAGGAGCAGAATCTGATTTTTCCCCTAAGTGTTGCCGTCTTCTGAAGGGAAGTGGCAGTAGGAAGAAATCATGATCGTTGAATTGTCTCAGGTGAAAATGAGGGAAGCAAATCTCCCCCTGACTTCTCTGTAGTTTGACTAGTGCATCAGTTCAGTGAGTTTATATCTCGCATTACCTGCAAGGGGACTTGGGAATCATGTAGAAAGATGCAGTGTGCAGGTATCTAAAAGTCACATACTTCACATCATCCTGACCATTGCATTTCCTCCCGTGTGTCTTGAACAAGATGAAAGATATGGTTTTTGCTTCCCCAGGACCCCCAGATCCAAGTTTTAAAAAGGTTACTCAACTAGTGGACTCTGGAACAAAGTCTGTTCTCCATTTGAGACCTAGCACTATGGAAATATTCTAGTAGAGCCTTGATGACAGGCATTACAATTCTTTAAAACTCAGTTGGGCAGTCTAAATACAAAATGTCAAACTTGAGAGGTGTCTACAAAGTCAACAGAAAGTTAGAAAGGCATTTGAGTTTGCATATTAGCTATTGCTTCCTGGAAGGGTACTTTTAAATCTCTAATTAGGTTCTTTTTATTAAAGTTAGCTTGCTAGATTCTTTGTGAGGGTGTTGCAGGCTAAAACTTGGATTGGAAGAAAAGGGGCACAGTTCTGTATATGAGTATGTGGCTAAAAGAGAAGTGAAGGCTGAGGGATATGGAATAAAAAAATTGAAAGAAGAGATAACTGGGGAATTCTGATGGTCAAGATGGGAGTCATGAATTAGAAAGAAAGGAATTGAAAAGCATGAAGAACTAAAGAAATAATTGGAGGTGGAGGTCAGTGCTGGGGTCCTGGTAGGACACTGGTCGGATGTGTATCCCTGGAAGATCAAAGGGAAAGGTAACTCACAAAATGTTTGAGCCCTGCAGAGAGGTTAAAAAATTCTTCAGGGCATCAGCTCTTTTTAATGACCTTAAGTTGTTCATCCACGCTTGCTCACTACTTAGAATGTCTGATGTCTGCAATCATCTGTCACTCAAAGAGGAACAAGAGTTAGTGAGGGGAGGGTCACATTTCCCCACTTAGAACCGGCTTAAATTTGGCTTTAGATTTTGAGGCACATGATCATTTAGTCAGCTTGTTTCTTCTTATTATAATGAGAATTGATTATGGACTATCATTAATATACAAAATGTATATTCTGATTTTTTTTCCTCCAGTATAGTCCTGTCTTAATAAGACCAGGAGAAATCATGGTCAAGATGGAGAAGAAAGGGCTGGCCCCAGGTTCTGGTTTTCTGCGGGGAAAGAAGATGAGTCATGGCCTTCTGCGGAAAAGAGGACAGCACAGGAGACCACATCAGAGTAAGGAACCAGAGAGGAGAAAAGCTAACAGGGATCCAATAGGTATGGCCTGGAATCCATGCTACAATCCCTAGGATCACCATCGAGTCACAGAACTAGAGTTCGAAGGGACCATGGAGGCCATTTAGTCAAATCACCTCATTTAACTGATAAGGAACTAAGGCACAGAGAAATTAGGAGACCTGCTCAGGTCACATAGATGGTAAATAGCAGAGCCAGAATTCAAATCCACAGCCTTGGTCTTCCTCCCCTGTCCAACTTCTCACTCTTTCATCTCAGATGTCCTTTTAATGTGTATTTACATCTTTAATCTATTTTATATTATTTTCAGAGCATATGACTATCAACTATAATTTCTTTCCATGCCAATAATTCTACATTTGGAATATGAGTATGAAGGCCAGACCCAAAAAAGGAAAGATTTCCCAGCTCCTCCTGGGTGGGGGCAAAGAAATATTGCAGTGGGAAAATTTCTCTTGATAGGAATGTGGAAATCTTAGCCCCAAATATTTAAATCCAATAGGCAAAGAGCCAACTGTAATAGTATTTGTGGCTTAAGAATTCCATACCCTGTGTACAGTCCCTAGATAAAGCCCCAAAGGACCTGCTTATGGACATAACATTCAAGGTTTTCTCACTCTGCATGTGCTTGTCCCAACCCCACTCCATGAGTATTAAGGGCTGAGTTGGATAGGTTGTACTGAACCATTCATACTCTTATATATTTTCACCCATGACCAGTAAAACATCTTGCTGAGATGATTGACCTGTATAAAAGGTATAATTTATGAATGTAGAACAGTTAAACCAACTGGTAAACTTGGACCCACTCAGTAGACATGACTTTGAACTAATACTCGAATCATCTAAAAGGTTGGCCATCCAATGTGTGATTCGAATTGGCACTCCTGCACACCTGCTCTTCATTCATCATAAAAATTTATCCAATAAATGGAGAAAAGGAGTAAGAAGGACCTACCTCATACCAGTGATTGTGACATTAGAACGGAAGTTCTCTAAGGGCAGGGAGGGCTTCTGTCTTTGAATCTCTAGCACTAGTGGGATATAGTAGACATGTTTAATGATATTGGTTACTGACTAGCTGTGTGAGTCTGAGTTGAGTCATAACCTCTTTGAGCCTCTGTTTCCTCATGTAAAATAAAGGAGTTGGACTTGATGACTTCTAAGATTACTTCAAGCTCTAAATCTCTGGTTGATTGATTGAGGTCTTACCAAGTAACTACTTGTCGAGAAGAGGTATGTGTGCTAGTTAAAGAAATAAATTATTTACCTAAAGCTTCCTGTCTAGCTTGTCAAAGGTCAGGATGGCAAAAATCAGCTGAATTTCTTGATACTGGTAAAGAAAGTATTTCTAAAGAGTAGCTTTGCCTGTGGGGGAGTAGGTGGTGTGTGTGTGTGTGTGTGTGTGTGTGTGTGTGTGTGTGTGTGTGTGTGATGCATTTATGGGCGGATGGGGTGTAGAGAGGGTTAGGGGTTCTATAGAAAGAAAAGAAGCAGCAAGTTTAAGATTTAATCCCAGAGGGATAAAAAGGGAATGCACATTTAAATAATAAAATTCTTTTCCCCACAGAGATCCCAAGACTACAGGAACTTTTAATTATTAATCATGATTCAGAGCAAAAGGAATAAGTAACCAATAGATAATATGTGCAAAATTTTGTCAACCATAAAGTTACTATCACCATCATCATCATCTTCATCATCAAGTCAGCTCAAGTCTTTCAGCTATAAAATGAAAGCAAATAGAAGAATGAGTTAGAAACTAGAGTTCAACAATATGTTGTTTACAAGAGACACACTTTAAACAGAAAGACACACATATAAGGGTTGGAGCAGACTCTGTTATGGGGCATAAGTGAAAAAGACAATCATAATCTTAGACAAAACAAAAGTAAAAATAGAAATCATTAAAAGAGATAATCAGGGAAACTCTACTTTGATAAAAGGTACCATAAATAATGAAGTTATATAAAGAAATTTTAAAGTAAGTTTCTCTGATAAATAATTTATTCCTCAAACATATAAGGAGCTGAATCAAATTTATAAAAAAAAAAGAGGCATTCCTTAATTGATAAATAGTGAAAAGATATGAACAAGCAACAGTCAGAAGAAATCAAAGCTATCTATAGTCACATGAAAAAATGCTCTAAATTACTATTGATTAGAGAAATGCATATTAAAATAACTCTGAAGTACCACCTCACACCTATCAGAAATGACAAATAGTAGAGAGCATGTGGGAAAACAGGGACACTAATGAACTGTTGGAAGAGTTGTGAACTGGTACAATCATTCTGTAGAATAATTTCAAACTATGCCTAAAGGGCTAAAAAAACTGCCTACCTTTTGATCCAGCAATACCATTATTAGGTCTCTATCCCAAAGAGATAAAAAAAAAGAAGGGCCTATATGTATAAAAATATTTACCATAGCTCTTTGTGTGGTGACAAAGAAATGGAAATTGTGGGGTGGGGTTGCTTATCATTTGGGGGATGGCTGAACAAGTTGTGGTATTTGATTGTGATGGTATATTATTGTGCTATAAGAAATGATGAGGTGGGTGGTTTCAGAAAAACCTAGGATATATATGAACTGATGCAAAGTGAAGTTATCAGAACCAGATCATTATACACAGCAGCAGTAATATTATAATTGATGATCAAGAGATCAGAATCCTGTGGGCTTGTTTTCTTTAGTATCTCACTTTGGACATAAGTTGCATTTCAAAGAAAAAATGGGATACACTTTGTGGCAATTCAAAATAAAGACTTAGGTATTCTGATCAATGCAATGATCCAGGGCAATTTGAAAAGATTCATGAAGAAAAAACTGCTATATATCTCCAGAGAGAGAATAGATAAATTCTGAGTGCAAACTGAAGTATAATGTTTTCACTTTATTTTTTCTTACTTTTTGGTGATAGGGCTAATTTAGAAGTGTTTTACATGATTTCATATGTATAATTGATGTACTGCTTGCCTTCTCAGTGAATGGAGGAGGATCAAGGTGGAGGGGAAGAATTTGGAACTCAAAATAAAGAAAAGGATGTTAAAAATAAATAATATTTTCTTGTAAAAGAGTCAGCTCAGGTCTCATCTTCTATAGGTGGTCTTTCTTAGTCCTCCCAGATGTGAATGCCTTCCTCTATCAGATTAACTTCCATTTATTCTGTATATTTACTTGAATGTAATTATTCTGTATATTTACTTGAATGTAATTATTTATGTGTTGATTTCCCTATGAGAATGTATGATTCTTCAGGGTAAAGACTGTGTTTTAGCCTTTCTTTGCATCCCCAGAGCATGCCATAAAGCACCTGGCATATAGCAATGACTTGTTGACTGATAAAAGCCATTCTTGTGTTTTTGGACTAAAAAATGATACCAAAAGCAAATAAAAAAATCCTCTGGTTATTTGACTGAGGGGGATGGAGACCATGCAGGGAAGGGTTGAAATCTCAACATTTTCTGAACCTTACGTTTCTCTTCCTGAGACGCTGAACTCTGCTGTGAAGCCACAGGAGACAGGAGGAAAGGAAAGGGCTATTGCCCATGAGGACTCTGGGAGAGTAACCAATCCCATCATGAGGCTGCAAGTTGATGTCTCCAGGGTCATGACCGCACAGCCTATTAAAGGTTAGAACGGAAAAGACTTTTCTGCAAGTCTCCCCCTCTCCCTCCTGTCCGCCCTTTCCTTCTCCCAGTGGTGGATTTTGAGAGGTGGAAGGAAGGATGTATCAAACAGAAAGAATAAAGAACCCCTGCCATTCACCCCCACCATGCAGGCCTTGGACCTGCACGAGATTAGGTGGCGGCCGTGTGTTGCTGATTAACAGCAGTGAGTAAGAGGGAAATCAGAATCCAATGGGCTTGTTTTCTTTAGTAGCCCACTGTGGATACAAGTTGCATTTCAAAGAAAAATGGGATCAGTTTTGCGGCGATTCAGCTCACGGTCTGGGAACGGAGACAGGGGAGGGATGAAGATGGACAGAACACACATTAAAGAAACCAAATAGAGCATCAGCAGAGCTTTTAAATCATAGACTCGCTTCCTCAGGGATGACCTGTGATTCAAACGGCCGTTCAATCGTCTCTCTCTCAGTAAAGGGCTGAACCAGCCATCAATTCATAAAATTTTGAATTTTTTGAAAAATTTTGAAAATTTTGAAATCAGAATGTGTCCCATCTGTCATTTCCCATGAGTTGATAATAAGATAAGCTTACATTCCTGGAGTTCAAAGTAGGTAGACAATGGGAGAAGAAGACTAGATTGATCGGGGCGAGGACTTAGATTTCCTCTGGATAGTCGAAAGTTGAGCTGCACATAATAACAAAGGTTGAGCAGAGCATTTGACAGATATTATTTCATTGGAACCTTGGAAGGTAGGTGCTATAGGTATTATTCCTATACTCCCATTTTGCTGATGAGGAAATTGAGGTTCAGAGAAATTCAGTGACATGCCTATGGTCTTACAGATTGTAAGTTTAAGGCAGGATTCAAATTCAGGTCTTTCTCAAACCAAGTTCAGCATTTCTATCATGTTTACCAACACCTAACCTGCAATATGTGTTACTCTTAGAAGGCATAAGAAACTTGTCAAAGAGTTATGGGGAATATTTGGTAAATAGTCATATTGCATTTTTAAAATATCTTAGGAGTAGTAACAAGAAAAAAAACTCATGTATTAGAGAAATAATGGTAAGGAGATTGGGCAGAGAGGAAAAGGGATACTAAAAAAAGGAGGTGGTTGAAGGAATAATTCCTACTGATAAAAAAGAAGTGAATTAGATTTAGATACAAAGCACTTTTCACATTGAACTAGAAAAAAGTGACAGTGATTCAGTGAAAGATGTAATTTCAGATTTATTTCAAGTCAATAAAGTTTCAATTTTTTGTTGTACCTTTGGAAAAACATATCCTATTTTTATTAAATGTGCTCTCAAAGGTTTAACTCCATTTGCAACTATTTATATCTGTACATCCAGCTTTTGAGTCTCATTCTCATCAAATCCAAAGCAAAAAAGAGAAACAAACTTCAACCCCAAAAGACAAATTGGAAGCTAAACATGTTATGTGTATATCTCTTTAAAAATTACCTTCACATCTTTATTCAACTCCTCTCTGCCCACAAGTCTCAGAGGGTCATCATCTTTCCTCCAGACTCTTGTAGCAACCTCTTGCCTCAAATCTCTCTCCATTCCAGTCCATCTGACATACTGCTGCCAAAGGTGTAGATCTGCCATGTGATTCCCTCTCACAGCCTACTTCAGTGGCCTCTAGGGTAAAATAAAAACTCTTCTGTATGTTATTTAAAGCCCTACATAGCCTAGCACCATTCTATCTTTTCAAGCCCATTGGATATTTCTGCCCCTCCTGCACCCTTGGACTCAAGTCATACTGGTCTTCTCTCTGTTCTTTACATGACACTCCATCTACCATCTCCATGTCTTCACAGTGGAATGCATTCCCTCCCTCCTTCCTTCCAGCTCACAGAGTCAATCTCTGCCTTTAAGATGAAGCTCAAGCACTTTCTTCTTCATGAAGCCTTTCCTCTTTGTCCCAGCTGCTCCCTCCCCAACTATCTACTATCTACTATCTACTATCTATCTATCTATCTATCTATCTATCTATCTATCTATCTATCTATCTATCTATCCATCTATCTATCTGTCTATCTTACTGTGGTTTATACACTCTTCTTTCTAATCACTCTACTTTAGCTGGGACAAGGTTAAAAGACTGTCATCTCCCTCTGTGACCCTATCTCCTATCCTGTGCTTTCTTTGCTCTACCCCCAAGGAGCCTAGCACTATCTTGATTGCAGTGCTTCTCCAATGAGATAGTCAGAGGAACATATATTTAGCGAGCACTTTGGGGGGACCTTATAGATCAGTTAATCCACCCCCTCAGATAAAGATATCAAGGATGAGGAAGATTAAGTGAGTTGGAATTTGACTGTAATTCCTCTGACCCTATTACTAGTATTTTTCCACTACATCCCAATCCAAGGCAGTCTTCTTTGGCAGGAAAGTTTTTGGAAAAGTCCATTGGTCTAAGACCTTGAAGATGAGAGTAGGAGCAGCATGAAGGTTAATTCAGCATTAAAACCAACAAACACAGCAAGTCTCACATTATTTGAAAAGCAAAATTATTCATTTTATACCAATTTTATCTATTTTTATTCTGTATATGTTTGCACATGCCAACGTTGCCTTTTCTGGATAGAACATTAGCTCACTGAGAGCAGGTATCATTTAATTTTTCAGACCATTGCTTAACACACTGCCTAAAACATAGTAGAAATCTAATAAACGCTTTTGATTTGATTGATTGTTATAAGTCAATGAGGTTGACTAACAGTAGGTGTCCATTTCTAAGTTTATTTTAACTGCCTTTGGGCATTGCTGAGTAGCCATGGGAACTGTCCAGATCCTACCCTTTGGCATTCTGTTGCAATCTGCCCTCACCCAAAATGTGCCAGCCTCCAAAATAACCCTTTAGTCCTTCTTCCCCTCTAATTAAAACTTTTGGTGTCTCAATATTAGTAAAGTATGAATGACTAGAGGAGGTCTTTGCTAGTTCAAACAAAAGTCTAATCAGTGGAGGATCAGTCAGTGTGAGAGAGAGATTTTGGGACAAATGAGTTTTTCATTAAGTTTATTTTTCCACCTTTAAGTAAAACTGATCTGAGAAGAGGAAATAAGAAAGGATCATTTGTGGCCCCTAATTCTTTCCTCCAAATGGGTTAAGAGGAAAGGAAAGTAGGTGGAATAAAGAATGGTTCTAGGGAATTTGTCAAAGACTCCCTGGACCTGTAACTTGGCAGGACCCAGGTAATTAAGCTTCACCTTACTTTGTGAGTACTGAGTATCTTGGAGTAGGTGTTTGGGGATCTTAGTTGATAGGTATATGCAACAGTAGATTGTGAAAACCAGAACAGAATGGCTACCGGGAACATAGGGAAATGTGACTTAGAGGGAGAAATCACCATGGAGGCTGAAGATTTTAAGGTGCAATCTGGGACTCTGGTTCCAGACAGGAAATTGATTTGAAAATACTAAAGTAATATTAAACTCCTCCAAGCTTGTTCTTCTGGCAAGAAAGAAAGTTGATAGACTCAAACTCTCTTTTTTTCCTTCTCAGGGCAAGCCCTCTACGCCCTGCCTTCTGTTGGAGAAGCACAATTTGCCCCATTTCTTGGTTCCAGGCATTCTCTCTGTCTCGTATGCCAGGAACACCCTCCCTCCTCTGCTCTGATGACCACTGACTCCCCTGGCTTCCATTAAGTCCCAGCTAAAATCTCACCTTCTACAAGGAGCCTTTCTTAACTCCTCTAGTGCCTTTCCTCTGTGAATTATTTCCTATTTGTCCTGAAAAGAACTTGTTGTGCATACTTTTGTATGCATGTTGTTTCCCTAATTAGATTATAAACTCCTTGAAGGTGGAGATTGTTTTTTTTTTTTTAATCTCTTTTTGTATCCCCATCACTTAGCATAATGCTTGGCACATAGTAGGTGCTTATTAAATGTTTATTGATTGAGTGAGTCTTCCTTGATTGCAGAATTAGTCGTTTTCAGAGGCCTCAATTGTCTTAACTCACCTCAGTAGACCTCAGAAACCCTTGTTCTGTTTGTGGGAAAGCACTGTTAATTACAATGAATGGATTGCTTATCTTTTTATGCCCAATGTCAATACAGCACTGTAACAATGTTGCTTACTATTAAATGTATCCAACGATGCACCTGTTTTGACTTGTATTTGATTACAATGCTGAATTCCATTTCTCAGATAGTGTATTCCTCTACTAATAATTTTTAAAACATTAGGCTATCCAGTTGACTGTGAGCTCCTTTACTTTTCTTTATTGTTCATAGAATCTGACACATAGTAGGTGCTTAATACAATATTATTGACTGCCTGAGTAGAATGGTTAACTCCCTGAGGGCAAGGAGTTTTTTTTTCCTTTTGTTTTTGCATACTCCCAACCCTTACCCTCCAAATCTAGAAAATATAATTTAATTTAATTGGATTGACCATAGATCCAGGTACTGAATATGGGACTTTCAGTTGCTGCCATTGCTGTTAGTGTCCTCTCTGTCCTTTAAATCAACTCAAAGAACAGTGATACCACTCAGTAAGATTTGCATCCTGCAAGATGTGAAAGGAAAAGTGAGAATGATTACTCTGACTAAGCCTTCGACTTATGACAATGGTGATATAATTGAAGCATATCTATGGGGGTGGTTTATATCTCTTATGGTGCTTAAGCAAGACACTGTTGGCTGATGCAGATAGGCATAGCAAACTATTTCTTCCTTCCATTCCCCTCCAAATTGCCATATTTTAACATAGTTCTTCACACCAAATACTGTTGTGCTGGTGTTAGCTTTCAAGAGCTGATTGTTAAATTTTCAGTATGAGTGTTTCGTCTTTGGAAATTAGCAAAGGCTACAAATCAGGGCTTGATTCATTGTTTTGTCGATCATCTAGAATTAAGAAAGTTAAGAAAAAGAGATAAGTAATGAAGATAAAACTTAAATGTGTGTAGTGGGAATTATTTTTTGAGGCCTGGTTGTTATACACTTACCAGCATTCCACTGCATTAGCATCCTAGGTCATGTCAAGTTCATTTTGTATTGACCATTTATTTTCAAGAAAGAGTCCCTTCTTGATGGAAAGCATTTTGAAATTTGGGAAATAGAGAACACAGAACTACAATTACAGGGAGCGATGATTTAGGCTCTGTTTTCAAGGTCAGATTCCTTTATTTATCTTTAAATTTTATCTTTAAATATAGATTTATCATTGATTTAGGTCTTCATTTTGTTGCTTATTTTTTCTTGCCTTAAGATTTTTTTATTTTGTTTTGTTTTTAAGGTACTTAGGCTCATCACTGAATATCTCTGGATCTTCATTCTGCACTATTGCTGATGCTGAGACAAGAATTTAAGCTAAATGATGTGTAACAAGCTACAAAAGCCAGTAATCATTCAGAAACACTCTTCCCTTGATTGCTACTATGGTTCTAGTTTATATGGAAAGTCTAACCTGACTGTGTCAAATGGCTTCCATTTTTTTTTTCTCAAGCATTTGGGGTTCGAGAAAACCCAAAGCATATTGTGCCTCCAAGCACTTTTTCATTTAATTTGTTGAACTGATTTGTTTAAAAGAAAACTTAATCTGTAAGTCTATGATTCATTTATACTTAGGTCATCAAAATTTATCTTATAACAGAGATTTAGAGTCCAAGAAATATTACAAGGCTTTTTATAAACCTTTTAAACTTTTTAAAAAAGATGTTAAAAAAAAAGTAGATTTCAAATCTCACTAAAATATTTATGAAAAATCTCAATAGGCAGGGGTCCAATTTTGAGTGACCTGAGAGACTTGCATATATAATAAAATATTCCTTATCCTCTCATCTCAACCCTATCACCCACTGACAGAGAACTAGTCCCGTCTTGCTTTCTTCATAAAATCTGAAGGCAAATCCAATTTTACTTAGGACTGTGACTGTTAAAAGAAGTAATCTTACTGTTCTTGAGAAAAAAAATGGGCTCAAAATGCTATTGTAGGCAATATTATTTTTTCTCTTAAATAAAGAGTCCCAAATATGTTCTTTTGTGTTTTATGTCATTTTTAAATGATTGTTTGAATTGAACATGCAAATAACAAATTAATAAAAAACAGATTAATAAATCTATAAAAACCTAGGTTGCCATAGGTGTTGTCATTTTCCTCAATATTTTAGAATCTATTCATACCTCCTTTCATCCAAGGAATTTTTTTTTCTAAAAAGGAAGTATAGTCATCAAAACCATGGTTCCTGATCTTTGACCAAAATATTTTTGATTTTTAATTATTTCAGTATGATTTAAGAACTTTTAAACTATCTGGAATTTGGATGGTACCTTGTATTAAGATTTTAACTCTTGCCAAATTGATTTAACATAAATAACTTATTTTCATTCTCACAACAACTATTCAAAATGGATAAAATTGACACTTTAATTTCTATTTTAAAAATCAGGGAAAAGGTGCAGAGAGATTAGGTGATGGGCCAGAATGATCACATGGAAAAATAGTGGTGAAAATGTCAAGAAGAAACTCAGTAAAATGAGGATAAGTGATTTCTCATTCTATGGAACTATAGACTTCGTTCATATAGGGCACTATTTAGGGAAAGGAAAGGAATAATTTGCTAAAGCCTTTTTTTGACATTTTGACTCATTGTTTCCTGTATATAGATGAATAGTTTATTTTCCTAGAAAAATCACCTCATCTTTGATTTTCATAGGTCAAGATGACCTTATAGCCAGTAGTAAACACATCAATCCTGGAAGGCAGGGAAATGTAAAGAAAGGGTAAAATATGATAGAAAGGGTCTTAGATCTGGAGTTTTCATACTTACACCAATTAACCAGAAGACTTTAGATGACTCATTGTGATTCCCTCCTAGATAAAATAAACATAATAATTACTTGATCTTTAAGGTACTTCCAGGTCTGACATTCCATTTCCAGTATTTTAACTTCTCGTTTCCCTTAAATATACGAACTGACACTTAGCCCTTAGGACCAATATCTTACATGTAGGAAACATTTAATAGATACTTACTGCTTAGTTCACTACTGACATTTTGCATGTAATTATATTCATTTAAGTCTTGTCTTTCCTTCCCTCTCCTTTCTCCTCTCCTCTCCACGCCTCTCCTTTTCTTTTCTTCCTTCCTTCCTCATTTCTTCCCTTCCTTCCTTCTATTCTGTCCTTTCCCCAAAAAGAACGCTAAATTTTCCTTTTCTCTCTGTTTTCTCCTTGTTTTTCCTTTCTCAGTGAGGTTGAAAGTATATTGCTTTGTTAAAATACAACCTTTAGGATAACTTATCTCTCTATATTTACTAGAGGGAACATTAAGGTTCTTCCCCCCTCCCTTTTTTGATTGAAAATGTCCATTCTACTCACCTTTCCTAGCACAGGACTCCTAATTTTAACATTTTAAATGTTGCTTATAGCATGCTATACGTATCAACCCTGGTCACCAGGTCCCCTTCTTGCTTCTTAAATTGTTATAGCTAAAATGTGACCTCTTTTATTTAAATCCACAATTCATAAAGAAAATATAAGCCAATATTTATAATTAATAGCATTTGCTGTAAGTCTACAAAGATGCATGTGCAGCCTATGAGATCAGACTGACCTTTATGATTAGAATGCTATTAGTATAGCAAATGCTTTTTTATCTCATGAAGCCTGATTCAAATGCTACCTCTCTGTGAAAATCTACCCTGATTCCCCATCGAAAAGTACCGTCCTTCTCAGATCTCTAATAGAACTATTTGGCCCCTCTTTACCGCACTTATCTTGTACCTCATGTGTATCATCTGTACTGTAAATGTCTGCAGATGTCTTATTGACCCTCCCAAAAATGCAAGATCCATGAAGAAGAAACCATGAATACCCTATCAAAACTTCATATCTCTCCTAGTGCTTTACTTACACAGGTCTCTGCACCAAACTAGTAGTTAATAAACATTTTATGAAATGAATATTTCTTGATTCACATTCATTTCATTTAGCAAGCCCATTCAGGCCCTTCCTTCCAATGTCACATCACAGAGGCAGTAACATGGTAGAGTGGGCTGAGGACTGGCCTTGGATCCAAGAAGATTTATATTTAAGTGATGCTTGGGACACATGCAAGCTGTATGAACATGGGCATGTCACTCACCATGACTTAGCTGCTCACTAAGACAAAATTTAAAAAGGAAATTCCAACTACATTTGTGGAAGCAGTTTCTATGTCAGGAAATCTCCATATCAGTGCCTGTGATAGTATACAAGAGGAGTACAAACTATGCGTGATGGGCATTCACACATCTGGCTTGAGGAGTAAGAGATGGCTTCATGAGGAAGGCAATGGTTAAGCAGGATCTTGAAGGATGAGAAGATTTTCAGTTGTAAGAGATTGAAGGGAGAAATCTGGTTATAGAAAATGAAAAAGTAAAGAAAGACATTGAGGAAATTTGTGATTTGTTCATTAAACAAAAAATAGATTTTTCCAATCAGAGTATGTGATGGGAATGGTGGAGGGGAAGAGTATGAGATAAGCCTAGAAAAATCACTTGAAGCCAAGTTGTAGAAAATTTTGAATGCCCAGTTTAGAATTTTGATGAGAAGAGATGACATATTCAATAAGCAGAATTCTTCCAACAAAGAAGGGCTGGATTCTTTTTCAGTAATGACCATAAGAAATGAGAGGTGTGTCAATGCAGGGAAACAAAGTTTCCAAAAACTTGATGACACATCAGTCTAATATCATAAAAGTTAGGCTTCTTGGCAATTAGGTGGCATCATGGAGAGAGAGCTGCATTTGCTTCAGACAGTAATTGTTTCACCATAGGTAGGTAACCTATGTTACCTCCTAAGCTCTGCGAACCTCAATTTCCTTATCTACAAGTGGGTATAATACTACTTATCGCAAAGGAAAGTTGTGAGAAAAAAATGAGAAAACGTAAAGAGTTTTACAAACCTTTAAGTGCTACATCTATTCTAGTAATTAGTTATAACACTAATCATTAGCATTATGATTAATGTCAATAATTAAAAATAATGCTTGCTATTATTATTCCCAGAACAAAGTATTTCCACTGTCTTAAAAGAAATCTCAAGTGACACTAAATATCTGATCACAGACAAAGTTTAGCTTGGTATTATTGTAACTGTAGTGGTCAGGTCAGAAAATTGTCTTCAGCTCAAAGGTAATAGATTTGAAAGGGAGAAAGGGATAATCATTTATTAAGTACCTATTATGTAATATGCACTTTATTTTCAAAATACTTTATAAATATTGTCTCATTTGATTCTCACAACAATCGCCCTATCAGGTGGGTATTATTAGTATCCTCATTTTATAATTCAGGAAACTGAGACTGACAGAAGTCAAGTGATTTAGCTCTAAAAGGAACCTTCAGGATCATTCAACACAACTCCCTCATTTTACAGGTGGGGAAAATGAGCCCCAGAAAGCTGAGATGAATTGTCTAAAGTCACACAAATACAAAGTGTTAAAACCTCAGGTTTGCACCCACAAACTCCAAATTCAGTGCTCTTTCCACTGTAACAGGAAGCTCATCAGATTTACTGGAGACTGACTGCATAATTTTAGTTCCAACTTGTTTGAAAAGAAAGAACACAGAGCACATCTCCAAAGGTGGGCTGTCCACACCAAACAACCCTCATCTTTGCTTTTTTTTCATACTGATGAGGCACTTCCTATTAGAGATGGAAAATTTTCTGGAAATTTCAAAACCATTGTGGGGAAAAAGTTGTGGGTTTTTTTGTAAACAATTTTAAATAACAAATCTTGGGGGAAAGCTGAAATGTCTTTGATACTTGTTATTTCAGTGCTCTTTAAGTTCCACTTAAAAACATTTAGTTTACACACAAACATACATACATATATATATATATATATATATATGTGTATAAATACACACACACACACACACATATATATAAATTTAAGGACCCACACATATAAAATTCTACAAATATTGCTTTTAATATCACAAGGTTTGATATCATAAAACATAGTTTCCTCAGACAACAATTAGATCTATACTAATTGAATTTTCTTTTCAAATTTTTCTTATAAAGGTATAAGCTGTTCCTAAGCTAAGGGATCCAGCATTTTTCTTTTAATTTTACCACTTTATACAAGACAAAATTTTGGGAAAGGGAAGGGAAGAGAAGAAATATTTATTGCCTACTTTGTGCCAGTCACTGTGTTAGGAATTTAAGAAATATTTCTCATACTTCCTTGGTTAGGTAGGTACTATTATTATTCCTTTTTTAAAGTTGAGATAACTGAGGCTGACAGAGAGATTCAATGACTTGTGTGGGATGTGAAGATTGCTTTGAATTCAGTTATTTCTGTCTTTAGACCAAGGAATTATCCACAGTCAAGTAATATAAATCTAACTGTATTGTCATTATTCTCCTCTACTGTGTCAAGAAGAAAACACTTACTTTCACAAAAACTGAGAAAAGGCCACCAACACAGGAAAGAAAACCTCCTCTGAATGTCCAAATCGTTGAATATGACTTGATCCAAGGGATTTTTGGCTAGCTAGACTTATCTTTAGAGTTTTCACTTCTGACATTTTGAAACGCTTCTTAAAATATTCTTCACATCCTTCTGACATTTTGCTCAGGAAGAGACCCTTCGACATATTAATTTACTTCTGATTTGGTGTAAGCATTTTCAAATGACCTGATTTCTTTCACATATATAGAGCAAAAAAGCAATCTGAAGTAGGAAGGAAATAAGGGCCCAAGACTTTGGACATGGCTTTTCGGGAGAATGTGCTTGGCAGAAACCCAGTCAAACATCTGAGACAGTCTGTATTCAGTATCATCTGAACGTTCCTTTCTACTATTCATTCCCAAGAGTCTAGCCTGTTTTGCAATCTGGTCAAATGTAGTAACATTGCTGTCAACACTTCTATTTCTATCTTTGGGTCTAGGACACCTGGTTCAATTCAAACCTTTCTATTTTCCCTCTTTGTCTCATAGACTGCTCATTCTTTTTCCAATTCAGGGTCCTGTCCTCAGCCTTCTACTAGCTCTACATTCTCTCTTGGGTAATAATATGGTTCCAATTATTGGCTCTATACAGAGAAATGCCAGATCTTTTTTTCCAGCTATCACATCTTTTCAGTGCTCCTGTCCCATATCTCCAACTACGTACAGGATAACTCTAACCAAAGCAGCATTTCAAACTTGATGTGTCTTTCACTGA
This sequence comes from Bettongia penicillata ogilbyi, assembly GCA_023548195.1. NCBI lineage: Eukaryota > Metazoa > Chordata > Mammalia > Diprotodontia > Potoroidae > Bettongia > Bettongia penicillata. The sequence continues at coordinate 4,687,581 of JAJHZJ010000713.1, forward strand.
ACTTACTACCTTTCTTCCCAAAATGAGTTTTTTCTTTTAACATCTTTGTTTATTAGAGTGTACTCCAGGGCTCTGTTGCTCATATGATCAGGAATTTGTCCACTCCTCAATTTCATCTAATCTAGGTTTAAGAATGAAATGATTTTTTTTATGATTGCCCTACATTGGCTTGCTGTACTTTGTTTAATAACCTGGAGGTGAGGGAATGAACAAGTGACTAAGGGCAGTATAATGTAATTAGCTATAACCGGAAAGATTTGTTTCTAACTTCATTATCATTAGAGTAGAGGCACATACTGAAAATATCATTTCTATTTTTTCCTTACATATTCTATGACAGTAGACTACTTGGGAGCTTGCTTCCCCTCCAACCCACATTTTCACTGACCACATGGATCCCGCAGAAGGTAGCTATTACCTTCAAAGTATCTTTGGGTCTACACTTCTAAAATTATAATTTATTGTCTCCCAACTATGTGCTTATCAGCTAATAGGCTACCCAGTAGACACAATTACCTCAAAGCAAAGCCATTGAAAATGTGATAGCTTTGGGTGTCATGTAAAGTATAGAGTCGACCAGCTGTTACTTGACATTTTCTGACCCTTCCTTCATGCTGACTACGGTAAAGGGTAATCTTTCTCAGGCCTTTCTTCTCTTCTCCCAGGGTAGGGGCTTTGTGATGGTGGTTGAGAGTGAGAGTATGACCTTGACTTGGTCACTTTTCTTTTCTTTCTTTCCCTTCCTTTAGCTCTGCTTTCTCTGGGGAATTGACCAGTCATAACCTCTTAGAACAATTTTCTTGCTTTTTAGCATGGCGCAATATGATGCCTCTCAGGTTCATGTAAACCTCTTCTCTACTTTTTATGGAGTTAACATCAGATGGAAAAAGTGATTCTCATAATCATGATAACTCAAGCCTCTCAATTAAGAAAATTCTTAGCATTCAGACAGAGATTTGGCTTCTCCGCTATAATTTACATTTTTGAGTTTGGATTTCTCACTAACTCCTGCTCTTGACAGTTGAAGCAAGATCAGGATACAGGAAACATTTAGGTACAACAAGCCTGCAAAGTATACTACAGTGTTTGCTAATGGACAGGTATAGGATGGATGGAGTTGTGTAGAGAGCAGATCTCTAATGCAACTTCTCTTAGTTCTTGAAGAGGTGAGTATGAAGCCTGATTTACTGTGCTTTGAGATGACTGCAGAGCCCCAGGGACCCACCTTGATCTCTCCTTTCTCTGTTGCCTCTCTACTCTTCTTTTACTTTCTCTTTTTGGGTTTTTTTTTGTCAATTACAGCCACTATGTGGTCAATGCTTTCTGATTCACTCATTAAATTCCAGGTGAAATCTTGAATGTCATTATCTCCCTGTTCCTTTAAAAAAATTATTTCAGTCTCCTCTCTTGCAGGCTGTGTGAGTCTCTTTTCAAAATTTCAGGGGTGACTCAAAGCCCTCTTTTGCTTAAAGATCACAATAGTCCAAATCAATTTCAGGCTTCTGAAGGACTGATTATACATCTGAACAACAAATCTCAGAATGTCAATCAGTTCTCAAATATCTGTTACATTAAGATGACATGGTAAATGTATCATCTACAAAACATTCCCCACATAAACATGATGCGTATTCTCCTACAAAAACTCACAGTCTCATTGGGAAGAGTAGGTACAAACTTAGTTTACTATGATTGTGAGGCACAAACATAGAAAACATGAGTGGCCGAGACAACTCACTTCTTGTGTCCTTGTACAAATCATTGAATCTCTCTGGGCCTCAGTTTCCTTATCTGCAAAATAAGGTTATTGGATTCAATGGTCCTTAAGGTCTCTTCCAAGTACCAATCTATGACCCAGTGAGTCCATCGTCTCTCACTGCAGGACTCCGATGTCCTTTTTCTTTTCTTGGTATCCTCACACAGCTTCCTCCTGGAATAGGATCTCTGTGGAGGTAAATCACTTATGCTTGAACCCATGGCCTGCTCGTCCTTATAACTCAGCTTCTAATCACCAGGGCTAACACTTCTTTGAGTCTGTGGTTGGCTCTATGCTATCATTTAAAGGATCATACTTTTGGAAGCTGCATGCTTCTCTGTCTTTCTCTTTTCTGTGTCTCTCTCTGTCTCTGACTCCATCTCTTTTTCTCTGTCTCTGTCCGTATTACTGCTCCTCTCTACCTCTTCCTCTGTTTTTGTGTCTGTCTTTTTCCTCCCTACTAGATATGGTGTCTTCTTTTGGGAAAATAGCTACCCTAGAGAGTTCTATAGCTGGGAATGGTGAGGGAGGAGAGAGAAATTCCACCTTGCTGCCCCTCTGGTAGAGGAGTTGGGGTCATCCTGCAGAAAGCTGTTTTATGCCTAGTCTCTGTTGATTGTTTACAGGGTTGGTAAATTTCTCTTTTTAAAGGCCACCAGGGGCATGGCTGATCTTTGGAAAGCCAATAGTAAATTGCCTTTTTTTATCCCACTAAATTTTTTTCTTCACACTTTGTAAAGGAACATTAGGGTACAGATATTTTTTGTTGTTTGTTTTCTATACTTTAACACATGAACACCTTCTCACATTCTTACTTCTGGTATCTGCCCTTTTTATTTTATGTTTGCATCCACAGGTCTGGGGGAAAGAGAAGTCGACACAAATCACTAAACTGGACTCTTTAAGATAACCTTTCTCTAGTGTCTGGTGATGATGAACTGGTCCAGAAATGTGGTCTTAAACTTCATTCCCACAAGTGAGTTTTTATGACAGTCATTTGTTTCATCCTTCTTTTCATTCTATTTTGGAATCTTAGTTATTTAATGTTAATGAAGGCTAGCATTTGTATATATCTTTAGGGTTTGTAAATGCTTTGCATATATACTTACTCATTTAGCTTTCATAACAGTCCTGGGAAGTAGGTGCTATTATTATCCTCAATTTGGAGATGAGAAAGATAAAGCAGATAAGAATTTAATTAACTTTCCCAGGGTCAAAGAGCTACTAAATTTCTGAGGCAAGATTTAAAATGGAGTCTTCTTTTAAAATAATATTTAATTTTCCCCTAATTACATAAAAGCATTTTAAAATATTTTTTAAATTTTGTTTTCCAGATTCTCTCCCTTCTTCCTTCCCCAAGATGATAAGCAACCTGATATTGATTATACATGTGCAATTATATAAAACACATCTCCATATTAGCAACTTTGTGGAAGAAAACTCAAAAAGAAAGAAAAAAGGAAAGGAAGGAAGGGAGAAAGAAAGAAAGAAAGAAAGAAAGAAAGAAAGAAAGAAAGAAAGAAAGAAAGAAAGAAAGAAAGAAAGAAAGAAAGAAAGAAAGAAAGAAAGAAAGAAAGAAAAAGAAAGAGAGAAGAAAGAAAGAGAGAAAGAAAGAGAAAAAGAAAGAAAAATAAAGAAAAATAGAGAAAGAAAGAGGGGAAAAGGGAAAAATAGCATGCTCCAATCTGTATTCAAACTCCATAAGTTCTTTCTCTGGAGGCAGATAATATTTTTATTCATCATTCCTTTGGGATTGTCATATCATTTTATTGCTGAGAACAGCCAAGTCATTCTCAGTAGTTCTTCACACAATATTACTGTTACTGTTTACAATGTTCTCTTCCTTCTGCTCACTTTACTCTCTATCAAGCTCAAATTTTCTTGACCTTGCAGATCCTTTAGTTATTCATTGCATTCTTTGAATGCAAGTAAGTCCCTTTTTATGTTTGATAAATTTAATAGTAGGCAGCCAGTAGATAGATCATTGAGTCTGGAGTTAGAAGGACTTGAATTCAAGTGTGACCTCAAACACTCAGTAGCAATATGACTCTGGAAAAGTCACTTAATCCCTGTCTGCTTCAGTTTCCTTATCTGTAAAATGGGAGCTCTTTTATGATTCATTCAATTTCTTTTTTTAAAGACAGGGTTATTTAAGTATTTTATTTCTCTTTCTGTTAATCTGGAAAATTTATGTTTTTGTAAATGTTCATCCTTGGCATATAATTGAGCAAAATAGCTTCTAATAATTGTTTTAATTTCATCTTCATTGGTGGTGCATTCACCATTTTTTATTTTTGATAGCAGTAATATTTTATAATTTTTATTTAATTTTTTATTTTTTAATCAGATTAACCAATGAGTTATCTATTTTATTGTTTTGCTCATAAAACAAGCTCCAAGTTTTACTTGTTAGTTCAATGGTTTTCTTACTTTCAATTTTATTAATTTCTCCTTTGGTTTTCAGGATTTTAAATTTTGTGTTTAATTGGGTATTTTTAATTTGTTCTTTTTTTAGTTGCATCTTCAGTTCATTGATCTGTTCTTTTTCTATTTTATTGATGTAAGTATTTAAGATACAAATTTTTTTCTAAGTACTGCTTTGGCTGTATCCTATAAGTATTGGCATATTGTCTCATTGTTGTCATTTTCTTTAGTGAAATTATTGATAGTTTGTATGACTTTTTCTTTGATCCACTCATTCTTTAGGATTAGATCATTTACTTTGCATTTAATTTTTTAATTTTTATTTATTTAACTTTTAACATTCATTTTCACAAAACTTTGGGTTCCAAATTTTCTCCCCATTTGTCCTCTCCCTCACCCCAAAGCACCAAGCATTCTAATGGCCCCTATCACCAATCTGCCCTCTCTTCTATCATCCCTCCCTTCCTTTGTCCCCATCTTCTCTTTTGTCCTGTAGGGCCAAATAACTTTCTATATTACCTGTATTTATTATTTCCTAGTAGCAAAACACTACTTAACAGTTGTTCCTAAAACTTTGAGTTCCAACTTCTCCCCATCCTTCCCTCCCCACTCATTCCCTTTGGGAAGGCAAGCAATTCAATATAGGCCATATCTGTGTAGTTTTGCAAATGACTTCCATAATAGTCATGTTGTGTTTGACTAACTATATTTCCCTCCATCCTATCCTGCCCCCCATTGCTTCTATTCTCTCTTTTGATCCTGTCCCTTCCCAAGAGTGCTGACTTCTAATTGCTCCCTCCTCCCATTGCCCTCCCTTCCATCATCCCCCCCACCCTGCTTATCCCCTTCTCCCCCACTTTCCTGTATTGTAAGATAGGTTTTCATCCCAAAATGAGTGTGCATTTTATTCCTTCCTTTAGTCGAATGTGATGAGAGTAAACTTCATGTTTTTCTCTCACCTCCCCTCTTTTTCCCTCCACTGAAGAGTCTTTTGCTTGCCTCTTTTATGAGAGATAATTTGCCCCATTCCATTTCTCCCTTTCTCCTGCCAATATATTTCCCTCTCACTGCTTAATTTCATTTTTTTAAGATATGATTCTATCCTATTCAATTCACCCTGTGGTGTGTGTGTGTGTGTGTGTGTGTGTGTGTATGTGTGTGGTGTGTAGTCCCACCAACTACCCAGATACTGAAAAGTTTCAAGAGTTACAAATATTGTCTTTCCATGTAGGAATGTAAACAGTTCAGCTTTAGTAAGTCCCTTATGACGTCTCTTTGCTGTTTACCTTTTCACACTTCTTCTCATTCTTGTGTTTGAAAGTCAAATTTTCTTTTCAGCTCTGGTCTTTTCATCAAGAATGCTTGAAAGTCCTCTGTTTCATTGAAAGACCATATTTTCCCCTGAAGTATTATACTCAGTTTTGCTGGGTAGGTGATTCTTGGTTTTAGTCCTAGTTCCTCTTTGAGGAACTTAATGTAGAAGCTGCTAGATCTTGTGTTATCCTGATTGTATTTTCACAATACTGGAATTGTTTCTTTCTAGCTGCTTGCAAGATTTTCTCCTTGACCTGGGAGTTCTGGAATTTGGCCACAATGTTCCTAGGAGTTTCTCTTTTTGGATCTCTTTCAGGTGGTGATCAATGGATTCCTTCAATACTTATTTTGCCCTTTGGTTCTAGAATATCAGGGCAGTTTTCCTTGATAATTTCATAAAAGATGATGTCTAGGCTCTTTTTTTGATCATGGTTTTCAGGTAGTCCCATAATTTTTAAATTGTCTCTCCTGGATCTACTTTCCAGGTCAGTTGTTTTTCCCATGAGATATTTCACATTTTCTTCCATTTTTTCATTCTTTTGGTTTTGTTTGGCGATTTCTTGGTTTCTCAGAAAGTCATTAGACTCCATCTGTTCCATTGTAATTTTGAGAGAACTATTTTCTTCAGTGAGCTTTTGAACCTCTTTTTCCATTTGGCTCATTCTGCTTTTGAAAGCATTATTCTCCTCATTGGCTTTTTGAACCTCTTTTGCCAATTGAGTGAGCCTATTTTTCAAGGTGTTATTTTCTTCAGCATTTTTTTGGGTCTCCTTTAGCAAGGTATTGACCCATTTTTCATGCTTTTCTTGCATCTCTCTCATTTCTCTTCCCAGTTTTTCCTCCACCTGTCTAACTTGATTTTCAAAATCCTTTTTGAGCTCTTCCATGGCCTGAGCCTATCGAATATTTATTTTGGATGTTTGGGATAAAGAAACCTTGACTTCTATATCTTTCTCTGATGGTAAGCATTGTTCATCATCATCAGAAAGGATGGGAGGAGATATCTGTTCACCAAGAAAGTAAACTTCTATGATCTTATTTTTTTTTCCCTTTTCTGGGCATTTTCCCAGCCAGTGACTTGACTTCTGAGTGTCCTTTCCACACCCACCTTGCCTCCCGTTCCACCCAGCTAGTGCTTGGGGGCTGAGATTCAAATGCTGATTCCCAGTCTCAGGACTTTCTGTGGGGGCAGAGCTGCTATTCAATGTACTTTTGGCACCTGTGGGTGGAGGGACCTTCCAGGCTGCTGGAGATTCTGTCCCAAAGCCTGCTCGGATGTCTCAGATCTGCTCCTCTCTGTGACAGTGAGGCCAAGGCAGGGCTGGGTTCCACTCGGGGTCCAGTGCACGATGGACCTTTGGTGTCAGTTTTTCAGGTCTCTCTGGAACAGATATCTCCTCCACTCCATTGTTGTGTGTCTTCTACTGCTCCAGAATTTGTTGGGAGTTCTTCTTTACAGATATTTTATGGGCTGTGGGTTAGGAGCTAGCATATGTGTATCTTTCTACTCCACCATCTTGGCTCCTCCCCCTTGCATTAATTTTTATAATCTGTGTTCCTATAGCCCTTTATTGAATGTATTTTTACATGATGGTCTGAAAAATATGCATTTAATATTTCTTCTTTTCTGCATTTTTTTGGTGAGAATTTTATGCTCTAATACATGGTTAATTTTTGTAAAGGTGCCATGTGTAGTTGAGAAAAAGGCATTCTTTCTTTTCCCATTCAATTTTCTGTATCATAACTAACTTTTCTGTATCAAACTAACTAACAATTTTCTGTATCATAACTAACTTTTTGAGAATTCTATTCATTGTTTTCTTTTTTGTTTATTTTATTATTAGATTTATCTAGTTCTGAGATGGAAATGCAGATGTCCCTCACTAGTATAGTTTTACTATTTCTTACTGTAATTCGTTGAACTTTTTCTTTAAGAATTTGGATGCTATGTCATTTGGTGCATATATCTTTAGTGGGGCATGTGGCATGTTCAGGGAGGACTAGCATCTTTGATGTGAGGGCAACTGAACCCTTTTCAGGGCTGCTCATCTGCCTTTGGTGTCCACCTTTTATTGAACCCTCACTTGTGGCTCTAAGAAACTATAATATGTGTAGCAACCTCACCCCAGTAAAACAATCTTCGCAAATGGGTTAAACCATGTTAAGGGTAATGAATACACCTAAAACTTGTTGGTGAGTTAGAGAGACGTATACTTTAAGCATGTCAAGACTTCCTCCAGTCCAACCACGTGCTGTGAAGTACTTAGAACTTGGAGAGACATTGTAGATGCCAAGGTCATCTACTGCCTCTTGGGTCATTGTGAGTCATATTGATTTTTGTCTTGCAAGTCGAGTTTAATGACTCAGAAAAAAAAGAGTAAGGCTGATGACTTTGTGCAACTCTATCTGACTGAAATCCAATTCACACACAAGTTAAGACATCATCCCATAATGTCATAATGTCATTGGTCCACATTGAAAATGAAGAAAAAGCATCTTTAGTATTGATGTTACTTTACTAATCTATAATATCTTTTAGTGAAATGTAGTTTTTTCCCCTCATCTCTTTTAATCAAGTCCCACTTTTATTTTGCTTTTGTCTAAAAATTATGACTGCTGTCCCTACTTTTTTGTTTTTATGTTGACTGAAGTATGATAGATTCTTCTTCAGTACATTGTTTTTATTCTGATGGTGTCTCTCTGTTTTAAGTGTTTCTTGTAAACAACATATTGTTGGATTCTGGTTTCTAATTCATTGTGGTATCTGCTTCTGTTTTATTAGTGAATTCATCTCATTCACATTCACAGTTGTGATTACTGTGTATTTCCCTCCATTCTATTTTTCCCATTTATCCTCTCTCTCCCTATCTCTCTCTCTCTCTCTCTCTCTCTCTCTCTCTCTCTCTCTCTCTCTCTCTCTCTCTCTCTCTCTCTCTCCCCCCTCCCTCCCTCTCTTTCACCCTTTCTCTCTCTCTCTGTCTCTGTGTCTTTCTCTCTCTCTCTTTCGCCCTCCCTCTCTCTGTTTCTTCCTCTGTCTCTCTCTGTCTCTGTGTCTTTCTCTCTCCCTGTCCAGTCTCAAACGTCTATTTTGCTTCTGACCACTGCCTCACCTACTCTTTCCTCCCTTCTCTCAGCCCTCCCCCTTTTATCTTCCTCCCTTTCCACTTCTCTGTTGGGTGAGATAAATGTCTGTACTCAGCTGAATGTGTATGTTATCCATCCCTTGAATTGATTCTGAGAGTAAGGTTCTGGTGTTGCCAGTTACATCCCTTCATTTCTTTTTGACTGTAAAAGCTCTTCCTTGCATGTCTCTTCTATGTTAATTTCCTGAATTCCTCCACTCTTTTCCTCCCCCCCACCTACCCAATGCATCCCTCTTTCTCCCTCCTTCATTAAAAAATGTCACCTCATCATAGTCCACTCATACTTATGCCTTCTGTCTATATAAACTTATAACTATTGATAAAGTTCTTGGGAGCTAAAAGTATCATCTCTGCATATAAGAACATAACCAGTTTAATTTTATTGACTCCCTTATGATTTCTCTTTCCTGTTTACCTTTCAGTTTCTCTTAAGTCTAATATTTGAAAACCAATTTTTCTATTCATCTCCTACCTTTTCATTAGAAATACTTGAAAGTTCTTTATTTCATTAAATATTATTTCCCCCTTGAAGGATTATACTCAGTTTTGTTGTATATGTTGCTCTTGGTTGTAATCTGACCTCTTTTGCTTATCATATTCCAATAGTTGAATGAATGTGGAAAGTGTAAATTTTGTGCGATCCTGACTGTGGCTCCTCTATATTTGCATTGTTTCTTTCTGGCTTCTTGAAATATTTTCTCCTTGATCTTGAAACTCTGGGATTTGACTACAATATTCCTAGAAATTCTCATTTTGGGATCTCTTTCAGGAGGTTATCAGTGGATTCTTTCAATTTCTATTTTACCCTCTGATTCTAGGATATCAGAGCAATATGCCTTAATAATTTTTTGAAATATTATATTTAAGATCATTTTTCATGGCTTTCTGGTAGACAAATAATTCTTAACATTATCTCATCTTGATCTATTTTCCAGGTAAATTGTTTTTCCAATGAGATATTTCACAATTTTTTATTCTTTTGACTTCATTTTATTGCTTCTTGATATTTTACAGTCATTATATTCTATTAGCCTAATTCTAGTTTTAAAGAAATTTTTAATGAACTTTTATACTTTTTTTTCATATTTGGCCAATTCTAATTTTTAAAGAGTATTTTCCTTTGGTAAATTTTTGTATATCTTCTTCCATTTGGCCAATTCTGTTTCTAAGGATTCTTGTCTTCAATGGATTTTTGCATCTCTTTGACATTTAGTCCTTGTCACCAAAGTAACATTTTAGAGTTGGGTTCTTTTTTGTTGCTTGCTCATTTTTTCCAGCTTATTTATTGACTTTAAACTTTATGTTAAATTTAGGCTTTGCTCCCAGGTTGGAGGGGATAGTATTGAAAGATTAGATTTAGATTTTGTTGCTGTTGTTGCTGCTGGCTGTTCTCAGAGGTAGTTCTGTGGTTCTGCAAATTTTCAGTGTTTCCAAGAAGAGGAACAGTCACTACTCTCCTGGCTTTTTATTTGGTCTTTATCCAAGAAGGGACATTGTTCTGCCTGTAGCTGCAAGTACTGGTACTCCTCTTGGCCCTGGAGCTGTGACCAATTCCCCTCCTTGTGAGTGACCACAAGCACTCTCCTCCATCCTAGAACTGTGACCACAGCACCTGCTCCTCTGTGGTCACTGCTCTTCACCCTTGAACTATGACATGGACCTGGGTCTGGGCAATGCAACAGGATCCTGAACCCAGTGCCAGCTAAAGGTCCTCTGTAGTACCTCTCTATCTAGTTGTCTGACCTATATGTGTGCAGAGATCTCCTGAAATTCCTGCTGCTGCTGTTTCAGCATCCTCCAAGACCTGTTGCTGGTGTTGTCATAGCTTGGCTGCTGTGTTTCTGATCCAACCAACATCACCGTGTGATCAACCTTTCCTGATGACCTTAGTTGTCTTGGGCTAGAAAATTTTTTCATTTCCACCTAGAATTTAGGTTAAAGTGTCATTTTAAAGTTATTTGGAGGGGAATTTGATAGAGTTCAGATGAGTTCCTCTACTCCATTTCTCTATCCTTAATCACTGTTTCTTGAATTAAATTTGTTATGGATCCAAGACATTTATAATAGTCATATATTGTTGACAATGAAAAAATTCCCCTTTCTTGATATTTTTTCACTTTTTTATTTCTTTCAGCTCGAAAATTTATGAAAATTCTCAAGAGTTGATTCTTATCTGAACTATTTTATAAGGAGTACCTGGCAAGAACATTGTGTGATTCCTATGCAGTGATTACTCAATAAATTGGCTTTATAATGATCAGGGAATTGTATAGTTGAGGTCAGAAGACATTACAGGATCATAAGATTAGAAGTAGGAGGTAACTTAGAAACCATAAATTTCACTCCCTCATGGTACAGAGGATGAAACTGAATCCAAGAAATCCAATCTTGTTCAGTTGAAATGTGTCTTATTTTTTGAGTACATCTATCCATGTTTCTTGAAGAACTTTGTTGTTTTATAAAAGCACAAAGGACATCTACACTCTGCTACATTGAATGCTGCTACTGTTTCATTTCTGCATTTTATTCTTTGCATTTTTCACCCCACTTCTACAAAACAGCAGCTGTATCATGAGTAGATCTGACATGTCCCATAACTTTTTTTCTTCTACGGCTCTTTTGGAAACTGTCCAGTCTGATGATGTCATAAAAAAGCAAGTTTAGGCCCTGGGAGGTACATCCTGTTGCAATCCATGCTAGATCTTCCTCTCCCAGGCAGCAAAACAAATACTTAATCATCTCGTATCTTCAGTCAAACTTTTCATACTTTGTAGCTGATATACTTGGCTCTCTCCATTCCTTCCCCATTTCAGTGTGCTTCTGTAAAGAAGTTACAGTGTGAATAGTTTTAAATCTCTTATCCCATATGTTTGTCCATCTTCAAAATGACAAGAAAGTGTGCTTCATGGATGTTATTACCTCTGCATATTCTGACTCCCAGATAGGGTTGCCAAAAGAATATTAACTAGTCAGAGCTCTTTAGCATGGGGCTTTGCCCCAAGGTCCCAACATCCATAAGTAGGGCATACTTCCTCTCTGTAGGGGTTTGCTTTCCCCTATAACAACTACCATTCTTTTTTCTCATACAGCTCACCCTACCATCACACAGCTGCCATTTCCAATATCCTGACATAGTAGTACCCATGTCTTAGGATCTTTTTTCCTATTAGTCCCTCTGGATGAAAGGGCTGGACCATACCCTTTACTGGAATGACTGCACTCCCAGTCAGGTTGTCTTCTGTACTCCTCCTCCTCCTCCTTTCATTTTGTGGGGAGGGGATTTAGGGTAAAAAATCATCAGGCATTGTTGTTTGATAACTTCTATAATTATCTTTAAATTCAATTTTAATTCACTAAGGAATTAGGGGTGGACTATGTTTGAAGCACTGTTCTAACTGTTCGGAGAGATATGAAATTTAGATTTTCTATTGGGGAGCAACGTAATGCAAATAATGAATATTATAATGAAATAATGAAAAGTAGAATTGATTTATATCATAGCTCTCTCCTACTGTGACACTGATCAAGACGGTTGGCCTCTTTGAGCATCAGTTTCTACATCTGTACAATAGGGATAGTGGTACTCCGTCAACCTTACAGGATTCCTGACCAGGAAAACATTTTGCAACCATTAAAAAACTATAACTGTGAATTATTATTATAAAATAGTAATAATTCCATATTTATATCATATAATAATAATATAAAGAATATCATGCCAGGAGAGGGAATGGTCTAACACTTTCTTTTCTGATGTCTGTTAGAAAGAAACTAGGCAACCACTCTGACTGGGTTAAATGTGTCTATGTTATCTAATCTCTACTGAGCACTCACTTCCACAAGGCAACCTTTTTTATCCTTTCCTAAATGTTTCTCTACAATGTGTCCTACAACAGCTGTTTCAAATATTCTATTATCTCCTCAAGTCTTCCACACCACCATCCTCCTTCCCTTCTCAGAAGGCTAAAAGACCTTATACTTTACTGAAAAAAGACTTCTTCTCTCCTAACATATATTTGTAAACCTATTGACATCACCTATATTCTCTCTTTGTTTATACTGATTTCTTGTTATGGTGGAACCCTCTACTTAGCCCCAATATCAGCTCTACCTGCCACCTATAAAGCTTACTCCTTTGATTTCTCCCAGAATCTTATCTTTAGTTTCTCCATATCTACTGGTCCTTTTCTTGTTGCTTACAAAAATTCCCAGGTCTCTCTCTTCCTAAAACAAACCAAACAAAACACTTTCACTTGACCCCATCATCCTCTTAAACCATCATACTTATATCTCTTTTCTCTTTCATACTACAATCTCTCCATATTTACTGGAGTCATTCCTGTTGTCTACAGTGTCCAGATCTCTTCTTTCTTTATAAACAAACAAAAAATCCTTTGCTTGACTCTATAATCCCCTTAAAGGATCATTCTCTATCTCTTTTTCTCTCCCAAACTAGATACAGAAAAATATAACTATACTACTTGTCTTTACTTACCTCTTCTCATTGAGGTTCCAATCACTTGCAATGTGGTATCTATCTAGTATCACTGATGACAACTGCAACTTCTCTCTTCAAAATCATCCATTATTTTTTAATTGCCAGATTGTGTCTTTTTCCTTCAGTTTTCAACCTTACCCTCTCTGCAGCTTCTGACTTGTTTCCTACTCATTCATCATGGATTCTCTCTTCTCTGTGGGTCTTTATGTTTGTTCTTTCTTTGTTATTCTTTAACCCATTTGGCCACTCATTGCTCTCTTGTTGGACCATCACCTATGCCCTGTCTCATAATGGTGGTTGTATACCAGTGTTTTGTCCTAGCTCTTTTTCTGTTCTCTCTCTAAAATCTATCAGTGATTTCATCAGTTTCCAAAGATTCTCTTATTCAGATGACCACAAGATCAGGATTTGTCCCATACTGAATACTCCCTACTGGACATTTTCAATTAGTTGTTCCATAAACATCTCAAACTTGTGCCCAAAGCATAACTCATGATCTTTCTTTTCTATCCCAACCCACTCCCCTTTCTGACTTTTTTCTTATTCCTGTTGAGGACATTATCATCCTTCTAGTCATATAGGATTTGCAAATTTGGAGTGATTTTGAATTCCTCATTCTCTGTTATCCCCCACATCCAATCAGTTGCCAAGTTTTGTCAGATCTACTTGTATAACATCTTTCACATTTAACCTTTCTTCTCCCTTCACATGTCTGTGACTCTGGTTCCAACCTTATTGATGCTTTTGTGGATTATTACAACAACCTTTTAATTGGGCTCTCTTTTCAGATCTCCCCGATTCCAACTTATCCTCCACACAGGTGACTAAAAGGATAAATACCTTGCATAGGTAATTCTCTACTAGTACCCCACTCTCCTTTTTACACCCATATACTCACACATACTTGCTATTCACAAACTATCCACAAAAGGTGGTATATATGTATATATCAGTGTATATATATATATATATATGAATATGTATACATATATATATATATATATATATATATATATATATATATATATATATATATATATATATGCACATGAAACTCCCACATATTTTTTTAGTCCCGAAGAGGCATTTGCACACAGGAATGGATTTTCCCCAACTCCCCTGGAGAAAAGTCTGCTCTGTTAAATATTGATGTATTTTCTAAACAGGGAAAGGCTGAGAAAGAGATTTTTTTTTCTTTTTATTCTCCCTCTAGGAAACTGTTGCCCAATCGTTTGAATTTCAGAAGTCTTGAATTTGGGTTTTCCAGTGAGAAAAGCTCCCTTCTTTGACTGGAATTCTAGTTCTATCACTATGCTGTCTATATAATTCAAATTTATCCTTTAACCATATAGTCTGAGATTCACAAACATTGTCCATGAACCACTCTCTCAGGCTACTTGTATAAAAATGCAGCTTTGATATGCTTTCAAATTTCTGGGAGAAGGAAGCTGGTGTGCCAGCTTGCTTTCATAAGCCACAGAGAGGGGTCTTTCCTCCAATGCGAACCTGTACTTTCAAAGTATCATTCAATCAGCTTGAGTTCCCTGGGTCCTCCTAGCAAGGTACCAATCATTGTATCCTGAGCCCCTAGATGAATTTTTTTCGTGCTTTTAAAATTTAATTGTTGCAAATTCATAAAGAAAAATCAAAATTGAGTAAAATCACACTCTGTTTCTGTGATCCAGTTAAACACATTTATGGGAAAATTTTCTCCTTGAATCAAATACCATAATAAATATGTTCCACTATCCACCTTAGAATTATAAGTAAAGTACCTAGGAAGAAATCAAAATAGATATTATGAACTGAAACTTATAAAGTGCTCGCAGATATCTCAAATACAAATTACTATTAGATGTAAGAGGGTAAAAGTATAAGATTTAGCACAAATCAATGAAGTTGTTTTTTTTTTAAGGAAGAACAATTTTATTTCATCTTTGGCTTCCCGACCTCTCAAAATATTTTTACCATTTGTAACCCTATGGAAACTACCTTTTGGTTAGGGTGCCCAAAGCACCATACAGTATTTGGCATATCAAAAGGATTGTGGGAAATAATAAATCGCTTTGATATTGGTTTACCATGAAAGTTAGAGTTCACTATGATCCTATTCTTTTTCGTGTCTCAGCCCATGTGGGAAGATGAGATTTTCACTTGGCAGAATGCTTCTTGTAAATCTCTAGGACTTCATTCACATCATCAGGGGACCCCAGAATCACTGGTGCTCTCTCATAGATGTCAGCGGGAATGATGTCCAGCGCAGCCTTATCTCCGATGGTAGCCAGTCCTCCAGCTTTTTCCATGACAAAGGCCATTGGGTTACACTCGTACAGGAGTCTCAGCTTTCCTTTGGGGCTCTTTTTGTTGACTGGATACAAAAAGATTCCTCCGTACACCAGTGTTCTATGCACATCTGCCACCATGGAACCCACATATCTTGCACCATAAGGAGCTGTATTATCCTGTATTATAAATTTCTTCTTATGGATATATTCTGCAATTGCAGGATCAAAGTCCCTGGCATAGCACTCATTAACTGTAGACATTACCTTTCTTTTTTATCTTCACATCCTTTTCAACCAAAATTAATTCCCCAAAAGCTGGGTCCAGCATAAAGAAGTTGACCCCACATTCCATAGCCAGCACTAATATTGTGGCACTGCCATAGAGCACATACCCAGCAGCCACTAGATTCCTGCCAGGTTGCAAAACATCCTTCTCAGAAGGCTCATCAATTGAATTCCTTCTGTAAATGCCAAAAATAGTTCCAATGGATGCAAGGCAGTCAATGTTCGAAGAACCATCCAGAGGATCAAAACAGACCACATATTTACCCCTTTTTTTTCTGGCTCTATTATTATGGCATGTTTTCTTCTGATACAAGAACACATGTAGCAAAGGATGACTTTAGCATGTTAACAACCAGGTCATTGGAGAGAACATCCAGCTTCTTGACTTGGTCACCAGTGACATTGGTAGAGCCAGCAATTCCATAGAGATTAGCTATGCCTGCTTTCCGCACCGCAGAGGAGATGACTTTGGCAGCGGTGCAGAGGCTGTTAAGCAACTGGATCATGTTTGGCTTTCCTGCCCTCCTCCATGACGAATCGGGTCAGGGTGTTGACATCGGTGTTGAAGAAAGACTTGTCAGTCATGATTGGGTCGGAGGGGTAGATGTCTTTAGGGCAAGAAAAGTCCTGAGTGAAGCAGGCAGCCGGAGGGGCTGGAGTAGGGAGTCGGAGCTGGTCTCTGTGCAGGTGTATGCTCGAGAGCCTCCAGTCTCTACCTCCCAGGGCTCTGGTTAGTCACTCTAGATGAATTCTTAATTAATATCAGATACTGAATCAATAATGATTGAATTGAATCTCCCCCTACCCACCTTTACCAAGCCCCTTATCCCTCCCTCCTTTTCTTTGAGGTTCATCTATCGCGTTTATAATGAAATCCATTGTCATATTTGGTGTTCTGTTTTAAAGCAATATTTTAATAATGCTGAGGTTCTAGAACCAGTAGACACAGCAGAAGGAATGATTTAGGAAGGTGAATGCCAGAAAAGTTAATTTATGCTCCTTTCTTCATAATCCTCCATATTTTCCTCCAGGAAAGACTGTAAAATGTTAGGGGGACATGTCTTACCCTTCAGGATTTGTTTGGTCATCCTAGTGGTTATCTTGAAAGGCAAATTGCAAGTGGCTGTGTTTGTAAACCAGTTTCCTCCCTCCCCACTCTTCACTCTCAGAATCACTTACAGTGTAGAAATGCTTCCATATGGTAGAAATTGGTCTCACCATTTTGCTAACAGGGAAAAGATAGAGTTGTGGCTAGATGGCAGAGAAATACTATGTTCCAACAGGCACATATGTAGTCAGGGTGTCTCTTCAGAATTAGGACTAAATGATTTTGCAGCCCTGCAGGCCTTACCTCCTTGCAAAATATGGCTAGGTAATTTTGCCAAAACACTGAATTAGTAGAAATCCAATTATAATTTCCACAGGTTATGAAAATATGCTAATGCCTCTGAAATTGAGTTTAATATTCTGATTTATGATTATTTTATCAACTCAATAAGGAAGCAGACTTTTATACTTCCCTTTGTGCCTCTTATAGCAACAGGGCTGGAAGGCATCAGGTTCCAACATCTTTCCAATTTCTAAACATTAGACTTGCTCTTATTCCACTTTCCTGGATCTTTTAAGCCATCCAGGCAATAAACTATGCCTATCTTATTGCTATAGAAATAAATGGAGTCACTCTGCTCCCAATCCTTTAAGACCTAGTCAAGAAGTCAAAAGCATATCCACCAGTTTTTAGAGCAAGAGTCACCAAGGCATCTCACAAGTAAAGTGAAGTGCCCTTCTTCTCTTGTGAACATGACAGTGTCTCCTCTCAGAACATATTCCTTTGACTTGTCTTGCATTTCAGAATTATCTGAATACCATCTGTTCTTAGCAAATACAAAAATGTGATTCTAGATATTAGTTTTGCCTAATACTTCCATACTGCATTGTTTTTTAGAAATTATTCTAATGAAAGAAAAGCCAGAGCTTAATAGAGGAAAATCTTATTACATGCATTTAATTCATTCTAACAAAAATTCAGAATCTATGAATTTTTGCATAAAAATGAGAAAAAATAAAATAATGGCTCCTAGGCAAAATTGCTCCCTGCTCTTTTCCCTCACTCCCACGAACCATTCTAAAGTTTGTTTGTTTGTTTGTTTTTTGTCTTGACTGGGCCAATCAGAATGCCTACTCTCTCCTGGGAGCTCAGTGAACATCAATTCTTATTCCTTTTCCTACCAGGGAATGGTAGGTAGTGTCTTCCCTTACTATCCTTTACTAGCTTGTAGCAGACCTTTCTTTTTGGTTGATGTATACTTGTGTAGGGATTTCTCTTGTCCCCATCTCTCCAGGGTTATTTTGCTATTTGAATGATTGGCAAATGAAGTTCAAGGTAATATTTCAGGGAGAAATTATCTGAGTCAAAAAACTGTCATCACATCCACTTTAAGGTGCCTAGCACAAAATCCATCCCAGTCTCTGTTTCTAGCTGAAGGAGTGGCACTTAGTTCTTTGAGACAGCAGCAGAGGCAGCAAGCTTCTTCAAACGCTGTTTAGGAAACACTAAGTAATCATTAGTTTGATGGTAAATAATTAAACTTAGTAGTTGCATGTTGCAGTTTATGTTCAAAGAGCCATACATACGTTAACTAATTAACTTGATAATGAAGAAGAATCCCTTTAAAATTACCATATAATTAGCTAAATTCAGGAAGAAACCAGGGGACTACCCTAGGCAATAGTTGAACAAGTATTTCTTTGCTTTTTATATTTTTCTGTCGAGGAAAGTGGTATTCTAACTCAGTGCTGGTTGCATCTGAAGCTGTTTCACATCCTTCCTCTTGCATTACATTATGGTGATGAGCATCATGAAATTAGTACTCTATTAGTGGGTGTCAAGCCTGGAGTAGGAACTTTGTTTCTCTACCAAGAGAGGAGAGTTAAGAACTTGTTGAGACAAGTTGGGAATTGAAGTTGTTGTCTCAGGCCAGCTGATATTTAATTTGGAGTCTTGCATTTGTCAGAGTGGCTGTAAAGGCACAGATTGTTCTCAGCCCGGGCACAGATAAACAGAGACCTGATCATTAAGAAACCAAAAGTGAGTTTGTCCTATGGAATCAAGCCAAAGCATATGTAGGAGATAAAGTGGAGAATTACAGAAGTCAAATGTATTTGATTATCTAGCAATCAGAAGAAGCATCTATATACCTCTCACTCTCCATTTCAATCAAGAGAATCTTTTAAAACAATAATTCTTAGAACGACCCCCATCTTTTTCTTTCTCTCCCCATCTCTCCTCTCTGTCTCTTTCTCTGTCTCTCATCTCTAATTTCTCTCTCATCTCTCTCTTTTCTGTCCTCTTTCATCTCTCTCTGTCTCTTCTCTCTGTCTCTCTGTCTCTGTCATTGTCTCTCTCTCTCTTTGTCTCTCTCTCTCTCTCTCTCTCTCTCTCTCTGTCTCTCTCTCTCTCTCTCACACACACACATACACAATAAAACAACCCAACAAAGAACCCTTACCAAAAACATACCCACAAAAGACCATGGCTTTTAGCCAACATAATTTATTTCAAATATGTTTCCAATTTTAAAATGTCCAGATCTAAAACTTTAATCATCTCACACCTAGGGATTTTTCCTTTATTTTTTTAAAGAGTATACCATATCTATAGAAAAATGACTGAGGGCAGCCATATTCTGCTTAAGGAAAGACCCAGCTGGTACCCTTCTACAATCAGATCCAGAAAGTTCATGTCTCCTTGAGGTTTGTGTGTTTCAACAAGTAACTCTTAGTTTGGTTCACAGCTCATCTTATTAATGTGATCATGGGTTCCTGTTGAAATTCCTTTAAGCTAGTACTGGAAAATATCAGACTAATTCTACCCAGAGGATATAATTTAAGAGGTTTTACTATGACATTGCAGCTTAGGTCCTTTGAGGCATCTCAATTCAATCCAACCTGTATTGATTAGTATCTTCCCTTTTAAACGGGGTAAGATCCTTTTGTCAACTAGATTCTTCTATGTCCCTTTCGAAAGGTTCTGTCATTTAGGGTGACCCAAAAGTCTCGGTGCAATGTTAAGCTTTAATAACTTTAAAAGCATAAATAAATAGACTTACAAAAACATCCAGGGTAGGGATGGATGAAAAATAGAGTTGATGTAAATACGAAAGATATAAATACAATTTATTTTAAAAAGTAATGTATGTATGAAGCATTTTTAGGATATCATGGGGCAATGCTAATTTCTGAGAGGATCTTGAAAGGTTTCTGTAGGAGGAGATATTAAGGAGGAGATATTAACTCAAGTGGAGTTAAGCGTTAATGAGAGCTCAAGATTCCATGGGTTGGAGGTAAAGAGAGAACACATGCTATACCTTACATTGCATTGGGGAACAATATAGCAACAAATGAACGAATCTCTATTTTAAGGATGGGAAACATATTTTGTATTAAAGTCACCCTGCACATTCAGAGCAGAAGACCTGCAGGATCCTCCTTGGCCTGATCTGCTAGCCCTCATCACTCAACTGCAGACACTGGCCTAGGTCTAGGGGTTGAATCCATGACACACCCCCAGTCAGTGCTACACAACTACTGCTCATTTCTGTACCTGCTCTTTGCTCAATTCACCGACTCATGTGAAGTCTGAACTTGATCCATGCATGATATGCTCCTTACCCAATACATAGCTATAGGCCCCCAGTTCAGCCTTTTTCATTTTTAAAGATTCTATATGGGACCTTCTTGGCTAGATCCTCCTTCCTAATACCTATAGACCCTTTGCTTATCTTGGCTGGAAAAGTGACTGACTGTGGTCTACCTTTAGATTTCCTGATGACTACTAATATGATTTTTTTCTAGCTCTTTATTGGAATAGTTATGGAGAAGAGTGGATCTATTCTGTTTCTTCTTTTTCTACCATCTTTTCTAGTCGTCCTAAAAGTTTTTTCAATCTGTAATTGACAGTAAGCCACTACTTACCAATTCCCCCCACAGTAACAATTAAACTCTGAGCATAATTCTGAAATTCAGGGTATGTGAACATCTTCCATGTGAATATTTGCCAGAATGATAACTGGGGGCAAAAGGATAGTTGAAGCTCCACCACAGACACTGCCATGCTGGAGGAAGGAGAGGTGCTATGCTTTAGGATAGAGACTTTGCACCTTTGAGTCATTTATCAGACAACTTGACAAAGAACCTACAAAGGGTGGAGTGGGGGGAAAGCAGTTTTGGAAGGTGTCAAGAAAATTGAAGTTTCTGGTGGCAGAGGCCATGTTCTCTTTCACCTTCTCCTCGACACCTGTAGTGCATATGAAGACTAAGGAGGTTGAGGAAGGTCAAATTATTGTAAATGGGCATAGTTTGGGGTAGAGAATAGTACTCCCTTGCTACCACACAAATGCCAGCACCTGAGGTAAACCTCCCCCCGCCCCAGCTCCATGTTAGTTCCCGTTGGACGCAAAATTTGAAGGTAAAAGTTATCCCTATATCAGGTCAAGATTTCTGTCCCCCCATACTCCCCAACTTTACCAAGGCATACTTGTTACCATGAGACATAAAAGAAGCCTGAAGCATATCTCTTGTTCAGGAGGTGTGAAGAGTGGATTGTGTTTGAAGAAGAGAACCAGGGGATAAAGATTCCAAGACAGATATTACCATTGTGCATCCTTTAACATTATACAAATTAGAATTCAGTACTATTTCCAAGAAGGCAACCAAACAGGAGTGTTTGATTTACTCAGGATAAAAGTAATAGAGCATTTAGCTTAGTTTATACCTAGGACTAAAGCATTCAGCCTAGGCTATGTGTGTGTACAGTATGAATTATTAAATATTCCCTGGTCTCTGCTCAGCACACACCCACATGACACTTTCTCTGATTAATGGGAGATACATATTCACACTGACATCAGAAGAAGGTTCCAGAAGCATTTAGGAATTTTACCAGGTGCGGTTAGTTTATTTTCAGGTGTGGATAGGGGGATCATTAAAACCAGAGCCAGATTTACCTTCCTACCTAAATTTACCACCTCCTGTGCCCCTCCCTCTCCTGGCATAGACCCCATTCATGCCAACAGAGCCCCATCTTTTCCTTATTGGGCATGCAAAATTTTCACTCCTCAGGGAGCATGACTGTTTGGGGGAGCCTCCAGTGTGTCAATATCAGTGAGTTCTAACAGAAGACATGTGTTTGCAGCTAGAGGGGGAAAAAAACCCCAAACCTGGCAACCAAGGGATCCAGATATGACCGTTACCTTAAACATACACATTCTCACACACACACACACACACACACATGCACACACACGCACACACACATATTTTGAAAGCAATCTGGAATCTGCTGCTTGTAGCAATGGGTTACTGGCAACCCAGTTTCATAATCATAGATAGTGTGCCCCTCTGAAGGACTTCCCTCAAAGCATGTGGGGCACATTGTCAGAAAGGTCACCAGGCAGAGTTTCCTGTTCAGCTCATTGTGTCTCTATGTCCTGGATAAATGCAAATGGTGCTGGTTGCTTTGTGCCTACAGTATATTTCCCTATCTTCTTTTAGGGTAGGGAATATTCTTAGCCCACCATTCCCCACCCGTAAGAGTGTGGCAACTAAGGGAAATGTGAACTTGAGGTTTTGAGCTCATAAAATTAAAGGTGTTAGTCACATCACTCTCAAGTGGGTTTCCTGACTACTAGTATTTGTGAGTACTCTACCTGTTTCATTTTTGTAATGAGTCAAAGGGTGCACACAATAGCAAAGTAGCTCTGATTATCCAGTAGGCAAATCTTTCAGGCTTTCTGCTTTGTTTTAACCTACTAAAGGAAGAAATTGTTGACGTTAAAATCATATGTTAGGGTTTGTCCAGTACTTTATATTAATTATTTCATGTGAGCTCCATAATAATTCTATGAGGTAGGCATTGATGACAAACCTTATTTCTCCTAATTTACAAATGGGCAAATTGAGGCTCAGTGAGATAAAGAGATTTGCTCATGGTTAGTAGATGTAAGAAGCAGGATCCAAACTCAGTTCTTCCCAACTTCAAGTCCCATATTTCCATGATACCCCAGACTGAGCCATCTTGATGTCCATTAGCAACCTGAAAATGAGGCAGAGAATTGCACAGGGTAGGCTGGTGGAGGTAACTTGACTTTGAATTAACAGGTTAGCTGAAGAAGGCAGTTAAAGTCTTTAGTTACAAGTATTTTGTCCTGTTGGTGACATTCTGTCCACATTGGCAAAAGAATTTCTAGACCTATTTTAGTAGCTGGGAAAGCTAAGAGTCAAAGGACAAATAGAATGATGCTGGGTCTTTTAATTTTGACAAGAGATTTTAAACTGGTGGGAACATTAGAGATCATCAACCCTCCCTCTTCATTTTATATTAGGAAACTGATGCTGAGAGAGAAGGTAAGTGACTTAGGCAAGGTCATACAGCTTGAAAGTGTCAGAGGGGGGATTTGAACCCAAGACTTCCTGACTCCAGGTCTTCTATGCATTCTATGTCATATTATTGCTTGCTCACTTAACTTTTCAGCCATATAACAGTCTGGCTTTGACACGATCCTCAGAATAGCCCAGGCATTTCTTTAAAAGTCATCTGCAAAGCGAGTTGTTTTCCAAAGTGAGGTATAATTTAAAATTAACAAACAAATAAACCCTTCACTATTTTGTGTTTCATTAGCATCATCCCCTGACGTTTTTTTTCCTCTAATGGAAATTAGAAGTCTTTCACTGTAGCTTGCCAAATGATTCTTGGTTTAGCCCAAAAGAACTTGCTATTTCTCAAAACTGACCACTGACTAAAAACAAAAACAAATTTTATGATTGGAATCAAACTCACATAACTCCATAAGAAGTTAATAAAAACAAATGAATTCCATCTGCACCAAAGAGATGGGCAGGAAAGCTGTCAACTTCGCTAATTGGGCCGAGCCATTTTTGTTTGGGTTTCCAATGTTTTACCCAGTATAACAAGAGCTGTCCTGTGGGTCCAGGACAAACCAGAGCTGAGCTCCCTCAGGCCAGTTCTGGTGGGCCACATGTGCTGGCTCTGTGCTGAAGGACTTAACACTTTGAGGTCACAAACAACACCTTTACTGATGTCTGAGTCCGTATGATGGTGCCAAGGAGTACCTTGTCAAAGAGGATTGGCCACTAAGTCAGAAAGGGCCTCCCATTTAATAGAAGGAGACATTAACTTTTTTTCTCTATGGAATGTGGGGCACGAAAACTTTTCGCTCTCTCTGGCTGTCTTTATGTTTCTCTGTTTCAGTCTGTCTATTTTCCCTGTCTTTCTTTATCTATCTTAGTCTGTTTCATCTTTCTTTTTCTGTCTTTGTCTACCTGTCTGTCTGTCTCTTCTTCCATTTAGCAGCTATGGTGACTTAGCTCATACGTGAAAATAGGAAATATGCCGCCTGGGTGAAACTGAACCTCATCCTGAAGCCCTTGCTTGTGTTGCTTCCAAGAATAATATGGAGATGAATGTTTCTAGCCTTGAAGGCAACTTAGTGAGTTTGAGAAATTGGAAGTTTCTGGGTCATAAATGAGCAGCAGCTAAAGGTTTCTGTAACTTCACCCTTCTCAGAGATGATGAGATCAATTCCTAGCATTGTTGGACAGAAAATATGGACATTGAGGGATTTATTTGCACAGTATAAAGCTGAGGTGAAGGTGAAAGGCCCATTCAACAATCCCACTAAATGTCTCAGTTTTAATGCTTTAAGTGCCAACCCTTAGGGAGTGTATAACGTTTTAGTATTTGTCAATGTGTGTTTATGAGTATTTGTTCTTTTTAGTTATATAGTTTAGTTACATTTTACATTGACTACCTTTCTGCTTCCTTTTTGAAAGATCTTCCTTGTTACCCAAAACTAAGCTAAGTGATTTTTCCCCATTGTTTAAGGGGAGGGACTTAAAGAACCAGAGAATGCAAGAAAAAGAGCCTGAGTACTCTCCTTAGAGACTGAGCCTGTTCTGTGACTGTGCCCAGAGGTGGGACCCCTTATTGTAAGGGCCAAGAAATTATATCTGTTGTTACACTCCCCCAAACCATTCTCTTCTTACTATTTTGTGTTTGTAATTAAACTCAGATAACTCCATAAGGAGTCAATAAAAACATGAATTCTGGCTTCATTGAAGAGATGGAAAGCTTGGCAGTGAGGAACTTTCATCTTTCCTAATCAATATAAAACATTTTTACTTGGTTCTCCTTCAAAACAGGGAAGTGTGGGCAAAAAAAAAAATCTTAAGTAAGAGTTTTGCAGTTTCCATTGGCTTTGGATGGTGAACTAGATAATTAGTAAAAGAAGGCAAAAAATTGTTCACCAGAAAACATCCAGATAAACTGAGGCAAAAGTTCATTTTTTTTTTACTCTTTTGGGGTAATTTGCTTGTCTAGATCTCACTAGTGTTAGGGTTTTAAATAATGTTTATTTGAGACACAAAAGTAACATTTTCACCATTGTAGCTCTCTCTTGGCTCCAGAATGCACTACCATATATCCTTCCTGATTTACCTTCCATTTCCCTACCTCTATTCTAATTATCTATTTTTTGTCCTTCATTCTTGAAGAGGATCATGATATCAGGAAGGAGATGGTATGACTTGCAAGTGAACTGGATTTAAGTGAGGGAGAACAGTGCAAAAGCACCAGCATTACTTTCTTCTCTGGAGTCATCTGAGTCCAGTGGAAAGATGTAAGTCAGGACAACTGGAGATGGCCCCCTCTAATTATCTAGAAATGTAAAGGGAGAGATAATTTAAATTGTTGTCCCCCTGAATTTGGAAGGAAAAACTCTTCAATTTAATTTGATTATAGATTGGTTTAGATAAGGGAAAAAGAACAAAAGAAACCCGGGTTTACCTAGTTCAATTTCTTCATTTGTCAGATGAGATAATTGAGGTCCGGAGAAGGCCCATGATTAGCTCCAAGTTCACACAAGCAATTTGATGGCAGAGCAAGGATTAGAACCCATTTCTCTTCACAGTCCAATTCGTTATCCTATTTAATTTAATTCAATTCAAAAACAAGCCTTTGTCAAACATCTATAATACCAAAGGAAATGTAGTAGGTGCTAGGAATAAAATGAAGCAACATAATCCCTACCCTCAAGGAGCTTATATTCTTTTCTCCTCTATAAAAGACCTTTCCGTCACCCCACAAACAGCACACTCTCATTCTTTGCATGGTAATTTTTCTATGTTGTCCTGAAAATAAAATCTAAAATTAAAAACAAAAATGATAGAGTCAGAATATGTTGGATATCATAGTGCACTGAATCATATTCCAAAATAAAATAAAAGAATAGGGAAGAATGAATTTAGAACTGCCTTGGTAGCTGGCACAGCTACGAAATGGCAGTCTCCAAGAACATTCAGCCTTCTAAGGTTCCATAACGTCATTCTCAGTGGTCTGAATTGACAAGTTCCTCTACTCAGCACTTATATAGTCACTTAGGACCTTCCCATGCTGTGACTTCAGGTTTCAAATGTTAAAATATATTTTCACATTTATAACTAATGGCCCAAGGCCTCCCCCAAGATTCTACTCTCATATAGGCCATGTTTGTTACTAGGGACTTGACCCCAAAAATTATTTTCTTTTTGGCTCATTGCTTCTACTTGGAGTTGTTCCAGGAAAATCTCCCAATATACTCATATTATAGCTTGTCTAAGTTTCCCCAAATGTGAGTAAAAGGGATACCCAAAAGATATATAAGCACTCAAGGTAGTATGAGCAAATTCAGTATTAGACAGCTATGGATGAGAGGGTCTTAAACTTTTTTGGGTCATGGACCCATTTGGCAGTTTGGTGAAGCCCCTGGACCTTCTCAGAGTAATGTTTTTAAAAGCATAAAATGTAATACATAGAATTACAAAGGAAACCAATTATGTTGAGATAGTTATCAAAATATTTTTTTAAAAGTTCATGGACTTCATACTGAGAACCCCAGACAAACAATTCAACTTTATGTATTTTACATTCTCATATCCTTTGGCCTGTTGCCATCAGACACAGGCCATCCCATGTCTTATGGCCATCGATGCTTTGCAAAACTCTATTTCTATATTACGCCTATCATTAATTTCCTCTACCTCTGTAGATGTACCAGCGAGTGTTGTTTAACAAGGCACATAGCTATGCTTACTGGACTCACTAAAAATGAATACTATCTAATCTCAACTGAATCATCACTGTAAGATAATTCTTCACATCTTTCCTGATTATTTCTCAATCACACTATCCCTAGTAGTTGCTCAAAACTTTCTCTTCTTTCCTCAGGTGTTCTAGTCCAACTGTTTTCCCCTTCCTCTCAACAGAACATTTCACTTTATAATTTACTGAGAAGTCTTTTTATCACGAACTCCCTTTTCCCTCCTATTCTACACCTCAAAATCTCTTGACAGCCTCTGCACGCTATCCTTTGTAGAAGTCTCTGATAAAGAGGTTGACCTACTCCTGAGCAAGATCACAACCTCTTCTTGTAACCCTAGATCCCATATCCTTTCATCTTCTTTGGCAGATTGTCTCCACGATCATATTCTCCTCTCTATCCTTCAATTTGTCCACATCTACTGGTTCTTTATCTGCATAAATCTTTCACACCTTCACTTTCCCCTATCATTGCTTTTTTCCTTTATAATATTTTATCTCTCCAATTACGTGTTAAAATAATTTTAAACATTTTTAAAAGTTTTGTGTTCTAAATTTTACTTCTCCCTCACTCCCACCCCCCACCCTCTGGCTGAGACAGTAAGCAATTCAATATGTTGTATATGTGAAGTCAAGCAAAACATTCCCAAAGTAGTAATTTTGCGTAAGAAGATTTGAATCGAAAAAATGAGTGAATGAATGAAATAAAGAACAAATGGATGAAAGAAAAAGAAAGTGAAAGACAGCATGCTTCAGTCTCTATTCAGGCAAGGTCGGCTCTTTCTCTGGAGGTGGATAGCATCCTTCATCATGAATCCTTTGGGATTATCTTAGATCATTGTATTGCTGAGAATAACTAAATAATTCACAGTTCTTCATTGAACAATATTGCTGCTGCTGTGCACAATGTTCTCCTGGTTCTGTTCACTTCACTTTGCATCAGTTCATATAAGTCTTCCCAGGTTTTTCTGAAATCATATGCCTGTCATTTCTTGTAACACAATAATATTTTATCATAATCATATACCACAGCTTGTTCAGCCATTCCCAATCTCCTTTATTTCCCATTCTTAACCACCCCAAAAAGAGCTGCTATAAATATTTTTGTACAAATAGGTTCTTTTTCTTTTTTTAAAAAATTAATCTCTTTGGTATACAGACCTATTATTGCTGGATAAAAGGGTAGGAATAGTTTTATAGACCTTATCACATCATTCCAAACCATTCTCCAGAATGGTTGAATTGGTTCACAACTCCACCAACAGTGCATTAGTGTCTCAGTTTTCCTGCATGCCCTCCAATAATTTATCATTTTCCTTTTTCATCATATTAGCCAATTTGTACAATATAATTACTTAAGCAATTGTTCTGGATATCACTTTCACAATCTACAAAAAAGTTCACTGTCTCTACTGCTTTTCTAACTCACTTCTCAATCTCCTTGCACTCTTTCCATCATATAACTCAACTGAAAGTTTTCTCTCCAAAGTTACCAATAATCTCCTAGTTGCCAAGTCCAGTGCCATTTTTTTTCAGTTCTCATTTCATATTGTTGAGTACCTCTCCCCCTAAATACATTCTCACTTTTGGGTTTTCATGATATTGCTTTCTCTGATTTCTCCTCCAACCTCTCTAGACATTCCTCAGTTTCTTTTTCTTGGTCATCATCCAGGTCTTCATCCTAAACCTTGGGTATACAGCAGGACTCCATCCTGGGACCTCTGTTCTCTCTTTAAACTCTCTCTGAGGGTGATTTCATTAGCCCCTATGGCTTCCATTATCATCTCTAAGATGATGGCTACTTATACATACCTACCTACATTATATATATATATATATATATATGTAGTATATGTGTGTATGTTATATATATAATATATATACATATATATGTATGTATGTATGTATGTATAGTCTTGCTTCTGAGCTCCAGTCCTACATCACCAACTCCTCACTGAACGCTTCCAACTAAGTGTTCAATAAACATCTCCAACTAATGTCCAAAATGAAATTCATTGGCTTTCCAGTATATAAATGCTTATCAGAAAATTGATTATCTCTGCTTATCAGAAAATTAAGAAGTATAATTAGACAGGAAATTTTGATATCCAGCATTTCTCAATTTTATAACCAACAGAAATAAAAGAGGCACTAGTTAATTTTAACATCTCATCTTTTCTCCTGGTTAGAGATCATCTGTATGCAAATATATGACTTTTCTATATCCTGTACATCAATAGAGATCTATCAATCTGTGCATTTTACATGTATTTCTTTGTCTATTATGGGAAGAATGTGGAAGGAAATAAAGAGGTGAATTAAATTAAGTGATCTTTCTAGTTTTGGAAGAGATAGACATTAGACCTTTGATTTCATTAGTATAGACAACAACCAAGGAAGCTTCTTCTATCAATGCAGGTTGGTAGTTATATTTTTTTTCTTCAGTAACTTATAGTCTTAGATAACTACTCGACAAATCTAAAAGAAATATAAGCCATCAGCAGACACAATAGTAAAAAAAAATCTCCAAATCGCTAATAATTAGAGAAATGTAAATTAAAACAACTCTGAGGTTCTATTTCATACTCATGAGCAAGACAATGTTATGTTCATAACCATCCTTTAGAAATATTCCATTGGCAGAGGAAGATAGGATTAATTAGAGAGTGAAAATGGTAGAGTAGTCAGAAGGTATGGGTTCTAATCCTGGTTCTATCATTTGCTGCCTCTGTGACCTTAAGGATGTTCCTTTCCATCCATGAAATACAATATGTACATATATGATAGATATACATATATAATATATACATGCACACATATGCATATATACATACATATACACATATATGTAACACAATTTATATATACATATGTATGTATATATACATGCATGTACATATACGCATACATGTGTAACATACGATATATTACATATGATGTAATATAAAATATATTATGTGTGTGTGTGTTGGACTTAAATGAAACCTAGATTTAAAGCTATGAGTTTCCTTCCTTAAGGAGGAGGGTACAGAAATTTATAAAGTGCCTACTATGTGCCAGATGACACGCTAAGTGCTTTACAGATTTAGTTTCATTTGGTCTTCAGAACAACCTTGAAAGTCAGGAGCTATTATTACATCCATTTTACAGTTGAGGAAACTGAGGCAGACCGAGGGTAAATGACTTGTGCAGGGTCACACAGCTACTAAGTATCTGAGAACAGATTTGAATTTTGGTCATCCTTGCTTCATGCCCAGTGCTCTATCTGTGCCTAAGATTGGGGTTACTTTTGTGGGACTTGGGATGTTTGTAATTATCTTACTGTAGCTGGGTATTCTGACTTCTCTGTAGGTGGAATAAAAGTGATAAAACTTGAACTGACAATCCAATATTTGGAGGCTGGAGCGATCTTTTAATGATGGGAAATATTCTTGTGACCACAGGAGTTTGTAAATAACAATGACTAACATGAATGTGGTGCATTATCTAATTTTGTCATCAGATCAACTCCGCTGCTATTAGCAACCCCATTTTGCAGATGAGGAACTAGAGGCAGATAGAATTTACATGACTTTCCCAGGGTCACACAGCTAGTAAGCATCTGAAGCTAGATTTAAACTCGTCTTCCTGTCTCCAAGCCTGGCACACTATCCATACTGCACTACCTAACTGCCTTTTCATTTCTCACTAGGCTGTAATCTGGAACTCTGCACCATGCTACAGAAAACTCTTCATCTTAGAAGATGAAGATCACTTCAGCCTTGGAATTCCTGTCTCAGTTTCTGTGGCCCATACCTCTGATTGGAAGACTTCTCCCAGAACCTCCATTTAAAGAGAGTTCCTGAACCATCAAACTCTTCATTTCTAAGCAAACTGACCTCCTGACTCCTCAAGTCATGCCTCCTTTCTTAACTTGCCACCTTTTCAGTTTTGTTTCATACATTGTCTTTCAGTTATTATGTAAACTCTGAGGGAAGAGACTGTCTTTCTTTCTGCTTCTATTTGTATCATTAATGCTTAACCCATTTCCTGGTACATAGTAAGCACTTAATAAATGCTTGTGAACTAAGTGACTGATGGTGAATCATTTTGTGACAGAACAGAAATTAATCTGTCTTGATACGGTCTGGGAGAGAGAGCAGATTAGTCAGCATGGAGAGAAGTAGACAAGCAATCAACCTACAAAAGAGTAGGATGGAACGGTAGCACAGGAAGTCAGAGGAGGGCAAAGAAGTCTCCTGGTGAAGTTGCATAGGACAGCGACCAAGGAACAACCTGGGAAGCAACATGAAATGAGGAGCTGGTTCTGGCCCTTCTGGCAATTGCACGATGCTGGATGTTTTCAGTTAGGAATGGGCAAGAGTAAAGATGGAACTGGAGCTTCCTTCCCCTTCTTACCATCCCAGTTTTTGAAGGAATTCTGTAGAGAAGTGGTCCTGAATGGAGTCTCCCAGAGAACTTCTGGAACTGGTGATAAGCTTCAGATCTCCTTCTCTCTTTGCTTTATCTCTCTCTACAAACTGTGGACATTTTACTCCTAAAGTTCCTATGCACTTTAGTCTCATGTAATTTATGATTTAATTGGTGCTTTTGGAAGTTTTTCCCCCTAAAATAAAACCCATGTTTGATCATGACTGATGTACCAATTGCATATCTGTATGTACTTATTCCACACCAGGAAAGGGGAAATTGTGGGGTCCAGGAGCTACCTGAAAAGTACAAAGGATTTAAATAGCTTGAGAATTGAAGTCTATGTCTAAACACTAGGAGTTTTCCTAGCTGCGAGCTCTGAGCTATTAGTATTTTATTATATTTTAATATATTATATTTTATATATTACATTTTTACTATATATTTTTTATTATATAGACTTTTTAATCTATCAGAGAATGCTATTCACTAGGCCCAGGGGCCACATTCCTTATAGGCTAGAAATTAGCTCATTGCTGCAGCTGAAATAGATCATTTTGAATATGGGAACCACAGGCAAAATTCTAGACTTCAAAGAGGAAGAAAATTGGTAGAGACAGTGACTAAATAGGAGTTTAAACACTGGATTGGTCAGTGGGCAGAGAAAAGTGTGTACTGGTGTGAGATTCATGTCCTTTCTATTTTCCTGTTTTTTTTTTCCTTTTTGTTCTTGTTTTACAAATAAAGTAACTGTTCTTCTGGAGTCTGTTTGGCTGGTTCTATGTACACAATATATACATGGTGAATTGCATAAAAGCCTGAGAGAAAGATAGAGCAGGAAACAAAGGGTAAAGGAAGGGTCTGGAGAAGATGAGGGAGGGGGGTTGTACAGATTGCAGCACTCAGAAAGTGAAGCAACCAAAGGAGTGACAGCCAACTTTTCTACACATACCTGGTGACTACACACCTTTTGTTTGGTATATGGAGATGTGTTTCTAAACAGAAGCATTCCTTGATTGTGAAAGCTTACCAAGGTGTTGGAAATATATGCCTTTTCACATGTTCACTTTGTTGTCATCAAAACTTGCTATGCAACGCCTTTCTCTGTATTCCATCTGGGTCATTATTAGCTTGAATGTTTCTAAGAATATTGTCATGGGCAGCTCTAGTCTTTGATGAAGCAGTGATACTTTCATCAGATTCAATGTACATGTACAATTCAACCACCTTGTCCTGCCCTGCTCCTCCTCCTCTCAACAGGAGCTAATGTTTTTCTGGTTCTGTATTAGTCTTTTCTGGAGTTTCCTCACCATCCTCTGTTCAAGTTCCTGAGTGGAAGAGCAGTGACTGAGGAAGGACAGAAATCATATTCTGTCAATAAGTGCTCCAAATATTTAGTGTGGCAGGCTCTATATTTTCTTTCTTATGAAAAGCTGCTTAATATTCAGTGGTTGAAGGTTAATACTCCATTCATTTTCTTCCTTTTTACATCCTGCACACAGCAGTGGCTGTTCCAATTTCAGCTCCTAATTCACTCAAATCTGTTTCCAATCAGGAGATTAGTAATTCACTGGCTAAGCAGAGGAAAAAAAAACCTCCCCCTCCCTACCAAATTGCATAATTGCTAAACTTATCTTTCCATACACAGTCAGTCTTATATTTGTATATGGATGCAGTCTTGGGCAGATTCACATGTGTCTAGACATTCAGAGACATGAACATGTCAATATCTATCTGGAAATTTTTATCATTGCTTATGGTCAAACAATAACACAGGAAATGACTATCTAGAAAGCATAGCCTTAGCTATTCATGCATTCAAATGTACCTCTCTTTACAAAATACGAGCATTACTGAAAAAATATGTGGTAATTGAATTCTTGGAAATGGAAGGATGCTTTAAATATATGAAGGCATTTTGTTATTTATAAAATCTGAATGATATAGCTCTCCCTATCACAATCTTCTCTAATCCACCTTTCACAAAGTTACTTTGCACTGCCCTTTGTCACTTAAATCAAATTCATTTGCATTTCATGGCATCACCTTCTTGATGTCATGGCTGCCTTTGAGAATGAAGGACAAGCACCAGCATTCCTAGAGCATCGATCTGACTATTTCACAGTCCTGATCAAGACATTTCAGTGGCTCCCTATTGACTCTAGGATAAAACACGAACATCTCTTCTTGATGTCCCTTTATGAATACCTTTGTAATCTGAGTCTAACTCATATATGTTTTATTCTAACCACATTTGCATAAATGATGTTTTTAGTACATGATTCTCTATATTCCATTCCTTGTCTTTTTTTAAAGGCTTCTTTCCCTTTTCTCATGACTAGAATGCTTTTCCTCCTCCACTTTGCAGGATCTCTAGGTTCCTTCAATATTTCATTTGAGTCCATCTAATCTTATGAGACCTTTCCTTATCTATTCAGTTATTCCTGATTCTCTATTTACATATCTGTGTATAGGAACTATGACAAAATGAAAATGCCCCAGAGAGAGAGTTTCTGGGTAATTAATAATCAACTTATTAATTAAGCTATCTAATAAAAAACTGATGATCAGTGGTTTTTCTCCATAAACAAAGACAAGTCCATTAAGACACTGCATGCCTTAAGTATTTTTTTAAAAAAGAATGCCCTTGACAAGTGAAAATCAACCTCGACTGCTGGACATTTAATGAGGAGGTGGGCTAGAAGTCTTCAGTACCTCTTGTGGAGAATGTACCTTGATCATGAGACTCAGTCACCTCAGCAATCTGGACAGGGGAATCCATCTCCCTCTAGCCAGACCACTCTGGTTGATTTCCTCTTTCATGAGTTGTGTCACCCTAAACTCTAATGAAGGGGTACAAAGACAGGAAGTCATCTCCTCAGGGTAAGAACTTGCCTAGACTGGATTCTGTTTATACTCTAAACAAAAATAAGGTCTCCCAGTTGGGGCTGGGCCTGAAATGAAGAAATAAAAAAGTGGATCCCAAATTAATAATTGGTTATTTATATAATAGTAAAATAATAATTTCTCTCAAGTATACCAGTTTTTGAGGGAAAACAACTTTTTTGTTTTTTCTTTTTGTATCTCTGGTACATGAGAAGAAGTATGGTTCAGAGGACAGAGAGGTGACCTTGGAGCCAGGAAGATATAAGGTCTAACCATTGCCTACAACACATACTGATTATGTATACCTAGTGAAAAGTCATTTCACTTCTCAGTGTTCCAGCTCTTTAAAACTACAGATTGGATATGATGGTGTACTTACAGAATCCTAGGGAATCAACCAAACAACTAATTGAAATAGTCAACAGCTTCAGCACCGTTGCAGGATATAAAATAAACACACAGAAATTATCAACATTTTTATATATTACCCAATTAAGTCCAACAGGAAGAAATAGAAAAAGAAATTCCATTCAAAAGAACTTTAGACCATATAAAATACTTGAATATCTACCTTCCAAGACAAACCTAGGAACTATATGAACAGAATTATGAGACATTTTTCACATAAAGTCAGATCTAAGCAACTGGAGAAATATCAATTGCTCATGGGTAGGCCAAGCCAATATAAAAATGACAATTCTATCTAAAGTATTATGCTAATCAGTGCCATACCAATCAAATTAATTACTAAAAAAATTATAGAGCCAGAAAAAAATAATAAAATTCATTTGGAAGAACAAAAGATCAAATATATCAGGAGAACCAATTTAAAAAAATGTGAAGGAAGATAGCTGAGTAGTGCCAGATCCCAAACTGTATTACAAAGTAGTAATGCTCAAAACAATCAGGTACTGGCTAAGAAATAGAGTGGTGCATCAATGTAATAGGTTAGGTACACAAGACATAGCAGTAAAGGACCATAGTAATCTAGTGTTTGAGAAACCCAAAAAGGTCTAAGCTTTTCAGACAAGAACTCACTATTTGACAAAAATTGCTGTAAAAACTGGAAAGCAGTTTGGCAGAAACTAGGCAATGATCAGCATCTCATACTCTATATCAAAATAATGTCAAATGAATTTAGACATAAAGGTAATACCATGAGTAAATTAGGGGTACATGGAATATTTTACGTCTGATTTATGCATGAGAGAAGAAAATAACATTGTAGGATGTAAAACGAATACTTTCGATTACATGAAATGTGAAAGTTTCTGCAGAAACAAAACTAATGCAGCCAAGATTAGAAGGAAATCAAGAAAATGGGGGGGGGGGATTGTTGCAAGTTTCTCTGGTAATGACCTCATTTCTCAAATATGTAGAGAACTGAATTAAATTTATAACAATATGAGTCATTCCCCAACTGATAAATGGTCAAAGGATATGAACAGGTAGTTTTCAGAAGAAGAAATCAAAGCTATCTTTAGTCTTAAGAAAAAAATGCTCTAAATCACTATGAGAAATGCAAATTAAAACAATTCTGCAGTACCACCTTACATCCATCAGATTGACCAATATACTAGAAGAGGAAAATGACAAATGTTGGAAGGAGTTTGGAGAAAGAGGAATACTAATGTACTAAATTTAGTACTAATGTACTAATTACACAGGTGTGATCTGATCCAAATATTCTGGAGAGCAATATGCAACTATGCCCCAAAGGCTATAAAACTGAGTATACCCTGCGACCCAGCAATATAAAAACTAATCTGTACTCCAAAGAGACCAAATAAAAAGGGAAAGGATCTATATATAAAATTATATTTAAAACAACTCTTTTTGTGGTGGCAAAGAATTGGAAATTGAAGGGATTCCCTTCAAAAGGGGAATAGTTGAACAAGTTGTGGTATATGTTTGTTACAGGATACTACTGTGCTACAAGAAATGAAGACTTATCACTGGCTAAGGATCTTTTCTGCTAATGAGCTCATGATCTAATGGGGTAGTAAGATATATACCATTATATTTTATACAAAATAGAATGATAAATACAAAAGACAGGCAAAATGTCTTTTGAAAATTCAGAGCTTACAATATAATGGGGGAAGATATAAATTAAAAATAGAGGAAAGAGAAAGGGATGGAGAGTAAAGTAAATCTGCTTAAATGGAGGTTCTGGAAAGAGCCATCTAATCAGAGAGTACTTCTGAAGTGTGAATTCTAGGGCTGAAGTGATCTTCCAGTATAGAAAGATTTTGGGGGTATGGTAGAGACATTTAGAATGTAGCCTAGTGATAAATGAAACAACAAATTGAAAAGATACATTTGTGCTGGATTGGGAAGAACCTTAATTGCTCCAATAAAAAGAAATGAACTTGGAAAAAACACTGATCTTGCAATAAGAAGGCCTCATTGTGTGTATTGGATCTTGTACTTATTGGTTTTGTAATTTCAGCCTAAGGTCCTTTCTAGTGCTAATATTCTATGACTGTGACTTTATTTAGAAGCCAATAAGGAATCATTTAAGGTTGAAGTCAGAGAGGTAATGTGGTCAGACTTGTGTATTAGAAGAACTACTTTGGCACTTATGTCAAGATTGGATGGGGTAGCATTAAGACTAAAGCCGAGGAAACTATTATAGATCAGTCGATTGCAATTATCTAGGCAAGTATGGTGGTAATGGAAAAGGTAAGCAGAAAGATGGGAGTAACATCACAGAAGGAGAATGGACAGGACTTAAAATATTGGAGGATGAAGGAAAGGAAAGATTCAGAAATGATTTCTAATTTTTGAGCATGAGTAAATGGGAAAATAGTGATACCATTCATTCTGATGGGAAAATAAGGAGGAAGAAGCCATTTTGGGGAAGATGCTGAGTTTTGAACATTTTGAAGCTAAGGACCTAGCAAGATATCTAATTGGAGCTACCTCATAAGCAATTGGAATTGCTGGTCTGATGGTTGGGATAGTAGAAACTACTCACAGATGGTAAATAAGCATTCATACAGTGGGGAAGGCTGTAGTAATAGAATTTTCCACTATCCTTACCCTTCTTTTAAACTTCCTTAATTTTGTCAGTGGAACCACTATTATCTCTACCTTGGAATTATCTTGGATTCTTCCCCCACCCTTGGCAACCATTCAGATCAGTTTCCAGATCTTGTCTCTCTCTTATCCATCTTCAGTTTGCTCAGAGAAGCCTCTATCATAATTGAAATCTTCATTGCTTTTTGTCTAGAATTTTGAATTAAATTCATAATTGGTCTGTCTGCCTTTAGTCTTTTCCATTTTCAATCCCTCCTCAACCCAACTGACAAATTGACATTTCTATAATACACACCTGAGCTTGTAAACCCCTACTCAGAAATTTCCAATGGCTTTCTAATGACTCAAGGATAAAATACAAAATCCTCAGCCTAGAGTCAAAGCCTT
Organism: Bettongia penicillata ogilbyi; assembly: GCA_023548195.1. Classification (NCBI taxonomy): domain Eukaryota; kingdom Metazoa; phylum Chordata; class Mammalia; order Diprotodontia; family Potoroidae; genus Bettongia; species Bettongia penicillata. The sequence continues at coordinate 4,725,163 of JAJHZJ010000713.1, forward strand.
GAACAATCTGACTCCTTCCTACTTTCCTAGTCTTACATTACATAACCCTGCATCACATAATCTGTATTTCCTCAATATCGTATTCCGCATTCTCCCTCTGTATCTTTGTATAAGTGAGCCTCCAAGTCTAAAAATGAATTTTTTCCTCACCTCTGCCTCACAGAATCCCTAGTTTCCTTCAAAGCACAGCTCAGATGCCAGCCACTACATGAACCTCCTCTGTATCTGTTATTACCATTCAGTCTCCAAGGGAGAGGAAGTCTTAGTTCTTTGGGCATAGACTTCAGAGCAGTCCTCATTTTGTGCTTTCCCAGAGTCTGCTCTATTTCTATGGGGTAAAAGAAAGAGCTGGATATTGCCCTGATTTCTAACCCTTCAGGGCCCACAATCTTTCCTGAACTTTAGGTCTCCCTCTGTATCTAAGAAGTAATCATATGTTCATAGATTTAGGATGGAAGGGACCTTAGAGGTCATTGAGTCCATTCCTCTCATTTTATTTTGTAAGTATTTCCTTGATGTCTTCACATAAGACTGTGAGCTCTTTAAGGAAGGGACCATCCACTTTTTGGATCCTCATTTCCTTTTTCTGTATCCCTAACACTTAGCATACATAGCAGGTGTCTTGCTTGACATATAACAGCTTCTTAATGAATATTTATTGTTTTTCAATTAAGAAAACATATTTCCTCCCTCTTCTACTTCCTTCTCTCACACTAAAGAAAAAAGAAAAGCAAAACCTTTGTACCAAATAGTCATGATTAGAAAAAACAAGTATTGTATAAGATCATGTCTAAAAATGTATTTTGTTCTGTGTCTTGAGTCTATCATCTCTCTGTCAGGAGGTGGGTAAAATACTTCATTATGGACCTTCTATAATCATGATTAGTTGTAACCTTAATCAGAGCTCTTAAGTCAATCGGTGTTTGTTTTTATAATGCCTTTGTTGCTGCATAGTTTGTTTTCCAGGTTCTGCTTGCTTTTCTCTGCACCCTTTTATACAAGTCTTCCAAGATTTCTCTAAAACCATTTCTGTCATCAGGGAATAAAATTTGATAGTATTTATGACATTTATACACCATCATTTGTTCAGCTGTTCATTCCCAGTTGCTGGGAATGAACCTTCCTTCATTTCCAGTTCTTGGCTATTATGAAAAGAGTTCCTGCAATTATTTGTATAGCAAGAGGTCCTTTTATTCTTTCTTTCATCTCTTTGAGGAAAAGGTCTTGTAATGACCTTCAGGGAATAGATCTAGTAGTGGTACCTCCCATTTTATAGATGCATAAATTAAGGAAAAGCAATATGTCCATTTCTGGTAGTTGTTTTAGAGCTTAGAGAGCCTTTATTGGCTGAGAGAGCCTATGTGAGGTCCCAGGATGTTGACAGCAGTAAAAGCAAGGCAGCTGCATTAGTCTTTCTGGTAATAGGTGATGATAAACCGTGTTCTGCAATTCCTTCTTCCAGCAGGGTCTGAAAGGAATTCTTCAAGACAATAGCTCTTGTCAGCAAAGCAAGTACCCTCTGAGCCTGAAGTAGGGAAATCATTTCATAGCAGTTTGGGAGGAGAGGGTGGACATGGCTTTTCCTTCTCTGAGGAGGCTATTTCCCCAGGCCACTCTTTCCTTACTCCACAGACTGGAGTGTTAGTGGTGGTGGTAAGCTTTGGCCAGAGGAAACCCTATTCTTTCTGCCTGCCTCACCCGTTCAAATTTTTACGAAAAAAACCCCAAAAAGTTTCAGCATAGCCTTGCACAGGGTGTCTAGCCAAAATGCAAAGTTTTACCACAGTGCACAAGCAGGCTGTGTTTTTCTGAAGAGGGAACAGAGTGAGGAACCTTTCAGCACCTTTTCCAGCACTTCTTTAAAAAAATGATTTAAATTGGAGGCAATAGCATCGAATGCTTGAACATCTGACACTCAGACCAGACTTAATGAATCATCTGCTTAAACAGCATCCCTCTTCTATAACAATTTCATTTGGAGCCACAGTGGTTTTTTTTCCCCCATAACATTTGTTCTGCAGGCCATTCACTTGCTAGAGTAGCCCTAGACTCCAGTGCGTAATAGGAGTGGGGAGAGCTGGCAAAGGAGAGAGAGCAAACACCAGAGTTCCCCTGGTAGCTCACTTGCATTCCTGGACCTTGTACAGGTTTCAAAGCAGATGGCAGCAATATTTTGCAGAGTTTAAAGTTGGCATCAGCTCACCCCTCTTTTCCTCCCCATCCCCAAACCTGGTCTCCTGCAGAGCAATGAAGCTGCAGGGAGCAAATGTTGTAGAAGAAATATCAGAATATTTGTTATATTCTAGGAAAAACAAAGCAAAACTTCCGATCTCCAGTTCTTGTAGGCCTTATTTGGCATTAGATTAATGAAAAAGTAAATAATTCTGTGGGTGCCATAAGAGGCAGTGCTGGAAAGACCCAGAAGTGCTGGTGTGTATTTGGAGGAAGGCCCCTTCCATCGGTGCAAATCATTTTAATCGGTGTCATAAATTGTTCTGTGTCTCTGTGGTGGATGGCCGCATAGCTGATCGCTGGCCCAGCAGCTGCACAGACTATCACTCACAGCAAACTAGGGCTATATAATGTTGCCAGAGAGATTTGAGTGTAAATGAAGGCCTTGCGTTGGATTCCCAGGGCCCTTCTGATTTGTAAGTATCTGATTTATTATTCGTAAGTGTCTGATTTATTATTCAGTGACTTCTCCCTGCAATTGTCAGGGCGGGGAAATGGAGCCATTTACTCTGTCTCCAGGACGTATGCAAACAATTTAATCTTCCAGTGTGGTTCCTTAATGTAAATGTTTAATACAAACCTGATGTTAACATCAATGTACATGAGTTTACTGGCAGACTTAGCTGCAACTTGACATTATTCTGGGAATCAGATGTGCTCTGCAACTGAAGCTGAGGAAACCTGAAAAGAGAGGAAAGTTTCCTTTGACATCAGCAGGTGCATACTCAAAGTCCAGCATGTGGCAAGGGACTAGCCATTCATGGAGGCTAGAGGAAATCTATTAAGGAAAAAAAAAGGTCCTGTGATTAGTAGATTCTGTTTACTAAAAGCGTAAAGAATTGCAAAGAGATTTGGATTGTATGTCTACTCAACAGTTATGGAACAGACCATCAGAAGATACGTTCTCAGATGAATGCTTTCCCCCAACCCCACTCAACCCATGTCCTGTCATTTATTTGCAGATCCCTCCATAAAACGTAAACTATGTTCTAGTCTAGTTACGACCATAGTACCTTTTGATTGGATTGCTCTAATTTTTGTATCAACTTTGTTAGGTGTTTGGATGTTCAACATTTTTTATCAGTGACCTGGAGAAGTATCAGTGTTGGCGTGCTTCTCAAAATTGGAGTTTAGAAAAGAAGAATCTGAGATTCCTAGAATCCCCCTAAAGAAGGGGGATGGAGAATTAATACACTGAAAGACAGAATAAGGATCCTCAAAGCATCTCTGTAACTTGGAGTACTGGAATCACTATGTTTGTGATAAAAAATTGCTAAGACGTTGGACAGGGTAGATAGGGCTAGATAATGATTCATGTGAAAAAAGAATTTTAGTGAATTGCAAGGTTTTTATGAGTCTCCCATTAGAACAGGGCAGTCAGATGAAAACAAAGATTATCTTAAAGAAATGTTAATAGAGATCTAGTGATTAGAAGGAAGAGACAGAAAGTACCACTGCAGTCTCTTTCCAATCAGCCCACATCTATATGATTGTATTCTGTTTGGGAAGTTTAAGAAGGGCATTGGCAAGCTGGGAGAAATGGAGGACAGTGAGGGGAGGTAAAACTATGCCAAATATAGATGGACATATGTACACAACTCACCTACATACTTACATCCATACACTCAAATATGTGCACACACATATACATGCAATATACAAGAACATGCTTGTAACATGTGTGTTAGAATATATATGAATACATGTTTATCACATACCTATAGACCATATAAATATACATGTGTTGGCACATATGCCTATATAAGACAGGTTGAAGGAACCTGAAGAAGGGAAAAATTAATGAAAAAACATTTATAGTCATAACTTTTACGTGACATTTTAAGATGTGCAAACTGCTTTATATATTTGATTTCCTTTAACCTCCCAATGATTCTGTGAGGGAGGTGCTATTAATATGCCCATTTTGCAGATGAAACTAAATAGGAGAGAGAAATAACGTTTTACGGTGTCACATGCTTGGTAAGTATATAAGATGGAATCATTGTTTAACCGTTTTTCCATCATGTCCAACTCTTTGTGACCCCTTTTGGGGTTTTCTTGGCAGAGATACTAGAGTGATTTACCATTTCTTTTTTCAGCTAATTTTATAGATGAGACAATTAGGTAAACAGGGTAAAGTGATTTGCTGAGAGCCACATGGCTAGTAAGCGTCTGAAGCTGGATTTAAATTCATGAAGATGAGTCTTCATGACTCCAAGCTCAGTGGTCTATCCACTGTGTCATCTAGATGCTAAAATACCTTTAAATATTTTAAGAGACATCATATGAAAGAGGAATTAGTCTGGTTCTGATTAACCTTAGAAGATTAAACTAGGAGGAAGGGGTGACACATTGCAGAGTCAGACTTTGAAAACTTGTCATAAAGATAAACTTCCTAATAATCAGAGCTACTATAAAATTGAATTGGTTTACTCTAGACTTAAAAGTTATTGCAACCATAGTGGACTTCACCTTCTCCCATTACCAGCAAGAGTGATACAGCTATACCGCCTTTGTTACAGTCAGCATGGAGCAACCTCATAAGGACTTTGTAAACTTAGGAATTATTGACTTCCCCATTACTTTGTGGCTACAACTAGAGCTTGTACAAGGACTCCTCAGGGGAATTTTAGAATCGGTGTGCAACACTGATATTCACTAATGTCAAAGCTCTAGAGGAAAACCATCCTGCCATCACATTGTTCCCCCAGCACATTTGACAGACAAGTAGTAGAAGATTTATGGGAGAATGTGGACAAGAGTCATATAGGAAGAGATACCTGAGTTGGTAACAATTTATATCACTGATGGAAGTACCTATATTGAAGAGACCATGAATCCATCAAAGTATTATTTTCCTATCTTCTTTCTCAGGCAAGGATTGAACTATATTAATAACAACTTTTGAGATTCTTTTCTAATTCTATAGATTTTGTTTTCTTGTTAATATATATAATTGTTATTGTGTTTATATGTATACTATTAATTGTGTTATATTCTGCTATTTTCTTGTGCTTTTCCTATCTCTTATATTATACCTAGGATCTGCCTACATGACACAGAACATATGGATTAACAGTGGGAAAAATCAGTCAAGCATCTGGGTGTGTCTAAATATAGAAATGTTAGATGGTATTAGACTAAACAATGAATTCCATATTTTTGCTTGCCATCAAGATTTTGATTGTATTTTTGAAGGTCCATGAATAAGGACTGGGGCATCTTTAAATTTTACTTACCAACAACACCTAGTATAAGCCTTTTCACAGAATGAAAAACTGTGGTTAATTTATTTGACTACATTGATACTGAGGTTCCCTGTGGCAGGTCTGGCTTTCACTTGCCCTTCCTTTACATAATGGATAGAGCTGTGAAAACGCCCTATAATGTTTCTTGAAGCCCAGAAGCCTCCAGATGAGGAACTTCCAAGGAAAGATGAGATTGATATAGGTTGCAGTGAAGTGCTAGTTCCTTTACAGGGCTATAGATTTACTTTTCAATGGGACTGAAAATTCCTACTGAATAGTTCATATATTATAGAAAAATGAGGAGAGATCCTCAACAGGTTTGATAACTAAACTTTTACAGTGGACTACTAATCTTTCCTTCTAACTCTTACTATTTATCTCCATAATTTACATGTTATGTAAAAATGTCTCTGCATACCTTTGAGCCCTTGGGATGAAAACATTGCAGTGTTATCTGACACTAGCTATTAGTTGACTATTCAAATTTAAAATCTTAGATTGATTTCAGAAGTGTGTCAGAATTTCCCAAGTTTGAACATTCCTAACTATAAGGAGTCATCTTTCCTAACCCTATCCTTCTCTTCCTTGTTCTTCTAAATCAAATCTTCTCTTTGAAATTTAATTTGTAGTTTCTGACTTTGGAAAGCAGGACAGACCAGAAATTGTTTCCTGCTTCTCAAGTGATGCCTTACTAATTGCTAGGGAGTTTGATTTGAAAACAGTAGCACTCTAGGGCTCCTTATTTCCTTATAATTCAAGAAATGTACAATGTCCTAGGATCAAGTTTCTGAGCTGTTGAGTTATAAAAAAATGATAATTTGTGTTTTATTTATCTGCTCAGAATCATAACTTGTAACTTTGATACTTAGGATAAACATCAGCCAGGGTAAGTAGCATGAAATGATCCTTACGTAAATTTTATGATTCACGATGGGAAATTAAATGGGAAATATTTTAAATAATTTCAGCTGAGTCAAAAGAGGAATTATTTACTATTGTAGTTTAGAGGATAGACTTGAGAGTAGGAAGAAATTAGTCCCTGAGATGTGAGATCTCAAATTCTTTTTTATTCCACTAGAATGATCTCAGGATAGCTCCTAACTACACAGACTGTAAGGGAGAAGCAATATGGGGATTATTACTCATCGTTGCTGAGGGCAAGTGTCTCTTAGGCTGTTACAATTGGAAAGGAGGGAGGAGAGATGAATTCTTGGTCCAGTCCTGTCCACCTTCACTGTGACCAGAGGATGATGTGAATTTCAGAGCCAGAAGATTTGTAATTTTTCATTAGTGTCCTAGTCTTAGAAACCATTCTTGAAACAACTGATGCAATGTCAGCAAACCAGACACACTGAGACTGTAGATATTCAGACTCTAATAAAGAATCCATGATTAAAGTTGTACCACGTGTAAGAGGAACTTCATGGGCACCTTAAGAAGCAGAGGAAGATAATCCAGCAATGGTGAGCTAGCTGTGAGTTCTTCAGTTGCAACATATATTCTCTAAGTTTGAGTCCACTTCCCCTGGACTCTAGGTGTATTTGTGAGAGAGCACTTCTCACAGACATCAGGAGGAAAGGGCTATTCTGTATTAATTATAGTATCATAATAAATACTCATTTCCTGAAAGCTAATTAAGTATAACTGACTGATAGCAATTGTAACCAAAGAGAGAAACACACAAGTAGGGGACCTGTGGGCTATAATATTAGAAAACAAACCATATGCATCTTGAAGACAGGTTGAATACAGAAAACCTAGGGATCATAGGTCCTCAGAAGAACATCATAGGGCAAAAACAAAAACAAACCTTAATATCATAATGAAGGAAATAAAAGAGAACTGCCCAGAACTTTTGAACATAGAAAATGAAATTCCAATGGAAAGAATTCACAGAATGTCTCCAGAAAAATAAACAACCAAGGCAGCAAACTCCATGACACATGGTGATTAAATTTAGCACTTCAATTCAGAAACAAGTAATGCATATGATCAGGAAAAAGACTTTCAAATACAAAAGGAAGAATAATTGACAAAACCTAACAAGCATTTTTTTTAAAAATAAAAATTAAAAAGCAGAAGAATAAATGGGTTTTTATTTAATATAATAAACAGTAATTATATGGTTTCAGAAAAAACCTGGAAAGATTTATATGAATTGGTGAAAAGTGGAGAAAGCAGAACCAGGAGAACATTATTCACAGTAACAGCAATATTGTAATGATTTTCAAATGTGAAAAACTTAGCTACTCTTATCAATACAATGGTCTATGACAATTCCAAAGGACTCATGATGAAAAATGTTATTCACTTCCAGAGAGAAAATTGATTAATTCTGAGTGTAGATCGAAGCACATTTTTTTGCCTTTATTTTTCCTGCTTTTTTTCCCCAACCTAGCTAATACATGATTTTACATGTATAATGATCATCACATTTCTTTGCTTCTCAATGCATAGAGAAGGGCTTGAGGGAAAAAGAATTGGGAATTCAAAATTTTTTTTAAAATGTAAAAAGAATTAATTTTTAAAAATAGGAAAAAACCCTCCTCACAGAAGGAAAGACAGACCTAAATGATTGGAGAAATATTTGTTGTTCATGGCCTATGCTGATAAAAAACAAATGAAAAAAATAGTACCAAAATTAATTTACTTATTCAGTGCCATAGCAATCAAATTATAAAACATATTTTATAGAACTAGGAAATCATAGGATAGTTAGGCAGCACAGTTGATAACATGCAAGACTGACATCAGAAAGATTCATTTTCATGAGTTCAAATCCGGCTACAGAAACTTACTAGTTGTGTGATCCTGGTCAAGTCACTTAACCCTGTTAGCTTCAGTTTCTCATCTTCAAAATGAGTTGGAGGAGGAAATGGCAAACCACTCTAGAATCTTTGCCAAGAAAACCTCAGATGGGATCACAAAGAGTCAGACATGACTGAAAAACTACGGAAAAGGAAATCGTAATAAAATACATTTGGAGGAACAGATCAAGAATCTCATGGGACATCATGGGAAAACTGGGAAGGAAAAACCTAGCAGTACTAGATCTCAAACTATAAAGCAAATCAATAATCATTGGAACAATTTGCTACTGCTTTTGATCAGTGGAAGAGATTAAGAACAAAGACCCAGAAGCAAGACAGAGTAGCATAATGTTCAATAAATCTAGAAACTGCAGCTACTGGGATAAGGACTTCATATTTGACAAAAACTGACCCAAAACATTGGCAAGCAATCTGGCATTAATTTCATGCAGAGGTTCAGGAAGTCTATTAGTTTTCAAATATCACACTTCTGTCTTAACTGGGATTTGACTTTTAGAAGCTCAAAAAGATGAAAGTAGTTTTTGATTATCCATAAAAGCCCAAGGGATTTGATCCTGCCCCTGACTTACTGATTAGCCCTAAATGGAATGACTTTAGGATTAAGCTCATGCCTTTCTCCTGTCTAAGAAATCTGTTGGTCAGGATACACATTGGGGCATGTCCATTTCACGTATTAGGTTGTCATTATCCTAAATGAACATTCAACTTTTGATGTTGCTCATGATTTGAGGTCAAGTTGATATGGAAACTCCAATTGATCACTTCCTACAAAAGACTCTCCATTTCCTTTAAGAAATTCACCTCAGTTCTTAATTAAATTTGTCAACTCAGCAATATATACCAAAAGATGTTGAACTAGTTTAAAAAAGGGTTTCTGGGAAAGAGTTTTAAAAATAGAAGGAATTGAATATCTTGTTTCCACATTATGCAGATGAAGAAAACAAGGCATAGGGAAGTTAAAAGATTTGTTCCCAAGATCACAGAGCAAGTATTAATTTTATATTAATATAGTATAATAATTCCATAGTAAAGACTTATGTTAATTAATAATTAATAAATATAAATAAATAAAATAATTAATATATTATAATAATTACATATAATATTTTTATAATATATAATAATATATTGTATTATATCTCTGGATATTGAACTTTTTCATTATGGTTCCCTTTGTACACTACATATGTTCTTTGTGAGATCCTGTGAGTTTTATAAGAAAGGAATTTATTTCTCTTGTATGGGTTGATAGAATTACAGCAAGGAGGTAGAGTTGCTGGCTAGACAATTTCATACCCCATAGTGCTACTCTAGTTTTTACTCTGCCTATGCACCCCTTGTGACTTTGTGACTTAGCTATCAGTGAAAATACTAATACATTTCTTTGCAACTTGATCCACAATGAGGAAGTCTTGTTTTCTTTACAGGTTCTGTTGCACACCAATGAGTGGTACACTAGCAGCAGTGATCATATATGAAACCTGCAGTAGGACCATAGACTTGAACACTTGGCTCAAACTTTTAGTTTGCCTAATTTGAGACTCAAATTAGATTTGATGCCAGAACGCCTGTGGAACTGGAGCTGATAAAAGAGGTAGGAGGTAAACAGAGATTCAGAGATGTAGCCACCTTATTGAATTGTTTTCATTGGATAGAGGAAAGAACGCTTAATTTTCCTCTTCATGGAATAAAAATGATACCAGATTTTCATATAATAAAACTAAAACTAAAAGGAAAAGAAGGACCTCATTGTTCAAATAATGATGCATTTGAAAGATACTGTTTGTGCTCCTGAAACATTCCTATCACTTAAAGGAGGCTGGAATTACAGAAAAAAGCATAGAAAAAAGCTTTTATATTCCTTCCAGGTACATTGATTTCACCTTTGGCAGCAGCTGCTAGGCTATTAACAGTGACTCAAGATGGCAAGTCAGCAGTTTGGTGTAACTTACTTTAGCCATGGAAAACTGAGAACACCAGGCATATCTAGTGTCCCTTTAATATACTCATTCATGAAATTCAAATCTACTTTTTAATGAAATAAAATGCAGCTATTTAGACAAGACCATATGCCTAACTTTCACTTTCTGCTTATAAGGCATGAAATACACCAGATAGAGGAAGTGTTAAAAGAAACAAAAGAGACCTAAGTACAAAATTTGAAAATCTTATTACAAATGCTATCTTTAAATTTTTAAAGTTGTAAAGCAGATGACCATACCACAAACTTTTCATGTTCATACATGAAGAGTTAGTACTGGAGTCAAATAAAACCTGCCATAAAATTAAAATTATACTTTAATGCTTTCTATCTTATTATATTTTTTGGAGGAAATTGGGGTTAGGTGATTTGCCCAGGGTCACCAGCTAGTGAGTGTCTGAGACCATATTTGAACTCAGGTCCTCCCGACTCCCGGACTGGGGCTCCATCTACTGCTACCCCCAACTCATCCATATTTAATGATAAACATAATTGTTGATAGAAGAAGCATAATAGGGGATAATGGGACATCATTGGAGTAAGGAAGACTTGGCATTAGGTATTCCTTCTGACACATGTTGGGTATGGGACCCTGAGTCAATTACCTAACTTTTCAGAGTCCCAGACAGATCTTTAGACCTCCAAATAGGAAATGAGTTATCTATCCGCACAGGTGGGATGAATTTCCACACTAGGTATTCCATAAACTGACACAATCACAGGAAGAATCTAATGAAACAAATTGTTGCATAGTAATTGGTAGTGTACAATCAAACGACTGTAATCAGCGTTCCTTCTGTCCTAATACAGGTGCCAGAGTTGGACTCAGAGATGAAGAGGAAAGAGACTTTCAGGAGATTTCAGAGTTTCTTTAATCACCCCAAGCTTCTAATTAAAGCAAAGACCAAACTTTTAATACCAACATTCTATCAGTGTCTTTATGTAACAGTGAGACAGGGAATACGATAGTCCCCAAAGAATTAAAAAAAAAAATGAGAGCAACAGAAAGGCATGTGGTGGGTGTGAATAGTCTTTAACTAAGGAGCAACTTGGGAAAACAGGAAAAAGACCGGGAAATACACAGTAGGAAAAGAAGATGGACTGGTGCTCCATTCATAGGAATATCAGAGGAGAAGCAAAGAAAGACCTCTAACATGTTGGAGGGATATATGTAAGGACATGGAGAAGAATTGCTTGGGATAGGTATGCACAACAGGGGTTGTAATCTGTGTTGTTTGAAGGGGATGCTGAAATTGATGAGATCACAGAATTATTTCAAAGATGAAAATCACCAACAAAAATTAGAGGAGGCAAGGTAGGTTCTGAGTGAAACAGGAAGCTGTATTTGAGATCCTCTAAAAGAGCTCTGACTCTATCACTCCATGGGCAGCAAGGCAACAGTTTCTCTCATTTCTAGTCCTTCTATGGAGAGGCAAGCAGGTAGTACAGTGGATAGAATCTTGGACTTGGAGTCAGGAAGACCTGAATTCAAATCTAGCCTCAGATACTTCTAGATGTATGATCCTGGGCAAGTCACTTAATCTATGGCCGCCTCAATTTCCTCATCTATAAAATAGCATGAGGATAGCACTAATTTCCTAGGGTTGTTGTGAGAATAAATGAAATAATATTATTATAGCGTTTAGCATAATGCCTGGAGCAGGACTTAGTGAATGTGAAAATTAAAAATATACTTTTTAAGATGTGATTATGACCATGTCTAATGAGCTCCAAGTTTCTTATATGATTGATGGTGTTCTTATTTGTGGACAGCATGTCTTTTAAAGCATACAGAGTTGCTCTGTTTAGCTTTGAATACGATCAGGTTATAAACAAACTGGGAGCCCTGGGTTGAAATACTGTTGTTGTTTCAGTTGCCGGGAGCTAGAATGGGGGTGTCAGGAACTGGAATCCCAGGTCTTGCTAGCTCAAGGCAGGGAAACTCCAGATAGGAATTGTTAGTTGGAGCTACCTATTCTTTTAAGCAGAGAAAGTCTGGGGCTGTGGCTAGGAAGAAAGTAAAAAAAGGTTTGTGCCCCTGATTCGCAGGTACTGTCATTAACATGATGGTTGGAAATTCAGTTACCTACTTGCAAATATGCAGAGACTGTAGTAGTTTTGCTGTTGATAAAGAGAGGAGGGGAAATGGGACAAAGGGTCATTTTGGAATATGGGGCTCTATGAAGGGGGGTAAGACTGAATGAGTCACCATAGCAAGGACTTTGGGCAACCAGAGGACAGTATCAAGTCATTAAGTCATATTGAGAAAGGTTTGGATTGGGGGGAAGGAACAGAGGAGAGAATGTATAAGAGTTCAGAATAGGATTTGAGACAGGATAGGGGTTAGAGCTGTGATTTAATTGGTATAGAAAATTCCCAGGTGAGAAAGCTCCCTCTACTAAGGCACGATAGCACCGTATCTTCAACTTAAAGTGTTAGAGAGGTGCCTGTGGCACTGAGAGATCAAGTAACTTGCTCAGAATCATTCAACCACTATGTGTCTGGGGCAGGATCTGAAAGCTAGCTCACTTTTCATTTTACCACAGTTTCTCTGTAAGCTAGCAGATGCAATTTCAAATTTTCAACCTGCTGACATTATCAGTCACCATCATTATCATCATTTCCACCATGGTCATCATTACCAGCATTCAGAGAGCCCTTTAAGGTTTGCAAAGTTGTCTTATTCTCTCTGTCTCTCTGTCTCTGTCTCTCTGTCTTTGTCTCTCTCTGTCTCTCTGTCTCTGTCTCTGTCTCTCTCTCTGTATTTCCCTCACTTTATCCTCACAGCAATCCTTTGAGGTAGATGATATTATTATCCCCATTTATAGATGAGAAACTGAATCTGAGTGGTTAAGTGACTTCCATGGGACAACAAATATCTATTAAGAGTATGAGGCAGAATGCAATGCCCATCTTCCTGACTCTAAATTCAATGCTTTGTCCATTACACTAGGATGCCTCCCTTACCCAATGAGGAGGAAAAAGGGGTATGGTAACATCCTGTTCCATTCTTTTGTCCATAAACCCCTGAAGAAGCTTCACAGAAAATATTAGATTCAACAAGCAAATTCTAAAAAGCAATAGGTTTTTAAAAAAATTTCATAATATTAAGGGAAACCCATGCAGCTTAATTAGAGACACCTGTAAGATCATGGAGGGGAAACAAGGGCACCAAAGGACTGGTACTAGGGTTGCATTCCTATTTCCAATTTGGGATGTCATCTGACATTTCCAAACCAAGCAGCCCAATAATATCTCTCCACCCCTACATATACAAACTGCATTTTGACACTTCTAAAACATCTTTTCTTGGAAGAATAAGAAAAGGATATGTTTAAAGATGTCCACAGATTTCATTTATGCAGCTCATTCATATTGGTCCTCAGGCTGCAGTGAAGAATACAGTCCTCACTGGTCTTCCAACAGGTTGCTTGGTGACTTTACATATCATTCCACCAAGCTCTTACCAACACTTCTGAGATCATATTCATTTTATGCATATAGAAGTTCTTTAAGAGGTATGAGGTTTCTGCTTCTTGTTCCATCATATTCAATCATGTCTAACTCTTTGAGACCCTCTGTACCATAGCATGTCAAGACCTTCTATCCTCCACTATAGCCTGAAGTCTGTACACATTCATGTTTGTTGTTTCCATGACACTATCCATCCTATCCTCTGCTGTGCTCTTTTCCTTTTCCTCTCAATCTTTCTCAATATCAGGATCTTTTTCCAATGAATCAGCACTTTCTAAGTTCCTATTTGATACTGTGATAAAATCAGAAACTTTGCCACCTTTTGGGATAGCTAATCCACTATATTGGGGAAGGAAAAAGAGCCTGAGCTTAGTGAATGTTGTTTGTGAGGGAAAAGAAGCTGCATTAGGGAAACAGGGGGCAAGGGGGTCCTGATAATACTTTGTCTCTTTTTGGTGAACACTAATCTATATTCCAGAAAGGAATAGGGAGAGTTGGGCCTAATTCATATTGTGGGGAATTGCTGGTAGATAATAATCTTATCACAGTGTGAAATCAGACATTTCTAGCAGTTCCATGCATAGAAGATTATAGATATAGGGTGTGTGTGTGTGTTCATCCTTCATTGCCAAAGAAGGCCATACCATCAGAGAAATATTGACATGACTTGCACTTACTTTGTTTTGAGTGAGGGAGGGCTGTGCAGGTCACCAGCCTCACTTCTCCTCCAGAGCCACCTGAATCCAGTGACCAGATATTCATTAGGATGACTGGAGATGACCCAGGATGAGGCAATTGGGGTTAAGTGACTTGTTCAAGGTCATACAACGAGTGAGTGTCAAGTGTCTGAGGTGAGATTTGAACTCAAGTCCTCCTGACTCCCGCACTGGCGCTCTATCCACTTCACCACCACCTAGCTTCCCCTTGATATAGGATGGAAGGGTGGAAGAGTATAGAGAAAAGGCAGAGAAGGAGTATATGTATATGAGGGGGGCAGTAGATAGAAGGAGAGAATATAGTTAGGGTAAAGGCAGCTAGAAGTGAAGAAAGAATCCTCATGCTTACCTCCTCCATCAACACCTGGGAAGCATTGCTCACTCCCTCAACCCTAGAGATTTAGAGTCCAGTTCTCCTTGATAAGATGTTCATACTCTCTTCTCTTGCTCACCTTCCCCTGAAATACATAGAAACTTAGGAATACTTCTCAGTGATAGAAAAAGGACTGAGGTTTTTTATGTCTATGAGTTATCTCAACAGTAGTGAATGCTTATGTGGTGACTATCAACGTAAGTTGTAGAGTTAGCCTTAATTCTTCCCCAGCATCTGGTTATAGCTGGGATTTCTGAGGTTTTCTGATTAGAGAAATCTAAAAAGACCCTTACTCTACCATTTTATGGGTCATGTGATATCCTTTGTATGCATTAAAAAGGCTGAGTGTCCAAGACTATGGAAGGCATAATTCTACTTCACTTTGTTCTGGTCAGGTCACATCTACAATACTGTGTTGCACTCATGGTGCCCAGTTTTAAGTGGAATAATGATAAATTTAAATATGTCCAGAAGAGGATGAGTAGGATGGTGAAGGGCCTTTGGACCATACCATAGTGAAAGGAACCTGGCTTGCGTTAGTCTAGAAAGAAAGTTAAGAGGGACTTGATCATTGTCTTCAAATATTTGAAGTTCTGTCACTTAAATAATAATATCCAGTATTTATATTGCTTTTTAAGGCACTTTATATGCTACATTTATCTCATTTACTCCTCACAATGGCACTTTATTAGGTACTATTATCATTCCCATCTTACAGATGAGCAAACTGAGGCAGAGAACTATTAAGTGACTTCCCCAGGGCCACACAATAAGTAAAATCTGAATTAAAATCTTATTCCAAGTCTAATAGTTTTCTGTTGCTCCACATTGCTGCTCTAGAACTAGACTTATTTTGCTTGATCTTGGAGCAATGAAAAGAAATGATAGGAAAATAGATTTTGACTTGATGTGAATAAAAACTTTCTAATAAATTAGAATAAATTTAACCTAGGTTCAATGAACTTTTTATTTTTATTGTTTCTAAAAATTCTTTCCACTTAAGAGTATTTTATTTTTTCCACTTATGTGTAAAGATAGTTTTCAACATTCACTTTTATAAGATTTTAAATTCTATTTTTTTCTCTTTCTCCCTCCTTTCTGCCCTCTCCAAGATATCAAGTAGTCTGAATAAGTCCACATTAGTCATGTTGTGAAAGAAGAATCAGAAAAAAAGGGAAAAATCATGAGAAAGAAAAAAGAGAGAAAATAATACGCTTCCGTCTGCATTCAGACTCCATAGTTCTTTCTGTGAATGTGGATAGCATTTTCCATCATGATAATGAACTTTTTTTGATAACCGTCTTTCCATGTCATTGGTTTTCTTTTATAGCTTATGTACTTCATTTTAGGCATTTAAATACATTATTCTGGGAAAGAATCAATAGGCTTCTCCAGACTCCCAAATGGGCTATGATCAAAAAAATAAATAAGTAAATGAAATTAAGAATCTCTGCCTTCTTGCTATTCAAAAGTGAATTGCTCTGCATCTGGAGGTAATGGCTCCCCCTCTCAAGAGATAAACAGACAAAGGATCTGTGACCACTTGCCTGGAATGTAATCGAGAGTAATTTTGTTCAAGGATATACTGTGTAAGATGCCTCTTAGGTCCCTTCTGACTCTGTGGTAAATGAACTAGGTATGTAGAGAAATGGACCACTTTTCCTCCTGTTTTTATCCCTTATTGAGAATTTTTTTAAAATAATTGATTTGAATCTTCCTTGGATCATAGGCGGAGGGTGCTAGCCAATCTTGCAAGAATTACACATTAGTGACTGTCCAGTGAGAGCCAGGAGAGAAAATTTCTAACATCTCTTGTCTAGATGGAAAGGGAAGGCTCACATGTTTCCCAGTGGTGTGATTCAGCATCCTATTAATGTGCAGCAATTACTCTAATCCCATAAAAGAGGGCTGTGGTATTATTCTCTCCACTTTAGAAAGGAAGACACTGCTTCTGAGCAGGGAGGAGCCTTGGGGATTCAGCATTCCCTTACTCGTTAGCTGCTTTTGGGGGCTTCAGCATCCTTCAGCATGATCTCGTGGCTCTTTGGTGTAATAAGACTCCTGTGGATCAGGGCAAGATCAGGCAGGTTTTGGTCAGCTGTTTGGCTGGTTGTTGAAGGGCTGTTTGGGAAATTCTAGGCAGTAGCACCAGGCCTCCCCCAGCCTTGTGCTTGTCTGTTCTCTGGCTCATAGCCACAACATCTGGGATCGGGATATTTTTGGATCTCACCCAAGAAGTATGCTTGGGCCAGGGAAGTATTAGAATGGGAGACCTTCAAGCAACTCCTACGTAGAGATGATTTTACTCTGGGGTAGGTGGAATGAACTCTACAGAGAGTCTGAGGCTACTGGGAGAGTTTTTGGAAGGTATTTGAAAATGTAGCTGCCAATCCTGTTACGGCATAGTACTATTTATTCTATTTCGGGTTCTGTGACTTAGCCAAGAAGATAGTGCATGGGGGAGGTGATAGTCACCCACCAAACTGTGCCTTTGGTATAGTATGCAGAGAAGACCAAAGAAGAGACATAATAGCTAATATTTACATAGAAGTTTAAGGGCTGCAAATCTTTATACACACAGGTATAGCTAATATATATATGCGTATATATCATATAATATACACATTATAGATATAGATAATTTGCTACATACCTATATCTATGTATCAATCATAGATGCATAATATTCTATATAATACATTATCTAGAGTTATATATATTCTGATTCTATCCCCACGGCAACTCTGCAAAGATAGGTGCTAATAATGTCCCCATTTTATAGATGATTAAAATGAAGCTGAGAAAGATTTAAATGACTTGCCTAGGGTCATTCAGTCAGCAAGGATTTGAACTCAAGGTTTCCTCAGTTGAAGTCCAGAACCCCATCCATTATTACTGGAAATGTAGATTTTTGTGAGGACAAGTGGCAGGGACATCTTTCTGAGTCTGTTTCCCTGTTATGAGAATAAATGAAGAGAGTCTATAAATCAACCCAATTTTTGCTCTCATGTAGGGGAGAATGTTGGGTATGTCCAGAGGACAGATGGATGAATAGGTCTTAGAAATATGGTTCACAAAACATAGACCTTTGTTTCTGGGAGTTCGAAATATTACTCATTCAGGTATCTTTTTGATTTACAATGAACATGCATGTGTATAGCTCTTGAATGTCTATAACAATACTTTTCTCAAAACAATCCCATGAAATGGGCAACATGAGAAATTTCTATCATACCAACAAGGAAACTGATACTTGGAGAGGTTAAATCACTTGCCTAGTCATGTATGTAGTAATGGGAAAAATCAGACTTGAAACTTAGATCTGTTGACGCTTCTCATTGTATTGTATCGTCTCCCTAATTGACTTGGGACTTGGGCTTGCTTGGGATGGAAGGTGATAGGCAATTTTTATGATATGACTATCACTTTTTTTCCTCTCACTGAATCAACCAAAGGAAGTTGTCCCAAAAGTGATTGCTTGTTCTTTCTGAAATAATGATAATGTGATGACAACAAAAAATAGATGATGTTTCCATAGCACTTGAAGGTCTACAAAGTGTTTGATATGGAGTTCCTCATCAGATCTTACCTTTTAAGATAAATGTTATTATCATTCCAATTTTGCTTATGAAGAAATAAAGGCTAAGAGTTTAAACCACCTGGGCTGCAACTGCACAACTAGTAAATGTTAGAAGTATAACAGAGGAACATGAATTTACTGCTGATAAAGTTTCTTGGAAGTCACTGAGTCAAGTGCCCTCATTTTATAGATAAGGAAACTGAGGTCCTCCAAGTTTAAGTGACTTTGCCGAGATTACATAGACATAGTTAGTGGCAGAACTGGGATTTGAACTGATGTCCTCTGTCATGAAATCTAGCCCATTTTCTAAGGTAGGCCTCTCTTAAAGTTCAATTTGTAATTCTTTCCACTACACCATGACACCTCTGGTCATAATGTATTTCTTTATTACTTTACCATAGGAAGACCAGAAGATTTTTATAGTGGGAGTTTTATTAATCCTTTCAGCTTTTTGATGAATTAGGGAGGTACAGGGTGACTAAGCCCCTCCTTTTAAAAATCAAATAGGAAAACAGAGGCTTAGGCTGTCACTCTTTTGGAACTCCTGTCACCCCAATCTCTCCATCATTAATAAGCATAACTAGTACTACTCTCAATATCCTGTCTCCTTTTCCCTCTATCACAGACCCCTGTATGTTGTTCATCTAAATCCCAGGACTGGGTGGCCCAAGTTTAACCTTCTGGAACCATATTCTTAGTGCCCACACTGCCAGGAAAGACTGAGTCACTAACTGAGTTGGTGCTGGCACTTCTTGTGTCTGAAAGTTGAAGGAGCCATGTAGGGCAGAGTGTATCTGCCTCCCACACTTCTGGGTAGGTTCCCATGGTTCCATACATTCCTACTGTAAAACTGTTCGAGGCATACAACTTGAGCAACCTGATGAAACCATTGGGAAATGTCATTATTCATTTATCTGAAACTGAAAGAACACAAAAGCCTTAGACATTCACACCCTGGCACAGGTCTTAGGTTCATATTAGGGTATTTTCTGACTCAAAAAATGAAAGAACAGTAGTTATTTGTTCATGAAATTTAATAATGTGCACTTGTATGCACACACATATGGACACATGCATGTTTAGCATCTTTAAAAATCAGTCTGAATTATGTTTAAAATACTCCACTCCAACAGAAAGAGGGGGAAGTTGAGGTGTGGAATACCCCTGACATCTTCATACGTGACATGCTATGACTATTGGTTACAGTCTTTTCCTTCTCTAATTCACTTTTCACATTGTAGCCAAATCGATATTCCAGAAACAG